>CM076571.1:640139418-640328185 GCA_034641835.2 Pinus albicaulis
ATTCCTTAACGAAATCTCTCTTTACATTTTCTATCGCTGGGTTCTGATGAGCTTCAGACCACTTGAAAAACCAACGTAGAGCTCTCTCCCTGAGAGTATTTTGAAATTCGATCAACTTACCTGCCTCTGGTGTCTGCCGAGCCCTCCATATGGCCTCGCAGAGGTACCATTGTTGTTCCACATCATCATTACCCCTCCCAGAGAACTCTAGGGATTGGGTAAATGATCCCACCATGCTTTCTTATGTGGGTGTTACTAGAATAAAATCCTTGGCTCCCAGATGTGAAATTCTATTACTAGCACTATTGCTAGTGTGTATTACCAGTCTACTTTGTTTTCATCATATTTACAAAGCCAATGGATGCATATCATAATTAATAGAATTTTTTGAACTGGTCCAATACGAAAAACTGCGTATTTTGGATATGTTTCGCGTCGCAAGAAATTTCTTAACATATAAGTTATAAACTAAAAATATAAAAGCTACCCATTAGAGACGACAGACCAATGTAATGCCCCATAATTTTTTCAATTTTTTTTACAATGTATTTTGGGAGATACAAAATTTTGATTTCACTGAATCACAATGATCCTCAGAAATTTTTTGCACCCATTTTATTAGAAAAATAATTAAAATTAATAAACGTTTATGAAATTCCATAAAAGTTATATTTCCTGACAATAGATTCAATTCTAAAAATGCTTGTCTTGGTTCTAACAGTTAATTAATAACTTTTCATGGAGTTTAATCAGTCCAAAGTTGCAGAACCGTTTTCAGAGCCTGGTTTTATGTAATTGGTGACACGTTAGTTCGGCCGAACTTTTAGTCCAAGTTCGGCCAAACTATGTTTTCTGCTTATGGCTCGTTAAATCTAACGTCTTAATAGTTCGACCGAACTTTTAATCAAAAGTTCGGCCGAACTATTGTATAACTCTCCGTCGGGCAGAAAGTTTTGCGGATCCCCCTACTAAAACACATTTCGCGTCAATATAAATTGCCGCGAAATGATTCACAATTTTCGCACATTTTGCACACTTCATCTCATTTTACAAAGATCTTGGTTTGGGTTCAAAAACTTTTCTTCAAAGTTTGGGTTTAAGAGCATTTCTTGGAAGCAAATTGATTTTACAATTTTGGGTTTCAAGAATTTTTTTGGAAGACATTTCTTGGAGGTATGTACGTGTTTTGAGTTGAAGTAAATCTTTTGAGCTTCGTTTCATTTTTATAAAACATTTTTCTCTCGAATTTTTTAAAGTGTTTGTTTTGGATTGGAGTATGTATTTTTTACAAAAAATTTACACTGAATTTTTTTAAATTAAATCTTTTGTGATATTTTTTGTAATTGAGTTATTGTCTAATTTTTTGAAGGAAATTTTTTGAACTTCATACCCTATTATCATGGGAAATCGAAGAACTTGTGCGAGAAAATATGATCGAAAAAGAGACCCTGAGGCACGTAGAGAAGAAACAAGACAATCTCGCAAAAGAAAGTTAAAATCCCTCTCAAATATTGAAGAGGAAAATAAACCTCAAGCAGAAATTGAAGTAGGTATGTAAATGTAAATATTATGATCTATTGATATATTTTTAAAATTTTCCCAATGTAAAATGTGAAGCTTAATTTTTATTTGATGAACTAGTTTGAAAAATATTTTGTTTAATATAAACAGACAAAGATATTCCTCAAAATATTGAAGAAGAAAATCAACCTCAAGCAGAAATTGAAGCAGGTATGTAAATGTAAATATTATGATCTATTGATATATTTTAAAGTTTTCCCAATGTAGAATGTGAAGCTTAATTTTTATTTGATGAACTAGTTTGAAAAATATTTTGTTTAATGTAAACAGACAGAGATACTCCTCAAAATATTGAAGAAGAAAATCAACCTCAAGCAGAAATTGAAGCGGGTATGTAAATGTATATATTATGATCTATTGATATATTTAAAATTTTCCTAATATTTATTGGCATATTTATTAATTTAGTGATTTATTAAATATGTACTATTTTTTCGAATATGTACAGATGAAATCACTATCGATAATGAGATGTTAGAAAATGTTGACACTCACACATATGGAGATAAAAAACCTGACCATGTTATACGATATCGTGTCAACCGCATTTTTGAAGAGTATTTCTTAAATGAGCAAGTGACAGTTCATGCTCAAATGTTGAAAGGTCTCCTATCATTAAGGAAATTAAAAGAAACGACGACACTATTGGGTATTCGAAAATCAACCAAAGATAAAAAAATGAATGAAGAGGTGATAAAAAATATGAGTAGTGCTATAAAGTCAATTAAGAGATATAGAGATAAAGATGTTTCAAATATACGTAGAGGAATACAGATGGCAATAGTTTCACCAAGTACTCAAGAGAATCGTTTGATAACATCTATGGCACGAGCACTAGGAACCTCACGAAAAACTCTGCACAAACATCGAAAATTTCGACTGCAAATAGATGTAAATGATGAACTCGCTTGTTGGAGAGCTATTTGTAGGCAACCATACAAATATAGACTTGGAGAAAATGTTAAAAAAATAATATATGAATATTGGAAGAACAATTCGCGTGTTTCACCAACTGCAAGACATGTGATAGGAAGAAGAATAGCACGAAATCAGTACGAAGAACATGAAAAACATCTCTTGGAAACCACTCATATAGAGTTATTCAACAAGTTCAAAAAAGAGAATCGTCAAATTCATGTTTCACTCAGTGCTTTTGTTCAACAAAAACCATGGTATGTAAAACCTATCACCGTACGCGACACTTGTTGTTGCCGTTATCATGTGGAATTTGAGTTATATTATGACACATTCCTTGATTTTGGTAGAACATTATGGAAGGATTCACCTCCTCCTTCCACTATACGTGAATTCATATCTCAAATTCTATGTGAAAGAGAAAACGATGAACTATTTTACAAAAAAAAATGTGTTGGTGGTAAAAAATGCGATGATTGTGGAAATTTGACTAAATTTAAAAACAAATATCGTATTGATATAAATGATCAATCATTGTCCAACATGAAAGTGAAATGGAAGAGATATGAATATATCAATACATCGATTCAAGGTGCAGATAGTGTTAAAAGAATCGAATTACGAGAAGACGAAATTTTTCTGATAGACTTTTTGAGAAAGTTTGAAGCAGAAATTTACAAATACACCAAGCATTCCCATAGAGCTCGATGGCAAGACTTGCAATTAAAAAAATCTCGTGAAGTTTTTCCACCAGGGACCATTTTGTCAGTGATTGATTTTGCGGAAAACTACACATTTGTTCCACAAAAAGAAATTCAGAGTGAATACTATCATTCTGACCAAGTCTCCATGCTCGTCCATATTCTATATAGACATGATGAACAAAATGTCGATCATATAGAAAGCACGAGTGAAAATCGACATATAATTAAATAATATCACTTTTATATCAGTGACGATCGTACACATGATACATGTTTTGTACAACATTGTTTTGGAATAATTTATGATTCATTGAAAGATCGTGGAATAACATTCAATGAACATTGGATATGGTCAGACGGATGCGCAGGTCAATTCAAATCTGCACGATCATTCTTTTGGTTGTGTTGTCTTCATAAGAAAACATGCATTAAACATTGTTGGAATTTCTTTGAGACTGGCCATGGAAAAGGAGAACATGACGGTGCAGGAGCATGCATAAAATGAGTACTTCGAAGATATCAAATGAACCACTCTACACGCCTACTTGTGAACGCTGAAGAAGTTGTTCAATGGTGCATCGCTGCTCTAAGCCATGAGAATAACCCATCAAGAGAAGTGCGAAGGTACATTCAATTTAATTTATATTGGAAATCTAATTTTAAACATTGTACATTTATCATGCAATGATTATTTTTAATTGTATTTTGATATCATATTTACAAATTCTTTTCTAATTTTCCATATAAAGGTTTTTCTGGCATATTGGAATCGGAGACGTAAATAGATCAATTGGTAATGAAGTTGGAACAATAAAAGGGACTCGAAAATTGCATTCAATTCAAACAAAATTGTCCACAAATGTGTTTGCATTGGATAAAAGAAAATATTCTTGTTTTTGTGATGTTTGCATAGACAACACAAAATCCAATGACATTTGTGAAAACAAAATGTATGTGAACGATTGGAAACATACAGAGCTAAATACAAAGGGCAAAATGTCTGTTGCAATGTTTGAAGAAATGAAATCAGAGGAAACTACAATATCATCCGATGGTGATCGAGTTTCTGATCTTGTTAGAGAAGGTAACATTTGAATTGCTTTCTAATGATTTAAAGATCTAGAAATAAATTTAAATATGCATAATTAAATGTTAAATTTATTTTATTGTGCAGGAGATGTTTTTGCTGTAATTGCACCTATTGACAATGATGAAAATGTTAAGTATTATTTGATGCGTTGCACTGAACGAAAAATGAAATTATTACAAGACTATAATGATCACGGATTTCAGTATGACAGAGGGTCTATTATACTGAAAGGTTATTTTTTCAAACAAACTCATCAAAGTGGAGACTTTGTTTACTTTGAAGACTATGAACTTGATTCCATAAGTTGTCAATATAGTCACTTGGTGTGTGCAACATGCATAAAGTTGATAGAAGTTCAATCAAAGAAAAAATCGAAAATTAAGAAATGGAAAATGTCAAAATCCGATCATGAACGGATTATTGAGGATGGAATTCCATTAGAATTTTTTTCAGTGAAGTGTCCAACAATTTATTATCTTTGGATTAAATATGTTATAAAACTTCCAGTACTCAACTAAAAATTGAGCTGCTTATGTTATTTGTGGTTTGCACATGTTACAAATTGTTTGGGTACAAGCACGTGCTCTAGTATCAACTGAAAGTAGTTTAAATTCTATACATGTGCATTGATGAAAAATGTTATATGTATTGGATATATATATATATTCTAGAATGAAATTAATTTTTCTTGTATATTAATTGTTCTTGTATATGTTTTCCGACCGTATGGTACAAATTATTTCACTTTATTTTGTAAGGTCAGATTCGGTCCCCATATGGCCTAGCCTCCAAGGGACGAGATAACAAGTGGCTGTCCCCACTTGCCCGAATCTCAGCTTTTAAGTACAATTTTACTGTTTATGGCAGGCATCTTACATGATGTCCTAGCCAAGGATAGATTCTCTTTGTTTCAATTTTCTGGTAAAAGTTGTCACCGAATGACCTACTAGGATATTATAAATACTAGCTTTGTATGATCATTTGGCATTCGGAAAAATTCAAAAGTCTTAGACTGTCAATCAATTTAAAGTATCATTCACCCTAGGGAGTGTAAAATATTCAATGTAGGTTGGTGACGATGTTCACTCCTAGCTTGAAGCAGCTCCAATGACCAATTCTTTAATGAATTCCAATGCACTAGACCAAAGTTGGTGACCTACTTGGTTTTTCACCCAAGAAATTCCAAGGTACTCTTCTTACCTTTGGCCCCCAAAGCTACAATGGAGTTATAGGAAGGTGAAGAAATTTTTTTTCACTAATAGGAATTTGGTCACTTCCCTAATCTCCCCTTATCAAAAAGTTCCTATCTACTACATTATCCAGCATGTACTCAAGATCACTATTTCGTAATTATAATATCACAATATCATAAGTTCTCACAAAAATACATGGAATGCCATTACGACACTCATCTAACAATGGGGAGCTCAAAACCTGGAAAGCTCCTCGTCCCCTTAATAATAATGTGTTTAATTTAGTCTTTTAGGTGAGGATTAGGTGTGAATCTTGTTTTCACATACAAAAATAATTAATTGTTTAATTCCATAAATTTGATTATTCACCAAAATACATGTCATATCCACTATTTGTCTCTCCTACAAATTCCCATTATTTTATTAAAATATGATTTTATCTCACCCAACTATCACATGTTCCTAAATTTACTCCTAATTGTTCCCTATGACCTAAATCTACTCCTAATTGTTCCCTATGTTGCTTTTCCCTTACTTATTTTTAGAAAGTTATTTTCCTAGATCCATCATAACTATGGATCTATCAAGCACCGAGAGGGATCAAATATCTAGAGGTGCAAACCTCTTTTTTGAGTGCAAAACTTGAGGAAAGGTTTGCACCTCGAGAGATTTGATCCCTCTTGGCGCTTGATAGATCCGTAGTTAAGATGGATCTAGGTTGGTTTTAGTCATGTGCAACCAAGGAAAAACTATCGATAATATGAGAAACATATGATTAATTTTATGAATAATATGTAAATACATCTAATATTAATATAACCATTTTAAATATGCTAAATATGTTTGAGATTTATCAAATCATTTTAATTTTAATTTTTCTTAGTTACCTCAATTTGTTGAGATGATAAATATTGTAGAATAACTTTAATAATGGAAAATGATCAAATAAAATTTTTGAATGCAAAGTGACAATGTAATAATATTGAATGATAGAATGTGAATAATTAGAATGTAATCAATTACAAATAGCATTTATTGTGATCAATCTTAAACTATTTTCTTCTTCTATTCTTATTGTCACCCTTATTAGTTTTGTCATCTTTCCGTATCGATTATATTAAAAAGAAAGTAAAAATCATAAATCATAAACCATTTAAATATTTAGCTCGAACTCTTGTAGTAAGCACCATACCTCAAGTCTCTCTTGCTCTCCAATATTATTAGGTTTAATTATTATAACACAAAAATCGTTCTACATTGTCAATAATTTTTTGCGCTTACACTGAAATCAATGAACACTATTAATCCAATGACTTTACAAATAATGTACCATCATACATGCAATTATATCAAATCAGAAATCAACATATACAATGAAATCAATGGGGATTGTCTTGTTACAAGTAACATTTCAATTTACCACATGTGCAAATGTAGATTGAAACCATCCAAAACTTTAAGTTGTAGATTGAAACCATCCAAAAATTTAAGTTTTAAAACCCTTTTGATTATATATTGTGCAACATTAAAACATTAAACATTTAAAGTTCATTAAATATCACATGCAAAATGTAGATTGAAACCATCCAAAACTTCAGTTTTAAAAACTTCACATGCCATGCCAATTATAATTCAACTATCCAACAAAAACATTTAACATTAAATATCACATGCCAAATGTAGTTCAGATGACAACATTACATCACATTCACATGCCAAAAGTACTAAAACCATCCAAAATTAAATAAAACAAATTATATAATAACAATGTAATAAAATATGTCCAAAAATTGTAAATCTCACAAGTATCAAACTGTATCAAGTTTAACAAATTTTAAAACCATCTAAATTTTGAAATCAAATCTACTATAAATCATGTCCATCAAATGGAGGATCTAGCGTCTGGGTCTCAGTCCGCGCCCTATCCTGTGAATAGGAAACCTACATACACAATGCACATGTACTTGAACATTAAAATTTGAATTTTTAAAAATGAATGAGAATATATATATCTAGAACTTCATGTAAAAAACAAAATATAACAAAAAAAATCATGCAATACCTCGTAAGGTTCCCTCTCCATTTGATGAACAGGTTCTCCCATAGGAACATCTGCAGTGGTAAACTGTACAATATACATGTACAGTTATATATATATATATATATATATATATATATATATATATTAAAAACTTTCAAATGAAAATGCACGTGTACATATATAAACTTATTTTCAATAATATTAAAAAAGGAACTAAAGACAACTTGTTCAAATGTTGTGGATGTTCCTATCTCCGTCGCTAGAGTCCCCGGATTAAAGAAATCTTCTATAGGAACCTAAATTCAAAATTTTTTAAATAACTCAAAATATAGATCTCTCTCTCTCTCTCTCTCTCTCTCTCTATATATATATATATATATATATATATCTCAATTTTTAATGGAACTTTTTGAGGTAGAATATATATATATATATATATATAACTTTTAAACATAAATTTTAAACTTGTGAAAAATTGTCCATACTTGTGGCTCATCTCCCAATGAAGTAGAAGGTATATCTCCTAAAGAAGAAGAAGGTACCGCCATCCCAAAAACATCAGACGGAATCGGTACCTGTTAAAACATTTTATCAAATTATATATATACATACATGTACATGTGTGGCAAAAATTATTTATTTTAGAGTCACTTAAAAAACACTAACATACATGTGCCAACATATCATGATGGTCAGACCCATCTGCATCGTTTGAACCGGAGGTCCCGAACGTAATATTAACATTTTCATCACGCATCATGCCTGAGAACTGCAAATGGTGTTTTAACATATAATCATACATTTTTTTTAGATTAATGTACACATACAAATAAATGTATACATGTACATACACATGTATTTATTACAAATTGTACACATGTATATGCAAAAATAATTTCAAACCCTAAGGTCACTAACACATACCGTTCCGGTGCCCTCTTCCTCATGAAAAATTAGGTCTTGCAGACCATTGCGACAATTTATTGCATATGTTCAGAGATCTTCAACATTCATGTTGTAAATCTCCTCATTTGTACGATAAACAAAATTGGCATGTGCATTTTCACGTGCTCTTTGTCGATTTAAACAAAGATCGACTCCACTCAATCCGCTATGAACATTGTCGATCATAACATCTCTTGCTTCTCGACTTATTTGAGAAGTCGCATCCATCTCTGATCGTAGAGTTTCGACTCGAAACGATCGACTCACCAATGGCGGCTCAGGGTGAGGCAACTCCACATCTCGCTTAGCGCCCTTATGTTGATATAATCGACCTCTCCCCGAGCCAAAAAATTCTGAAGGAAGGTCATTGTAGTCGGGTTTCATATCCAAAAAAAATTCTGCATAAAACATTTGTGCAAAATAAACAGGAACCTCATCATTCCATGGAAGCCTTCCAAAGGCCGCAAGATGTCGATCATACAAATATTTTGCTTTGTCTGGGTGCTTGAAATACTGCACCTTCAACATTTTTCTTTTTGGCCCTTCCTTATAATTAAACATTGACTTGGCCTCTGCTCTTGTAATTTTTTGTTTTATGTCCTGCCATTTATCGGGACCTATCACTGTTTCTTTTCTCTTTCTCATCAGTTCTACAAACGAATCAGTCGTTGGCCCCAAATTTCTGTACACATTTACCATTTCACCCAATGAATGTGTAACTATTTCAAGGATTTGTCTACTCTCAGCAGGTAGAGACAAAGCCATGAGATCTCTTTGCAATTTTGCATGAAGGCTTTCACACCTTTGTAAGGTGCATTCCGCCATGTTGGTTTCCCATGGTATATCAGTAATCTCAGCCGGATAAGTTGTGCTGGGTTGACAGCCTTCTTCTTGAATGTAGCGGGCTGCCCTGCGTCTATTTTGACCACTAGCTCGAACATTTTCGGCCTCTGCATCAATATATATAAAATTTTGTATATTAGAAAAAACACGTGTAAAAAAAGTTGTACAAATTTAATGAAAAAATATTGAAATTGATGGCAACCTTGATGTTGTTGGTTAACATATTCTCCAACATGACCCTCCTGAGAACCAAACCCAGAATGACGTTGCTGAGAACCAGACCCACAGTGACCCTGTTGAGAACCAGCAGCCGTTGATTGGCCTTCGGGGGAATAAATATCACCCCCTTCCCGCAACCTGCTACCACTCATACCTCGACCAGTTGAACCTTGGCCATGCTCCATGGATGGAGTAGACACCCTTCTCCTCTTACCTCCTAAAAATTAAAATATGAAACTTATTAACAACTAATTTCACTCACAAAGTTAATAAAAAAATCAATTCCATATGTACACACATGTATGGAGATTTAAGATTATATTTAAATACGTGAACATCCTCTGATCCCTAAACCTCCATATGGGATTCGACTGATCTTCGTCTTTCATCCTCCATGATATATATCTATTGGTCGACATTTACACAAAATAGATTTAAAAAATCAATTTGTAATTTAGTGTACACAAATTATGTAGAACACAAATTTCAAAGCAATAATTGATCATGTGTGAAACTAAATTTAATCGAAAAAGATATTATAAAAATGATAAGTTCACCAAATTGTGCTTTACATGGTGGGAGCACACTTGGTATAAAATTTACTACTTATACACTTTAGTTTGTGGAAGAAATGACACATGTACATAGTTTACCTTAAATTTGTTGTGTTTTACGGATATTAAAATGAAGAAATTCTATTTAGATCCATTCCAGAGATTGACTGTAGGGGCATTTACTAGATATGTCACCTTTCATAAAAGATGAGATCCAGAGGCTACCTGGCCCTTTACAGACTCTGCCTATAGAACTTGTAGAAGTAAACACTAGAGGCATTAACAATATCAAAGAACGTTTTCATGCTTAGACATGGGAATGTGTCTCTTTCCCTACGCAAAAAAATAGTTCAAGGTAGTTAATCTTCATAGACATGTCATCAAGCAAGTCAATGTGATCATCCCCAACTTACTTTTTATGAAATTAGGCTTGGAATCCTCTACAACTTGGTGGATAAAGTTGAATGGGAACTAGGTTGAAAGGCCTTTACACAATACATGCTAGTGAATAACACTTAGTAGGTTATGCCAACAAATAAAGTGGGAGAAATGTTTTCTCCTTGAGGTTGTCCAATTGGGTGTGTAATACCAACTTCACACATTTCCTCATAGGTTTCTCTCTTAGGTTACAAATGTCTTCCACCTTATTAGTTATATATTTTTCAATTTCCCAAGGATTCCTTGATTTTTTTCTCCTACCATCTCCCTCTCTCACTCCCCAAATTATTGTCATCAAACATGCCCCATTGAGGATCTAGAGAAATGTTTGCACCATACTTAGAACTGTCATTGCTGCTAATTGAAATTGGAGTCATGTATACTAGATTGCTTGCTTAAGTGGCTCTTACTTGGACAATATCCTAAGATGAGTTTGACATGATGGTCATATGAGGTTGGAAGCTACTTAGTGTAATTTTCCTTAAATCTTCAAAAAAAACAGAGCAAAAATGTCATTTTCGATCATTTTTTATTAGCTTCTGCATACAGCAAATGTTATCACAATTGCAACACAATCATGTTCCATGAGCATGAATTATGAATGTCGCAAGCCAAATGGAAAGGAAATTTGCATTCATTTAGGAAAAAGAAGGCTATGACATTAAGGTCCATGCTAGAAAAAATTATGCAAATAAAGTTGCTAAGTCTTGATACTTACCATGTGTTTCAAAGCCATAACGAAGGTTGGCTTTGAGAGTGCCCTCTCAAAGCCCTGTCTTGAGATGAAATTTAATTCAATGTCTCTTAGAGTTGCAAGGTGGAATTGATAGAACTATTTGATTTCTTTACCATAAATGGGAAGACAAGACGTCACAAGATTTTGGGAAGGTCCACTCTTGAGCGAGAGCCTCATGATTACAACCTAATCATGAGATTCAAATGGGAGTGCATCCTTATTTTGAAAACAAATAGGATTCTAAGCTACCTAGAGCATCATTACTTTTTAGGGTTGCTTGTCTCCCATAAGGATTCATAGGAAAATAATTGTGTTGATTGTCTAGAGATATATGTATGTGTGTGTTTCATTATGTTCTCTATTTCTTACGTTGTGTTTCATTATGTTTTATATTTCTTACATTTCTTCCCTCCTATTTTTCTTTCCACTCAAGGTTTATAAAATAACATGAGAAGCAACATGAGACTTGGAACAATCATTTTCATTATCTAAGAATGACTTAAAATTACCTTGTATGTCTTCTCATTTTAGAGCTCAAATTTTTAGGAAGGATTTAAGTATCCACCTTTCAAGAATCACTAGAAGAGGTTGATAAAGAATATAGGAAGACAAAAAACTAACCAGTGGTGTACTAAATGTATTTCTTGGGAGGTAGATTGGCATATGGAATTTTGGTAGCTATAACTTTTCCAAATAAGTGGATGTATTTGAAAACCAAACCTCTAGTTTATTTTGGTTTAGAAAAGGTCTAGAATTTGAAAAGTGAATTCCCTCTTTCTTCCTCTTACAGTCCAATGATCGGAATTTGGATTGAGGGAAAAAATTTCCTAAATAAAAATTTTGCATTTTATTTGTACACATGAGTTTTTAAAAGCTAATTAACTCCTAAATTTCTCACAAAATACACTTAAAGCTTGACACAAACCCCTTCCCAATTGGCTAACTTTAGACGATCCTAAACACATTTTTATTTAACTAATGAGGGAGATAGCCCAATAAAACTAGTTTGTCCATATTCAAATCAAGTTGGTATCAAAGTACAATTTAGCTCATTTTATTCAAGGTTAGTTAGAAGAATTAGCTATTGGTTTTTGTCTTCAATTTCCTCTCAAAATGAATGTGTACGTGCTTTTGAAAGACACACTAGAGGAATCCTCTACAACTTGGTGGATGGAGTTGAATGGAAACTAGGTCAAGGCCTTGACAAAATACATGCTAGTGAATAACACTTACTAGGTTATGCCAACAAATAAAGTGGGAGAAATGTTTTCTCCTCGAGGTTGTCCAATTGGGTGTGTAATACCAACTTCACCCATTTCCTCACAGGCTTCTCTCTTAGGTTACAGATGTCTTCCACCTTATTCTAGTTATATATTTTTCAATTTCTCATGGATTCCTTGAATTTTTTCTCCTACCATCTCCCTCTCTCACTCCCCAAATTATTGTCATCAAACATGCCCCATTGAGGATCTGGAGCAATGTTTGCACCATACTTAGAGAACTGTCATTGCTACTAATTGAAATTGGAGTCATGTATACTAGATTGCTTGCTTAAGTGGCTCTTACTTGGACAATATCTTGAGATGAGTTTGACATGATGGTCATATGAAGTTGGAAGCTACTTGGTGTAATTTTCCTTAAATCTTCAAAAAAACAGAGCAAAAATGTCAATTTCGATCATTTTTTATTAGATTCTGCACACAACAGATGTTATCACAATTGCAACACAATCATGTTCCATGAGCATGAATTATGAATGTTGCAAGCCAAATTGCAAGGAAATTTGCTTTCATTTTAGGCAAAAGAAGGCTATGACATTAAGGTCCATGCTAGAAAAAATTATGCAAATAAGGTTGCTAAGTCTTGATACATTAAGGTCCATGCTAGAAGAATTAGCTATTGGTTTCTGTCTTCAATTTCCTCTCAAAATGAATGTGTACATGCTTTTGAGAGACACACTAGAGGAATAAAGTCCAAATTTTTGATGAAAATGTGCTATGAAAGTAAAGGGTTAAAGGCAAACATGTACAAGGCATAGTTGAGCCAAATGTTGTTGAGGAAGGGCCTAATTATTTTGGTCTTGGTTATGGAAAACATGATGGAGAATGCTCCAAAGCCAAGGAGGCACATGAAGTTGTTCCAAGAAGGAATTTTATTTCATGTTCATTACCTCAAGCTTGTGAAGTTTGTGTTCATGATGAATGGAAAAGTTTGACACCCACTTTGCAAGAAGATGTTAATAAACATGCAACTAATGAGAATGTAAAAGAAGAGGATGTTGAAAGCTCTATCTAGTCATTGTTCATTCATTGCTAGTATTCAGAGGAGAGCCACTACCTCATCAAATTCACCTCCTCAAGAAGGCCACAATGGTGAATGTTCAAGATATAAATTTGCCTTTAATCATATTGCTTTTGATTATGATAAACATGGTAAATATTCACATAAGATATATAAAATAACTTGCACATGTTCCTTTTGTGGTTTGAATAATCATAATGTTTATAGATGTTGGAAGAAGGTATCCATGCACATTGAAACTTTTTAAATAAATGAGGCAAAAACTCAAAGGCCCATTGGACAAGGAAAATGATGTTGAAAATAAGATGCAATTGTTTATTACTCATTGCCATAAGAAAGGTCACCTTGTGGACAAGTGTTGGACTTTGTATCCAACAAGTCATCCACAACATTTGAAGGAGGTGGAAAGAGATAACGACAATAATGGAAAAGAAGATTCCATAATTGATGAAGGTCAAGATGATTTACATGATGAAGTGTAGCTAAAAGATGCGCCATTGAAATGGTTTGCTAACAGATGGTTAGATTTCTTATCCAATTAAGGCCTTGCATGTATTTTGATGTTTCATGAATTTCTTTACAAATTCAAAGTATGGTGCATGTTGCATGAAGCAAGATGTTGAAAGTAGAGTTACGTTGACACACTTAAATGCAACAAATATGGAAATTTGTACCTGAGCTCTATTATTTGACTTGAGAGTCGGTTGTTTGAAGAGGCATGTTTTGTCAATTTGTGTTTGGTTGATGGTTTTGTACACCAATATGTAAGAGTACATGGAGATATTCACATGATGTGAATTTTTTTCTTTGAAGGAGAAAAATTATATGTCAGCGAGCTATGTTTCTTGCATGATGTGTTTTCAGTTTGATGGTTTTGTTTGTGACAAGACGTCACAAGATTTTGGGAAGGTCCACTCTTGAGCGAGAGCCTCATGATTACAACTTAATCATGAGAATCAAATGGGAGTGCATCCTTATTTTGAAAAAAAATAGGATTCTGAGCTACCTAGGACTCAAACCATTATTTTTAAATTTGAAATATCATGGTGTGTTGTTTCAATGCCTAAATCCACAACCCTAACATAAATTGTTTTATTCCTTTTTTGCAAGATTTAGTTGGTTATATTAAAATTCAGTTGAATTTAAAATTCTTGGCTTAGTAGCATGAACCAAACATATTGTACATGTATTAAATTCAAGGAATTTCACTCTCCCAATCATTTCTAAATCACCCATATCACCAAGAAAACATGTTTTAAAAGAACATACTTTGGTATGGGAAAGACCTTCGATTTCAAATATTATAAGAAGGTTTTTTATATGGTTGAGAGAATGTGGAAAATAGAATCCATAAACAAATTATTTTTCAAAAAGTATTACTTTCAAAGTATCAACAAGGAACATGTACAAGGGTGTTCAATGAATTAACGTTATTTATTTAAATTCCATTATGTATATCTTACTCATAATTTTAACAAATTATTAAATAATGATCTAGATTGGATAATTATATTATTTGTCATATATTTTGATGCTTATAGAGTGAAAAAAATTAAAGAATCAACTTGTAGGGTCATTTTAATGGTGGGTGGAGAATTGGGGTCTAAAACCTTTTGGAGTCATTTTGAGGCATTAAATGACATTTCTGGGGGTCAAATGATTATCCCTTGTGCCAAAATCTTGACCATTATTCTACACTTAAAGACATATCCAATGGTGCAAGAAAAACATCAAACGAAGTTCATTCAAAATTTATGACTTTAGTAAGTTGACCTATCATGTTGACCACCATGGTACGAGAGAATGACATCTTAGCCCCATTACTCATGCATGGAAAGCTAGCTACATGTGGAATTTTAACAAGACTCTAAAAGGTCTAAAATCACAAACCTCATTAATGGTTGACAGAGTCAAATCTTACACCTAGTTGGCTATCACACTAGGTTAAATACTTGGCCACTAGGAGAAATAAGAGTTCCATTTTGTGTTATTGTATTTTGTTCCATAGTTGAAAATACAACTAGGAGTGTGAAGTTAGAGAGAAAAATGTATGAAGTTAAGTTTTTATAGCAACCTTACACGCTAAAAGTCTTAGCTAACTCTAGAGAGATTACCTCTTTCTTTGTGCTCACATATTTTCCATACCAGAAAAGAGAGAGTAGAGCATGTTTACATTTTAGTGTTGTTTTTCTCCCATAAGGATTTCCTAGGGAAAAAGGAGTCTAGAGCATCATTACTTTTTAGGGTTGCTTGTCTCCCATATAAGGATTTCCTAGGAAAATAATTGTGTTGATTGTCTAGAGATATTTATGTGTGTGTTTCAATATGTTCTCTATTTCTTACGTTGTGTTTCATTATGTTTTATATTTCTTACATTTCTGCCCTCCTATTTTTCTTTCCAATCAAAGTTTATAAAATAACATGAGAAGCAACATGAGACTTGGAACAATCATTTTCATTATCTATATGGAAGGCAAGAAGGATTATATCCCCTTAAGCTTAAGCTTATGTAGTTTGTCAATTTTTATCATATATTTTTTGGTAAGGGTAAATGTTTTTTTTATCTATGGTACAAGTCATGAGTTTCCCAATTTTACCTCATGTAAAGCATGATTCTAGGATTACTACAATTTGTACTTGGTTTTTTATTGTGGATGATGCCATTGTCTCAATATAGACATAAGTGATGATGGTATTCTCCAAATCAACTCATGGATCCTCATTAAATTTATACAAACATTTCAAATTCATATTTTCTTTCATAAAATTCTAGGAATATTAGAAGAATCAATAAAAAGTGAGATAACCATCTCAATATGCCCCCATAATTCATTTTATAAAAGATACATTTGTAAAATCCCTTTCGGTAATAATGGCCTCATTTTCTAACCTCAAATAAATTCCTCGACAATTGGAGGAATGTTAGATAAATTACATGTACTTTGTTCCATATAAATTAATGTATATAGGAAACAATTAGTTTCATTTCAAAAATGAATAGTGGCCCAAAACTATGGATGGTTGAAATGAATTTAATTTAATAAAACATACAAATATTGGCTAATTAAATGCATATGTATGTATTATTAAAGGTATATTTATTTATGAATGATAAAAAAACATTGTTTCAACATTGATAAACAATTATGGTAATCCAGCAATTCTCACTTAGATGTGAAGGTGATGGTCACACCAAAAAATTGAGTAGAATCATTGATGCAACATGTGGTGCTTCTCAAGGGGATAATTGTATACAATGGAATGGAATGGTGCTTAATATGGGGAAGGGCATGAAATATATGGTTATGCTTCACGCATAAAGACCTACAATTGTATACAATGTAATATAATTGTCATTGGGTGGAACATACAAGGAGATATATCATTTATTTGATACCTAACCTTGATTCATTTCTATTTGATTAGAAAATGACAATAACCCACGAACATATTTGTGCAAAGATTTAGAAGGACAAATAGTCAATCAATATTAGGAAGGAGTGGATGCATAGGCAAGGAATGACCAATGACATACATAAACACACAAACACACACACACATAGATAGAGACGAATATTTTGATGGTCAAATTAAATTAGAATTTTATATATGTGGATGAATACGAATATGAGCATAGATGGAGATAATCTAATTAAGAAAGTGTTTCTAATCCATTTTCATGCCATTTTAAGAACTTCCATTGGAAACGGAAACATGTACGAAACATATCCATGGTTTCTTGTCTTCTTTAACTTCACACCCTTTCCACCCATATTTATCTATTTTTAACTTCGGGAATAAACCAAGTGTATGTATCCATGGGGTCTACACTTAATCAGCCTATTTCATAGCACTTGTGTTAATGTGATATTAAAATACACTATTTTTTATAGAGAAATCAATAATTGGGCCAATCTCATACTCATGTGATGTGAGGGTTGCTTTCCATCGCTACTATTATAACCCTAGTTGAACCTTTCCACCCCTAGCATGTGGAAATTAGTACACTTAGGAGATTTGAACCTAGAAAGTCATGGTATAACTTACTTCATTTCCATGATGATCTCCATTTAGCTTCCCTAGGGGATGATATTAGAAAACACCTTTAAAGTAACACCACAATATTAATGAAAACCTCCCAAAATCCTTTTGTTTAACCTCCCTACCAAACATATTGTACATGATAAGCCAAATTTTGCTCTCCCAATCATTTCTAAATCACCCATATCACCAAGAAAACATGTTTTAAAAGAACATACTTTGGTATGGGAACGACATTAGTTTTCAAATATTATAAGATCGTATAATATTATAAGATTGGATAATTATATTATTTGTCATATTATATTTTGATGCTTATAGAGTGAAAAAACTGAAAGAATCAACTTGTAGGGTCATTTTAATGGTGGGTAGAGAATTGGGGTCTAAAACCTTTTGGAGTCATTTTGAGGTATTAAATGACATTTACGGGGGTCAAATGATTATCACTTGTGCCAAAATCTTGACCATTATTCTCGCAAGACATAGCCAATGGTGCAAGAAAAACATCAAATGAAGTTCATTCAAAATTTGTACTTTGGTAAGTTGACCTATCATGTTGACCAAGTCATGGTACGAGAGAATGAAATTTTGGCCCCAGCCTCATACATGGCAAGCTAGCTACATGTGGAATTTTAACAAGACTCTAAAGTCTAAAATCACAAACGTCGTTAACGGTTGACGAGTCACATCTTACACCTAATTGGCTATCACGCTATGTTAAATACTTGGCCACTAGGAGGAATAAGAGTTCCATTTTGTGTTATTGTATTTTGTTCCATAGTTTGAAAAATACAACTAGGAGTGTAAGTTAAGAGAGAGAAAATGTATGAAGTTAAGTTTTTATAGAAGCCTTACACACTAAAATTCTTAGCTAACTCTAGAGAGATTACCTCTTTCTTTGTACTCATAATATTTTCCATACCGAAAGAGTAGAACATGTTTACAGTGTTTTTTTCTCCCATAAGGATTTCTAAGAAACAAGAGTCTAGAGCATCATTACTTTTTAGGGTTGCTTGTCTCCCATAAGGATTCGCAAAGGAAAATAATTGTGTTGATTGTCTAGAGATATATGTATGTGCATGTTTCATTATGTTCTCTATTTCTTACGTTGTGTTTCATTATGTTTTATATTTCTTACATTTTTTCCCTCCTATTTTCTTTCCACTCAAGGTTTATAAAATAACATGAGAAGCAATATGAGACTTGGAACAATAATTTTCATTATCTATATGGAAGGCAAGAAGGATTATATACCCTTAAGCTTAAACTTATGTAGTTTGTCAATTTTTATCATATATTTTTTGGTAAGGGTAAATGTTTTTTTATCTATAGTACAAGTCATGAGTTCCCCAATTTTACCTTATGTAAAGCATGATTCTAGGATTACTACAATTTGTACTTGGTTTTTTATTGTGATGATGCCTTGTCTCAATCACTTGGCCATCTCTCTATTGGTAGTTAAATCTTTATAACAATACTTAAAAGTAATACTTATCTATTTCTATTATGTGAAATGTAAAAAATGGTATACTATTTTTCATAAAATTGGGTTGAGTAAATATCATATATTTCGATGAAAGTTGATTATATGACACGTTTTCTTTAAAATGATCTAACAATTTTTTAAGGTATGAATTTGCAATTTTGTGTGGCTCTCTATTAAAATTATATGTCACATTTTATATACTAAAGTTCTAAATATTTTTTTTTCAAGTTTGGATGCTGTTATTCTTTTATATAATTTAACATTAGATATAAGTTTAAATTGAAAGCTAATTAGATGAAATATAGCTTAGATATGGAATTTGAAAATTATTATATATTTATTAAACTAAAGGAAATAATTATTACACATATAAAATCTACATTCAAATGCTTATTTGATTTATCTCCTTTAGCTTAATGTAATGCTAGATGCTGAGAGAGAAGTTAGAGAGATGACTTCTATGTGACATTTTATTGAATCGTCTATTTGTTGTGTTATATGAACATAATTGGTATGGATATCTAATTTGTATTACTAATATGTCATGCTTCTTTAATTTATCTTTTATAGATGACCGGAGCACATCCCTTTTAATCTATCCCTTTTGACTTTGGATATGTGGGCAATATTCATCCACATATTTTTCTATCATAAAGCATTAGGAGTAAAATTGTAAATTCCATTTGTGTCAATGTTAAGGTTAAGCACATGGATTAAAGTTTTATATATTAGATGAGGAGGATATGTATTACAAATGGTCTTGAATGAGCTTTTGGACTCTTTAGATATATCTAAAGAGTCCAACAGCTCATTCAAGACCATATGTAATACATAGCCTCCTCATCTAATATATATCTAAAGAGTCCAAATGCTCATTCAAGACCATATGTAATACATAGCCTCCTCATCTAACTTAGCCAGGGATTTGCAATACTATATTTGAGTTGGCTTGCTCCATTTCAAGATATTATAATTTGTTAGATTATTATTTCTATAGATTTTGATTATGGTAGTAAAATGTTACAAAAAACCAAAAACTATACAAATAATATTATTCTAGATATATGTAAAAAGGACATGGTAGAGAAGATCAAACAATATTAAAATTTTCATAAATAGTTTAGATAAAAATACATTTTCTAATTTTGATTGTAAATTCTAAGGCTTAAAGCAATAATTTTTCTAATAATTTTTTTTAATTAATAAATTAAAAAAAAAAAACATTTTCAATCAAAATCACATACAACACATAATAAAAATAATTTAAAACTTCATACACTATATGACATTACTATGACAAACAACATAAAAATATACAAGAAAAAAATACATACAATGCATCCATTACATTGGAGTCTTCAGAACATACAATGCATACATTAAATATGACAGAATTATTCACAACACAATTGGTGTCATTTGTTCATAAAAAAATGTTGAATATGAATGTGCAAATAAGGAGGTTGAAATAAGGAGGTTTCACATTGGCTTTGCAGAATTGAGAATTTAAAAACTATTTTTGCAGGTATTACTTATCAACATATATATCATGAAAAGAATATTGTTGTACATGAATTGTCAAAGCAGGGGCTGAAGGCTGTTTTTGGAAAGAAATATGAAACCAATGTAAAGGCGAAGAATATGCTAAATACATACTCTCAGCCGTGCAGCGAGAGAAGCAGATACATATCAATGTCATGGTCTTGGCATTAGTGATCTTCCTTTGTCTTTAGTGATTAGTGAATTTGGGATTTTTCTCTGATTTCTAAGTGGATGTTGAAACATGTGCTTAGCATGAAATACTAATGACAGTTTAGCAGGAACAAATTTTGAGCATTGTGAACCTCTTGGGGAAGAAATTCTACTTGCCTCTCAGCCTGAAGGCAAGAGAGATTTTGCTGATACTAAGACAATCCTTGGTATAGACTCATTTAAGAGCATGTTTTTAATTGAAAAAAAAATGGTTGACCTACTTGGGCATACATTGAAAATAACTATCTGCGACTAATGAAGAGATTTTGTAAATTTTGTAAAGTGCAGAGTTTAAGGGGCAGAAAAATCTAGTATATATTACATCCAAGAATGCCACAATTATACAATAAGTGTAACTCTTTGTTCGAACTGACGTGAATTATGTGATGTCATGGTTTTGGAAGTAATTTTAGGAAGGCATTTAAACTTTGTTCTAAATAATCATTAGAACTCTACTCTCAGAAAAATATAGGCGTATCCTATGAAAATAAGAAAACGTTATTCACGATGGAAATATCACTGAATATTTTCATCCTTCCTTATTTGATTAAGAGGCTGCAGGATCCTTTTGTTGGCCTGACAAGTAATTGCCAACAGAACGCACACTCATGATGTGTTTTTTCCACAACAGTTTGGGTGAAGAGGGATGTGATTACATCTATGTTTTTTACCTGGGGATGCAGACTCGATGGTTTTTTTGCAGTGGGCTAGAACTTCTTAGCAGATATGACAGCTAAAATTTTTGGGTTGTTTTCTCTTTGTGTGTGCTTTCACAACATTTTTTTGTGATGGTGGCTGCGCAACTTCGGATTTACTGCTTGGTATTCTTGCCTGATGGAGTGCTACAGTGGGCTGGACATGACACACAGTTTTCAAAAGACTCTTACCTGGGCGGTGCTACTTTACAGTTTTTTTATAGTTTATTATGCTATGTATTTTTCATTTGTTGGTGCATCCATATGGTTCTTAGACTTTCTGGGCTAATATTGGCTCCGTGAACCATAGATACATCTCTTATGGCTAGTATTTTTCTCTGAATGGTTTCTTGCTGGATCACTAAATGGAGATAGCAGCAGTCTTCTGAAATGTTATTATGAACAACATGTTTTTATCCAAAAACAGGGTAAAAGACAGAATCTGGTTATGCACAGGTTTATCTCTCTCTATGTAAACTTATTTTTGCATACAAACTCTTGCAAACGTAAAATAATAATAGAAAAAAATGATTAACAAATATTTTTGGTTTTTTTTAAGGTTTATTCAAGTGTTTTATATGCAGAAGAACAAGAAATAAATCAGTAAAATACAATGAAAAAATGAACATATTAAAAAAGAGCATTACACAAAATAGTGAAAGACAAATTGCTCTAATTCCCTTTTCATTCCTACTAAAAAATTCTGTGCAAAACAAGAATATTTCTGTTCAATAGCCATACCTGATATCCGACAAATCGAGCAGCAAACACTCTCGGCCAGGAGGTGAGACGCGCGAACAGAGCAGCACATAGTTGCAAACAACGCGGGAACAATCAAACTGGTAAACAGTCCTACATCGCGGGCGATATATTTATAAACAATAGTTCGGCTGAACTTTTTCAACAGTTTGGCTGAACTTTTGTTGCCGGTTTTCCAATCTCCGGAAAAAATTTTGTTTGCCCGCACCGTCAGTGTGCCGTTAACCTAAACGGAATCACGAGTTTGGCCGAACTTTATAAGAATGTTTGGCCGAACTCTTAAAAAGTTCGACCAAACTTTTGAAAATGTTCGGCTGAACTATTGTTGAAAAAAAATTTCGGCCCCCGATTCTCACAAAAGTGTAACCCAGCTTCACGTTTCCGCCCTTAAGTGGAAGGATTCTGTATTTAACAGTATATTTAAATTTTTTAGATCACGAGAGTCTGAAAATACATCACTTGTATTGATAAATTTCTATAGTGACTATATTGGGCATAAATAACCTCTGGCTGGTAATCTTGAAAAATAATATGATCTTTACATTTATTTACTTATTTAAAGAAATGTCCCATTAACACCATTGAAACGATTGGGTATGTATAACTTTATGGATCATTATCTCTTTCAGCATCGTGGATTTAGACATAGTGCATCGTAATAAATAATAATGCATTTTTTCTTGATTATTTTCTGGTGCAATGACAGTGAAGACATCACCTTCTCTGACCATATCAGAAACAAGATCATAATAATTGTATATCAAAACCACTTCATTGTCCATTTTCTTGTCAGTCACGTTTCAAAATGGGGGAAATGGTGTCAATTCTTCGTGTTTCCATGGTTTAACAAATTTCTTAATTTTTTTTTCATAGTCATCGATGGACTCTATTTGATCAATACATGTAGAACAAAAGCAAGAGCACTTTCATTTCTCAATGCAATGTATATTTTTCATGTTCTTACTCCTAATTGAGTGTAAACTTCTTGTTTGAGGGATTGCAAGGCAATTAAATGGCAATGATCTATCAACATCACCCATTGCAATATTCCAAAAGTACCTGCTTGAGAAAAATACACACATGTCATGAGTGAAATTTTAAACAATATTTAATATTTTTCTGATAACAAAATACACACACATGTATACACATATATCTCTGGACATGTATAATATATTTTTAGTTAAATATGTACTCTTACCTATGCACATGAGCCATCCTTGGGTTCGATACATGACTTCAATTGTCTTTGCACCAATTAACAACATCTAAATAATTTTCAATTTGGGAAGCTGAGTGATTCAATTGATGCCTCCTAAGTTCACATTTTACGCATGCCCCAACATCATCATGCTCTCCTTTTCCATGCCCTGTCTCAAAGAAATTCCATGTATGTCGAATTTTAGTTCTCCTATGAAGATGAGACAACCAAAAGAACGATCTTGTTGATTTAAATTAACCAAAACAACCATCTGACCATGCCCAATGTTCTTTAAAAGTGACCATTCATTTCAACAATTCATTATAAATAACATTAAAACAATGCTGAATAAAACATGTATCATGTGTTCGATCATCACTGATGTAGAAATGGTACTCCTTAATCACCTCATGATTATTTTCATTGCTATAAAAACCATCGATATCAAGCTCTGTACGTATATACAAAATATGCACAAATATAGATACTTGGTATGAATGATAATACTCACTCTGTATCTCATTTTGTAGACTAAACGTGTAATTCTCAGTGAAATCAACCACTGATAATATTGTTCCTTTTGGGAACACATCACCTGATTGGTTGAACTGTAAATCCTATCATCGTGCTATATGATAGTGCTTAATATATTTTTATATTTTCACCTTGAACTTCTCCATAAAAGATGTCACTGAAATGTCTTCATCAAGTAAAGTGATCTTTTTCTATGTTGTGCTTGAATCTGCAATATGAGTGTAAGTAACATTTTCATATCTCTTCCAATTCAGACTGAGATTTGACAGTCTAGGATCATTAGGATCAATGGGATACTTTGCATCATAGAGTACCAAATGAGAACATTTTGGGAATTTTCTTCCACCAAAACATTATTTTTTCTAAAATAATTTATTATTCTCTCGTGTAGATAATATCTTCGATAAAAATTCATGAAAACTTGAAGGAGGGGGGTCATTTCACCAATATTTTATGCCAAAATTTAGAAATGTCTCATAAAATAATTAGAATTCTACATGGTATCGACAACAACATGTGTCTCGAATAGTGATATGCCTGATATACCATGGTTTAATCTTCACAAATGTGCTAAGGGAAACCTTCACATCAGTATTACTCACCATAAAGTTCTGGAATAATTCTACTTAACTAACTTGTGTTATATTTTTGGCATGAGTTTCATAAACTCCCTTAGATATACGGCGTCGCACAATTTCCTTTTCATTTGGTGACACATGAGAATTAAAATTCCAAAACTATTTTACCCTATCCCTCACACCATAAGGAAGTCCATCATGATATGGATGCCTACAAATATTAGCCCAACATGCAAGTCATCATTCTCATCTAATTTAATTCTAAATTTTGTATGCCTCCATAAACTTTTTCTTGATGTTTTAAACAATTTTCAAGTTGCTGACATGAACCAGCTTGATGTAGTTTGTTTTGTGAGTACACCTATTAAAAGTGATCTACGAGCA
The DNA here is from genome assembly GCA_034641835.2 of Pinus albicaulis. NCBI lineage: Eukaryota > Viridiplantae > Streptophyta > Pinopsida > Pinales > Pinaceae > Pinus > Pinus albicaulis. Next base: position 640,164,409 of record CM076571.1, read on the forward strand.
TTATTTTCAACTTGAGATCACTTTTTTCCTAGTATGGTAAGCGCTAACGTCACACATTTTGATACCATTTGATTTACTAAAACCTCTTTACCACTTTTAATGCCCAATAATTCCACAAAATTTCTGAGAGATTTGTGCTTTAAAAATCTACGTAGCATTTGAGCTTGTGCTATAATATATTTACCTTCAAAAATACGTTTCAACCCCCATTTATTTTATCTCGAATTGTCCTTTCAGGAATTGGTGGTCCCAATTCTTCATTTTTAGTTAGATCTATATTATATAGAAAGTTGTAGTCGTATACAACATTCTTGGAACTTCCAATTAATTGCAGTGAAATGTGAGGTGTGGTAGTACTATCTTCTTGTGGTTTTGATGTTATCCCTGCATAAAAAACAATATTAGCTTCTAATTTTAAATTGACATATACATATTTTTAGTTTTAAAACTATCTTGAACTACAATGTTCTTTAATAAAAATAAAAAATTCAAATTGAAGAAAATATTGACTCACCAGTGAGATTGATATCAATATTCTCATTGAAAAGTTCCTCAACATTCTCTTTGACATTTGTGTTTTCAACATGCTCGTTTACAAGTTCCTGAACATTTCTCATTTCCTCGTCATTGTCATGCACCTCTAAATCTATTTTACGATGCTCTACCTCCACATTTATTTCATGGATAAATCTTTCCCTTTCCTCTCACCTTATTTTTTGTAATCTCTCACTCTTTTCCACTAAATCAGTTCTATTTCGATCGTGCCTTGATTGGAAATTCCTTTTGCTTCCCATGTTCACAAAATTGGAAACCTAAAATCCAATTCTATTTGGACCAAATACCCAAAAAAACATAAAGAATTTAGAATAAGTACTTCATGATTTCAATAAGAGATAACATTAAATACATAATTAAATTCATAAAGACATTTTGCAAAAATACTTCATGCCTTCATAGAGACATTTTGCAAAATATCAAGTAATTAAATTCTCATAAAACATAAAAATGTAAAATTTTCTCCCCATTAAATTTTCTCTTCCCTTTCCTGAAAATATGTGCTCTTTAAAAAAAAATTTGAATGTTTAAAAAACATTACTTTAAAAAAAAAATTCGCACCCAAAAAAAATTCGCTAAAAAAATTTCGCACATAAAAAAACTTCGAAAAAAAATTTCGCATCCAAAAACTTCAAAAAAAAAATTCGCCAAAAAATTTTTTGCACCCAGAAAAAACTCGCACCTTTGCACAAAAAAAATTTGCATCTTCACACCCTCACAGCTTCACACCTTCGCACCTTCACTGGTTCATAATGTTGTGTGGAATATTGTGGAATTAATCTTTCGAATGAGAGTATTTATATATAACTCTCGTCTGAAACATCGTGATGATACGATGAATCTTCGCAAGATTCCATTGGCTGAAAGTAAAATGTTTTGATTAAATTTTAATAAACTCTCGTCCGAGAGTCTGCCTTGGGTAAACTCTAGCACACAAACTCTCGGCGGAGAGTTTGTACAAATTTCGACTGAGATTTTACCTGCACGGCTAAATTTAACCTATGGTGGTTTAAACTCTCAGTTGAGAGTTTAACATTTCTCACCTAAGAGTTTATTAAATGTCTTGCCTGAGAAATTATCTCGGCCGAGAGTTTCTGGTCAACGAAAAACCCAGAAAATTTTTCAGTTTTCAAGAACCTGCAGCATTGGAGGGGCGGAACACCTACAAAAACATAATGTTATCTTTTGACATGATACCATTAGATTCATCTCTAAATATAGTTTCTAATGATGTAATATTTTTGGAGTTTCATTAAAAATTTCATTTTGTTATTAATTTTATAATAAATTGTTTCACTGTGGAATTTCATTGTTCTGAAATTTGCAGTGAATGAAAATTCAATAACTTTAAAATGGCAACACCAAAAAAATCAGAAAAATCATATTTCGATTCCTCTCCCTATATTATTCAAAAGGGTATTCTCATTTTTCTTATTCATGATCAAATTGAAAATAAAATATAGGGCTCATAAAATGTACTGAAACATCACCGTTTGTTTGTCTTCATCCATTTCAAAAAAAAATAAAAAATAGTGATTTAATATGAAAATTATCGAAAAATAGTCATTGCAGTACTGCAATCTATGTAGATTATGATGATATGGTTTATTCCTAAAAAATGAATAACCATCCCTAAAAAAAGTTAGGGTTCAAAAAGTCACTATTTATGTTTGCCTGAAAATTTCAAGTATATGCAGTTAGTAAACAACAAATTTAGCCCTCTATATGTCAATATTTGTTTAAAAAAAATATATGAGTATTGAGGTAAGACAATTCTCTACAAATGTTGTTTTTATGTCAAAGCGTGATTTTCATTAAAAATATGAGTTTAGTGGAGTTTAATTTGGAAAGACATAGAAAATTACAATTTTCAACATAAAAAAAGGTTAAAATGTTTTTCCCAACTTCATGTTTTCACTATGTGAGAACTATCTTAATTGTGAGAACCTGAAGCTTCGATCGTGATATTAAAATCTTCGTTCATCAAGCATGATAACTGCAAATGGTGTTCACATATATTATACATTTTTGTTAGATTAATATATACAAATAAATGTATATATATAAATTTATTACAAATTGTACATGTTAAAATATTCACCCTAACCATTAACACATACTGATCCCATGTCCTCTTTCTCATGAATAATTAAGTCCTGTCAACCATTGCAAAAATTCTTTTCATATGTTCTGAGCTGTTTAATACTCATGTTGTCTATCTCATCATTTGTATGATACATAAAATTAGCATGTGCATTTTCTCGTTCTCTCTGTTGATTTAGACAAACGTCAATTCCACCAAGTCCACTCTGAGCAATGTCTATGTTGACATCCCTTGCTTCTCGGCTAATTTGAGAAGTGGCATCCATCACTCACCGCAAAGTTTCCACGCGAAGAGGTTGGCTTACCAATGGTGGCTCAAGGCGAGGAAACTCAGCATCACGTTTAGCGACCCTACAGTCACATAATCGACCTTTCCTAGGACCAAAAAAATCTGAGGGAAGGTCATCATAATTGAATTTAATTCTAAAAAATAATTCTTCATAAAGTAATTTTTTAAAATAAATATGAACCTCTTCGTTCCATGGTAGCCTTCCATAGATAACAAGGTGCCTATCATAAAAATGGTAAGCTATATTAGGGTACTTGAAATATTGCACCTTTAGCATGTTTATTTTAATCCCTTCTTTAAAATTAAACATAGACTTGGCCATTTCTGTTGTAACTCTGTGTTTAACATCCTCCCATGTATCGGGACCTATCACTGTTTCATTTCTTTTCATCATCACTTCTACAAAAGTATCAGTGGTTGGCCAAAGCTTTTTGTAGACATCTACAAGTGTTCTTAAAGAGTGAGTAATTATTTCTAAGCTTTCTCAACTCTCAGCGGGGAGTTTCAAAGACATAAGATCTTTCTTCAATTTTGAATAAAGATGTTAACAACTTTGTAATGTGCACTGTTGGATGTTTGTTTCCCAAGGTAAATCAGAAATGTCAGAAGGATAAGTCATGGTTGTTGTACAACCTTCTTCTTGAATAATGTTTTATGGTCTACATTTTTTTTCGAGCAACATTTTCACTCTCTGCATCAATATATAAAATTTTGTATAAATAAAAAAACATGTGAAAAATTTGTACAAATTTATTTTTAACCATAGAAAAATTATATAAATAGTTTAACAAATTAATAATTGAATGAAAATAATATTCAGATTGATGGCCACCTTGAGATGGTTGTGCAACATCATTGCCACCTTGAGATCGTTGAGAACCAAAATGACCACTGATTGGTTGAGAACCAACATGACCACCCATTGATTGGCCGCCGGGGGAATGCATATCACCACTCTCACGCAAGTGGTCACCACTTATTGATTGGCCACCAGGGGAATGTGTACCACCACCACCCTCACGTGACGAGAGGGAAGCTTCCTAAAAAAATATGAATTTATAATCAATTCAAAAATACATACATACATATAAATACATGTACATATGACTGATTAAATTTCATGAACTGTACCATGATTGTGTGAACCATGGCTAGACTCCATTGATGGAGTAGAGACTCTTGTCCTCCTAACTCCTAGAAAATAAAAAATGAAATTTATTAAAAACTAATTTAACTCACAATATTGATAAAAAATCAATTCCATATGTATACATGTATGTACATGAGGATAAAATTATATATATATATTTAATAAAAAAAATCAATTCGACATGTATACATGTATGTATGGAGATATGATTATATATATTCAAATGTCATTTAAAAACATGCACATTTAATATAAATACCATTAACATTCCTCAATCCATTATCCCACTCTTTTGTAGAGGCATGAGATTCTATTGATGTTCGTCTTTCATCCTCTATGATATATATATGGATATCTACAGTGGACATTTGCAATTATTTTTAAAATTACTATTTAAAATAAATTCTTAACATTGCTATTGAAAATAAATTCAAAATATTTCAAAAAATTAATGTAATTTTGTACACAAATGTTGAGCACAAACACAAATTATGTAAAACGCAACTTTCAAAACAGAAATTGATGTGAAACATTTAAACAAACATTTTTTGAACTCTTGCACATTTTAAATTTATAAAACATGAATTTCACCAAGTTGCACTTACATGGTGGGAGCACAATTGATATATAAATGAAAAAAACACATTGTTATTAAAAATGACGTATTTATAAGTATAAAAAACACACATATAAAAGATATATTACAATTTTCATCAATAAATTTTGAAGGAGAGTGTCTCAACACTAATTCATCTATGAGAGATGAAACTTGAATTGGAACTTCCCTGTATAATACTAATTCATATTTGACAGATGAATCTTGAATTGGATTTTCCCAACATAATAGATCACCAGAAAACTTGAATAAATTTTGCACAATGTCTTATACTAAAAAATTGAATTTGTCTAACAATATTGTTTTCTTTTCCATGCAGTTGTTTTAGCCTCTCCTTATTAACTTGGTACACACCTTTCATCTAGTTGCACACAAATTCAGAATTGGTGAAAACTACAATTCCATTTGATCCATAATCCGTAGTTGTTCCATAGCTTTCTATCAATGTAATATAATATGCTTCATTGTTTGTTGTTCTTCCCAGTATATTTATTTTCCTTTGGGGGACCTTGTTAGTTTCAATATTGAAAATCACATATTTAATCACCGTTTTCCCTGGATTTGGATAGCAAGAAACATCTATGCCTAATGTCCATTTTTCAACCGTGTTTAGTGGGCTTTTTGATCCCTGAAAAAAATAAATTCAATAAAAAATATTAAATGAACATTTATTGAAAATGCATGGCAGAAATGACATGTACATGGTTTTCCTTAAAGTTTATGGGTGAAATGACATGTACATGGCTCCCAAAAACACTAGGAAATGCCTTAAAGATTATGGGAGAAATGAAATGTACATGGTTCCCAAAAACATTAGAATTTTTTTTAAATTTTATGGGAGAAATGGCATGTACATGGTTTCCAAAAACACTAGAATTTTCCTTACTGAAAATGCCTTAAATTATATGTCAAATGCCTTAAATTTTATGGGGAAAATGACATGTACATGGTCGGGGGAAATGTCATGTACATGGCTCCTAAAAATACTAGAAAATTCCAAGTTTATGGGAGAAATTACATGTATGGATTCTTTGAGAAACAGGTTATTCCTCTCCTCTATAATCTATTTCACTTGTATGGATTCTCTCTTTATGTACATAGTTTCCAAACAAACTAGCAAATGACTGAAAATTTATGGGAGAAATGACATGTACATGGTTTCCAAAAACACTAGAATTTTCCTTAAAGATATATTAAATTAACATCTATTGCAAATGACTTAATTTTTGTTGCAAATTCCTTAAATTTTATGGGAGAAATGGCATGTACATGGTTTTCCTTAAAGTTTATGGGATAAGTGACATGTATATGGTTCCCAAAAACACTAGCAAATGCCAATTTTATGGGAGAAATGACATGTACATGGTTTCCAAAAACATGTAAAATTTCCTAAAATTATATTAAATTAAATTTTATGGGAGAAACGACATGTATATGGTTTGCCTTAAATTTTATGGGAGAAATGACATACATGGTTAGACTTAAATTTTGCCTTAAGTTTATGAGAGAAATGACATGTACATGGTTTTCCTTAAATTTTATGGGAGAAATGACATGTACATAGTTTTCCTTAAATTTTATGGGAGAAATGACATGCACATGGTTTGCCTTAAATTTTATGGGAGGAATGACATGTAAAAGTCATGTACATGGTTTGCCTTAAAAACTAGAATTTTCCTTGTAAATATATTATGGTAAATTTTATGGGAGAAATTACATATACATGGTTTGCCTTAAATTTTATGAGAGAAATGACATGTACATGGTTTGCCTTAAATTTTATGGGAGAAATTACATAGAAATGGCGTGTACATGGTTTCCAAAACATTAGAAAATGCCTTAAAGTTTATCGGAGAAATTACATGTACATGGTTTTCCTTAATGTTTTCCTTAAATTTTATGGGAGAAATTACATATAAATGACATGTACATGGTTCCCAAAACAATAGCAAATGCCTTAAAGTTTATGGGAGAAATGACATGTACATGGTTTCCAAAAACACTATCATTTCCTTAAAAATATATTAAATTAAATTTTATGGGAGAAATGACATGTGCATGGTTTGCATAAAATTTTATGGGAGAATTGACATGTACATGGTTTGCCTTATAGTTTGCCTTGATTTTATCTGAAAAATGACATGTACATGGTTTGCCTTAAAGTTTTCCTTCAGTTTATGGAAGAAATAAGATTTACATGGTTTGCCTTAAAGTTTGTCCTAAAGTTGATGGGAGAAATTACATGTACATGGTTTGCCTTAAGTTTATGGGAGAAATGACATGTAAATGATTTTCCTTAAAGTTTATGGGAGAAATTACATAGAAATGGCATGTACATGGTTCCCAAAACACTAGCAAATGTCTTAAAGTTTATGAGAGAAATGACATGTACATGGTTTCCAAAAACACTATCATTTTAGTTTAAAATATATTAAATTAAAGTTTATGGGAGAAATTACATCTACATGGTTTGCATTAAAGTTTATGGGAGAAATTATATGTACATGGTTTTCCTTGAGTTTATGGCAGAAATGACATGTACATGGTTTGCCTTAAATTTTTCCTTAATGTTTATGGGGAAATGAAATAGAAATGACATGGCTAAAAGTTTGCCTTCATTTTATGGGAGAAATGAAATATACATGGTTCCCAAAATAATAGAAAATGCCTTAAATTTTATGGGAGAAATGACATGTACATGGTTTGCAAAACACTAGCATTTTCCTTAAAAATATATTAAATTAAAGGTTATGGTAGAAATAAAATGTACATAGTTTGCATTAAATTTTATGGGAGAAATGATAAGTACATGGTTTGCCTTAAATTTTGGGTTGAGTTTATGGAAGAAATGACATGTACATGGTTTGTCTTAAATTTTATGGTAGAAATAACATAGAAATGACATGATTTAATGTTTTCCTTTATTTTATGGGGGAAATAACATGTACATGGGTTTCCTTAAAGTTTGCCTTCAATTTTATGGGAGAAATGACATAGAGATGAAATGTACATGATTCCCAAAACACTAGAAAATTCCTTAAAGTTTATGGGAGAAATGACATGTACATGCTTTTCAAAAACACTAGCATTTTTCTTAAAATATATATTAAATTAAATTTTATGGGAGAATGACATGTACATGTTTTGGCTTAAAGTTTATGGGAGAAATGACATGTACATGGTTTGCCTTAAATTTTTCATTAGGTTTATAGGAGAAATGACATGTAAATGGTTTGCATTAAAGTTTATGGGAGTAATGACATAGAAATGAGTTGTATATGGTTCCCAAAAAACTAGAAAATGCCTTAAAGTGTATGGGAGAAATGACATGTACATGGTTTTAAAAAAAACTAGCATTTTCCTTAAAAATATATTAAATTAAATTTTATGGGAGAAATGAAATGTACATGGCTTGTATTAAATTTTATGGGAGAAATGACGTGTACATGGTTAGCCTTAAAGTTTGCCTAATGTTTATGGGAGAAATGACATGTACATGGTTTGCCTTAAGTTTATGAGAGAAATGACATGTATATGGTTTTCCTTGAAGTTTCTGGGAGAAATGACATAGAAATGACATGTACATGATTCCCAAAACACTAGAAAATGCCTTAAAGTTTATGCAAGAAATGTAAAAAGTTTATGGGAGAAATGATATGTACAGTGAGTGATGGTAATAACTCAATGTTAACACACAAATCTGAACATATTATTTCCATTTCTAAGCATTTTCATCTTGATAATTGTCACTATATATATTGGCAAATTGCCTCATGTTTTTGGTGTCAATGGTATTTGAAAAATGATTTTCTGCCACATGTTTTGTGTTGACATTGATAATTTTCCAAACCCATTCATATAAATCATAAAAATTAGACTTAAAGGACATTGATAATTTTCCAAACACATCCATATAAATCATAAAATTTGGACTAAAAGGAAGCAAATGTAGTAAAATGTATAGAAATGATTGCAGTAAAATGTATAGAGACAAGCAAACACAAACAATAGAAAACTTAAAAGGGAGAGAATTAATAGAATTGCATCAACTGAAAATTAAATTAAAAAAAAAAAGAAATCGAATGTAAACCATCACACCTTCTCACCTTCGCTTTTTTCCCTCCTCTCCCCTGCAACAACAAGGCAACAACAAAACAACAAGACAGAAGCAAAGCAACACAACAACGAGACAACAACAGAGAAAGAAAAAAACAGAACAGAGCCACACGTTTTATGTTGATATTGATAATTTTCCAAACCTATCCATATAAATCATAAAAATTGAACTAGAAGGAAATGATTTTAGTAAAATTTATAGAAACGTCAATTGTAGTAAAATGTATAGAGACAATCAGATATAAACTGTGGACAAATTCCAAGCGAAAGAATTAATAACATTGCATTAAATGAATAAGTTAAATTATAATAGAACTTCATTCGTAGATCAATATTCCAAGGAGTTCAAAAATGATGATGGAATCACGAAATAACTTCAAAATGGATGACAGGGCTTCCGACATAAGAGAACATTAGGACAACCCTCAAAATATTACGCATACATAAAGAGGAACCTTGTTAAAGCTGACATAGATTCAAATAACATGGCCACACCACCAATTTGAAGGTAAGTATTTACCAATTGAAAATCCTTGTCTAAAAAGAAGGTTTTCATATGATTGGCAATGGTTTCATCTTATGATATTAGAGATTACTCAAGTATGGGATAATGGTAAATGCGTGTGGGTTAATGGTATATAAAAACAATGTTTTCATCTTTTATTTTTTATTATTCCATACAAAACACATTATAGAAGATAATAAGAAAACCATATATATATATATATATATATATTGATTGGTGCATCAACAGAGAACAATATAGGGATATTACTCTCAGAAGGTCGGAATAGGAAGGTTTATTATTCCATACACAACATATTATAGAAGATAATAAGAATACCACACACACACACATATATATATATATTGTTGCATGAATAAAGAACAATATAGGGACATTACTCTGAGAAGATTGGAACAAGAAGGCTTATTATTCCATACATGAGATGCTACGGAAACTGCTAACTCAAGATATTAGTCAAATGGATAGGTCAATTATTGCCTAAGGGGCTCCTATAGGCTAATATTGTGCTGGTACATTATATATAGCAGAGGTTTTTTTCCACTGGAAAAAATAAAAATAAAAATAAAATAAAAAAATAAAAAAACCTTCCCTCGCTGAGGGAATGATTTTTACTGGTGTCGAGCTCTCCTCTACATCTATGTTTATGATTTTGTGATATTTTTATTTATTTTGTATACATGCTACAGCTAGGATAGAACACATATGACTCAGATACATACATTTCTATTCTTTATATCAAACATTGACATGGTTTTTGGTCCGCTTCTACGCTCCTATTTGAGTTATTTTCCTCATAAGAGGAGGCTCAGCACTAGAGACGGTGTTTATATATACAGTTATTGTTGTCCGTGATGGAAACTTCTGAACAGGTGCCCATTAACAATGTTGTTGATGATTTTTGTTATGGCCAAATGTAATGGTTGTATGATATTCTTCTTAAAGTCCCAGGAGGATTTCAAACAGATGGAAAGCTTAAGTGCATGTACATAATAAAATTTCTATTATCTAATATAAAGTTTCAATTTTTTCTGTGGAAAAAAATTCCTCCCATTTTTAATCGTCATCCTTAATTAAAGGAAATTGAATTTAAGAAATATGAAATGGAATTTCTTTCTATTACAACAAATGATTTTGAAAGCTGGCTATGAATTTAAAATAATCCCTCATTAAAAAGAGAGGTAGAGCTGTAAATAATAACATCAACGAGAATAAATAACACACAATTAAATTTTCAGTGAAGGTAATACATTTATTTTCTTATAGATAACATCATGTGACATTTCAATTTAGATAAATACCTAGAAATTCGAAGATAGTGAGAGAGCGCATGAAGACTAGACAACGAGAGCACGCACAATGAGCAGACAGTGAGATGAGGAGGCCACAGATCGTCAACGACACAGATTATAGAAAGCCTATAGAAAACCTTCAAACACAGAAAACTAAATTTAATAAAAAAAATAAACAAAAAAATACAGAGCATAAAACATAACACCTTCTCACCTTCGCTTTCTCCCCTCCTCACCCCTGCAACAATGAGACAACAATAGATTAGTGAGACAAAAAGAGAGCAGCATAGCGATGAGACAGAAACAGAGAAATGCAACGACGAGACAACAACAAAGCGAGACATCAATAAAACAGAGCAGCGAGATAGAAATACAGTAGCACAACGACGAGATAACAACACAACAGAGTAGCGAGACAGAAACATAGTATCGCATTAGTAACGAGAACTTATTGTGGTGTGGGGGGCTGTATATTTATAAAAAAAAGTTTTTCTGAGCTACTAATTCAGTCAGAATATTCATTTGGCCAAAATTTTGTTGTTGGTTTTCCCATCTCCGACCAAAAATCCTCTTACCTACGCCGTCAATATGCCATCAATGTTAACGGAAGAAATAGTTCAGCCGAATTAATTTAAAAACTTTAGCTGAACTGTTAGGAAATTGAAATTTCCAAACATGTTTCTCACGAAACTGTAACCCACCTTCGCATTTTTACCCACATATAATAAATAAAGTAACCGTATATTTGCCACAATTATCTTCTTGGAAAATATTTTCCATATCCATGCAAAAATTCTTTCATTTGCAATGGATTCTTAAATTCAATATTCAATCAAACATTATCAATATAACAACATTGAACTATCCCATATTGAACATGTGAAATACAAAGAAAATTATGTCTAACGATAATTAGTTTCTTGGGGAATATTCAAGAACATAGCATGTTCCACCAAACCATGATATATCTCCAATGGTTCCCCTCATGCTCAAACCTTCTCCCCCGTTAGGAATCAAAATGGTTTATTATAGATTCTTCTAAACATATTTTTTAGTTTTTTCGAAATTCCACCATGTGGGCTTCACCACTAACAACTTTTATAATTTGGAAGGAATTATCTAATACTCAAGTTCTCTTTCCTGAATATTTCCAAACAACACATTTATTAATTTAATCAAGTAAAACTTAATTACATCATAAAATAGTTTCCATCCTATATTTCATAGCCATTAATTCTTGTTCCAATAATTTAAAAGTCTAAAAATAACCATGTTTGAAAATGAAAAACATAGGGGTGTCACATCTTCCCCCTGTTACAATGAATTTTGTCCTTGATGTTTTTATTTTCGTTCCATTTCTCGTAGAAAAATGCTGGAAATTCCTCACGTAGTTTGTCCTCCATCTCCCAAGAACCCTCTTCTTGAATGAATTGCTTCCATTTCACTTTAAATTGGGTGATCCACCGATTCCAGAGCATGGTTTGGTTTCTCTCTGATATAATACTTGTTGTGGTTCTACCTAGAATTATCCTTCTAGTTTCATTTCTACCACATTCCAATGAATCATGTAAGAACTTCCATGAACATACTTTCTCAATAAATACACATTAAGAACATTATGCACTTTATAACCTAGGTAGTATCTCAAATCACCCGTAGAACCTTGCTGCTAATTTAGCATAGGTTCCTAGTCTCAATATGCTCTTCTTTGGCTTGATTTTGATGTATACATATCCTCCATCTTTTAATTCTTTGTGAATTCTCCTTTTGATTTGCATATATTTTCTGCTTATATTGGGTAGTCTTGAACTGTTGTCTTATATTATTTAGCACTTGTTCCATTTCCTGGAGTACATCAGGGCCTAACACCAACCTAACTTCCAACCAACTCCAAATTAAAGGAGTGCCACACTTCCTCCCACACATTGCTTCAAACAGAGTCATTTTTATAAACATTTCATAGTTGTTTTTATATGCAAATTTTGTTAAGTGTAAATAATATTTCCACTCAGTGGGTTGATCCATAACATACATTCTTAACATGTCTTCCAATTTATGGTTTTTCCTTTTTATTTGAACATATGTCTGAGGAAGGTAGGTTCTACTAAAATTTAGCTATGTAACCATTCCTTGAAACAATGTTTTCCATAAGTTAGAAGTAAACTTAGTGTCTTTATCTAATATCATTGTTTTTAGTATTCCATTTAGCATAAAAAATTCTTGCATGAATATATATACAATTTGGGTTATTCAAAATGTAGTGTGGAAATGTATAGAATGGGTAGCTTTACTTAAATTTTCCACAATGACCATAATAGATTCATGTTGTCTGCTGGTTCTTGGAAGACTAGTAACAAAGTTTATTGAAACCACCTCCCATTTCCACTCTGTAATGGGTAAAGGGTTTAGGAGTCCAACTAGGTGTTGGTCATGTACCTTCACCTGCTCACACTCTAAACACTTATACAAATACTTATCCACTTCTTCTTTCATGCCCAACAAGTAAAATTCATTTCTTAACGCTATGATCCTTTTCTGATATCTAGAATGTATAGAAAATGGTTTATGATGATGTTTATTCAAATTAAGTTTTTTCAATGCAATTTCATTTGGGACATAAATTTTGTTCCTCAAAGTAGTAATTCATATTTATTTTCTACATAATGAGGAAATTTTGTAGTTGTAATTTTTGTTGCAATTGTTTATAAAATTCATCTTTTTGGGAAACAATTCTTATATATTCTGCCAAATTATCTATTTTTTTTATCTAAAATTTTTGGGATCATCAGTTTGTTGTAAAAGATATTTTGGATTCATCCCATTCATGTTGATATAGATATCTATATTTCGAACCGATAACTGAGGTTCATCATCAGGATATGCGTTTGAAACATCGATATCTAAATCAACATGAATGGGATGAATCTGGAAGATATATTACAATAAAATATATGTTTTCGTTATTAACCAAAATTTTAGCTAATTCATTTCCACTTCTACTTAATGTGTCTCCAACTTTATTCTCTTTATATTTGATATGTTTGATTTCACATTAAAATTCAATTAATAATGTCATCCAACTAGCACATCTAGCATCCAAATTAGATTGAATCGAAATTATTTTAAACTTTTGTTGTCAGTAGTGAGTGTAAACTTTTCCCAATAGGTAATGTCTCCACATATTCAATTCATGTATAACAACAACTAATTCTAAGTCATAAACAACATACTTCTTTTCATGAGGCTTCAATTTTATTGATTCATTAGAAATTACATAGTTTTCATTCATTAGCACACCACCCATCCCTTTAAGGAATGCATCAGTACACACCACAAAGTCTTTTTTCTTGATCAACAATATTTAATATTAGGGATACTACTAGTTGATGTTTTAATATGTCAAGATTCTCTTCACACTTTCCTATCGAAATAAATGTCACTCCTTTCTTATGCATATAATGGGATAGGCTAATTTTTTACTTTGCTAAGGTAAGTCGCTAGGTACGTCCTCAACCGACTACGTGGATTTATTTGGTATTTTACTTATGACATGATCAACTATGATTGATGTTAGACATACTTTACTTGGGGGGGTCTCCTATTTAAAAGATTATTATTATGATAAGTCTTTTTAGGAATGATTCACTCTTAATTCCTCATTATTTTGTAAAGTGACTAATCCTCCTTCATGTCACCTTCCTAACATCGTTCTTTTTTTTTCTCCCTTTCCTTGTTATTACCTAAGTCATGGTTGTTAACTCAGTCACAACTATTTTTGTTGACCAATTTTCACATTGAATTCAACATATGTAGGTCTTTTTTATTTGTTTTTCTTTTCAATGAATGGGAAATACTTTTAATGGTCTAGGCCCTTTTTAACATAATGATTGGGTATTCAATTTATCTTTGTTTATCTATAAACATAATCTTATTTTTAAGTAATAATTATGAAAATATTATTTCATCATGTCAACTTTCAACTTTCCTAATTGGTCAAATCCTCGATCTTGTAAAATTTATTGGAATGACCATAGACTTGTATTTAAATCTTTCCGCCATTATCTAATGAATTGTTCATCAACCCCAATCTCAACAATGAGAAATATATTTATCAGTATTCATTTTAAGGTTATTAGTTTTTTAGAATCAAAACTATCAAATTTGAAAATAGTTACTACACGACCTTTTACACCATCCCTAGCTCTTAAGGAGCTGACTTGCCACCCCATCTATTAAGTAATTTGTTCTTGATTAACAAAAAATATAGTTGAATTTTAAACATAAATGGTCAACTGGAGGATCGGAGGTCTCATCACGAGCCGACCTAGCATGATAATAGACCTAATAAAGTGACATTACCACTACTGGTCACCAAGCCATGGTAATGGCCTTCAGTGATAAGACTGAAGGACAAGAGGTCTCATCACGAGCTAAATTTTTCACTTTTGTTAGCTTCCGTGAATGGAATTGTTATTAAATGGTTACCACGACAGAACAATGATATTCAGTTGACATCTAAGTAAATTGAAAAGGATTTTTGCAACTATGTACTTATGTCTAATAGATGGGACACTCGCATTTCAATGGGTTAAAAATGCATCCCTGTCGAGGCTATGGATGCCTGTTGGCAGTAGTGGCTATTCCTATGGTATAGAAGCTAATTTAATACTATAATCTACTTGGTTACCTTGTTTTCTTAGAGCTAATTTCCGATAAAGCTAACTGTTTCATATACAAAGTTTTCCAGAACCCATAGTTCATGGGGTAATATTTAATCAGTTCTTAGATGATGGTGGTTATAGTTTATATCTATTATTGAGTTATAAATATTTACTTTATATGTCAGGGATGCAAATTTTAGGATATCTGATAATTGACATTCTGTATCATCTAATTTGTAATTCCTTTATTCTACAAGTATCATACATTTAAGCAAAGATAGTTTCTTTCCCAATCAATCACCATTTATCCATATCCTAACAACACCACTAAGAGGTCTGATTCTGATTTTGAATCCCATGTAATTGGATAGACCTTGAGAAGCAAAGACTAAGATAACTAATTATCTTAATTTTTGTGCTGATAACAACCAAAGCTTATAGGTATAGGGAATGCATCTTTTCCCTTCTTATCCATTATTATTAAATGTCATTCACAATATGATTATGTCACCTTTATATGTAATGAGGTAATTGAGGTGATGAATTACTGATTAAGGATACTCATGAGATTTTTTATATATGACAGGGAAACTAATCATTTTGGTGGAAGTAAACCCTGCTACACTTTCTGATTACTTTTTCAGCTTGCATGGCTTCCACCTTCCACACCACTTTCAGCATCAGCTCATCCTACATCAGCTTCAAAAAAAATTCAATCCATGCATGTCATTCCACATTTTTATGGAGGCAAAACTTGAGATAAAATAGCATAAGGTTTTGTTTTATTAAAATTTTAGGAGAATGTCATGAAAAACCATTGAGCATTATTCACTCATCTTCTCAACCATTATTTCCATTTCTTTACCACTTCCCATTTTTCAGAGATAAAATATTTCAGTTTGGGGGGGGTGTTACTTTCATTATCATGAAAATGCCATTAATATTATTTATCATCCATTTATCTCATTATTCATTCTCAAAATCTCCCTTATTCCATGTTGTTATACAACAAACAAAGATTTCAGCCATGATTGTAGAAACCACCCCAATTTGTTTTCTAGTGTAGCATGAGGGCATGCTAATTCTCTAGTTTGAGGGAAGGGTTATTATGCATGATGAATGATTAATCATTTCTTCCTCATTTAAGGTATACAATCCTAAAATTGATTTTTGTATATCCTTAAAACTATCAACTGGATTCTTCTGATTTTTGGACAACAAAGATGTATCATTTAACCCAAAAAATTTCAATATAAACCAATTTGTTAATTCCAAAAAGATCATGCATTATTACCTAAAACCATTTTTTTGATATATTGAAATATGTTCGTTGCATTGATTTTCTTTTCGGATTTGAGAAGCATTAATATAGCATAAATTTGCTTACAAAATTTTAGCAACATCTGTTTTGTAATGAAGTTTGTATTACTTGTATCATACTTTGTTGCAACTTCATATACATATGGTTAAAAGCATACATGAAAAATATTTTAAGGAAGCATTTGAGCAAGAAGCCTTCTCTTTCATCAGTATCATGCGTTTGGGTGAGCATTTTGATTACTGTATTACAACTTGGTTAATACAGAGGCATTGGGTTGCATGAGGACATACAACATGTTTAGTTTGGGGGAGATGTTGGGCCATTAATTTGTATTGTTATTATCACATTTTAACATCCATTTCATCCATTTCTAATGTTCTTTTATCACATTATTTATCAAAATTTATTATATAATTTCATTTCATAATTATTTATATTCTTTTGGATAAATAATATTTTTTCTCCTTTATTTTTATAAATTAATGATTATTATGCATGATTTTTCCAATGATGGTTTATTAATGAATTTTTTATAACATAAATCACTATTTTAGCCTCTAATATCTCTTCTAGATTGCAGATTTGACCTTCATCTAATAATTAAATATTCCAACTTAGAAATTCGTTGGAATAACAATAGACAGTTTTGTGTTGAACGTTTCGGGCCAATGGAGAAGAATCCTGAAAATCTGAAACATGGGTTTTGTGCAAGACGGACCAAATTAGTTTTCGGTTGAGTAGTTTTCCAAAATTTGGTATTAATTGAGAGAAATTTAGGGTTCTTAGAAGAAGAGATTTGTATATTTTCTGTTTTGGCCATTTTCCAAAATTGCCCCAATTGTAATTGCCAGATTCGACTTCTGCCAGCTGATTCATGATGGAATGATATTTCAAATCTCATATTGCTTATTGAGATTTTTTAATTAGTCTATTTCCATTTTTTGTGTTTATATTTAAAGGGACACAAATCATAGAGAAGGGGAGGATAGAACACATAGGAGAAGGCATAGATGGTTAAGCAAGGAGAGACAGATTTGTAACAGAAGCATCTTCGATTAATTGAATGCACAGTGTTTTTTTGTTCCATTTGTAAGCTATGAGTTTTATGTAGCCCTGATTAGAGAGTTAGGCTCACTCTCCGACCAGGTGCTGCGTATTTCCTTTGTGTTGTTACTTCTCTTTCATGTTTTGTATAATTTTCAGTTTTTGTGATAGTAGATGTATTTGCTGATACTCTTATTAATGTAAATGCATTATAAGCCTTATGATTTATTTCTTCCATTTCTTTATTTATTGTTACAATTATTGTTTCTTTTTTTGAATTATCGAATCCATGATTGATATCAGAATTGTGCTATTGTATCTGCACATACTATGCATGTTAGCCTTGCAATAACCAAGTGCACCCAGATTGATAATTAATGAGGGAAACGGTTTTAATATTCATTCAAACTTAGAAACCATCAGAAATGGGTTCACAAAATTCCTCAAATGTCAACTTTCCTTGAACTAAAAATTAACACATCCAATATGTCTAACTCATCGAAGCTTCCTGGCAAGATAAGTTTTATCACAATCTGATCTATAGATCAAAATTTATGGCCACTTGAACTTAGTTCATTTAAAACCTTACCATGTCATCATGGCTTCCACATGCCACTCGTAGGTTGTCCCACATGGATTTTCCTGTCAACATTGGAATCCAATGTGGTATTTCATGTCCTCAAGACCCAACCAATCATCTCATCCATCCCTCTCGAGTATGCAGATGTGGCATAAACCCTTAGGGTCCCCATACCTCGATGATTGAGACATGAATGTTTTCATTTCTTAATGGGGACATTTTCGTCAACCTTGTCCCCATATTCCTATTATGCAACCACAACAAAACTACCCTGAGGTCCAAGACCTTGAGGTTTGAGACATGAAAACCTTTTTCATTTGTTGGTGAAACCTCTCGTCTCTCGACCTCTTCAACCTCACCCTTACCTTCCACCTTTGTTGCAATAGTGATTCCATGAGGTCCAAGGCAAAAAAATGGCAATTAATTTCCCCGCAGATCTTTATCTCTCGGGCCATCAGTATCAACCCCTTTCCCATGGTGCACCTCTCTTCCTCCCCATGGTCCTGAGACATGAATGTCTTTGTTAATTTCCATGGAAACTTCCTATCAATATTGGCACTGGATACTCTCAACAATCATCGAGATGCACATAATGAAAATCTTTTCAAGTTGTGTGTGTGTGTGTATACCATGCTAACATGAACTCATACATATATATATATATATATATATATATATATATATATATATATATATATATATAGAGAGAGAGAGAGAGAGAGAGAGAGAGAGAGAGAGAGAGAGACATATATTACGTGATCCAAGTAGCTCTAGAAATATTCAAAAATAAAATTCCTCAAAACTCATAAAAACCAATACTAGGTTGTAGTGCTCATTGTTGTGATTCTAGTGGCATAGATGATACTCAAATCCAAGTCCATATGACCAACTTATCATCGTCAGAAGTTTAAAATTTACACGAGAAACTGATATCCATAAGCCATATGTGGTAGTTGACTAGCCATTTAGTCAAAGACCCATGGAAATCCATCATTGGCTCCTTGCCCCTACAGGAAAGAAAAAAAAAGTATTAAATCTCAAAATAATATAAAACTATTTAAATATATATATATATATATATATATATATATATATAAAGTGTGGCTATAATATCCAAATAAAAACAAAATATTATAAAGTAATAACCCTAAATTCCAATGAATTGTGTGTGAGGGTTATTATATATAGACTAAAGTGGTTGAGCTATATAAATAAAAATCCATGAAACAAAAAACAAAATATTTGTATGTGATATAACCATACACCATATTTAAAGTATGGGACACATATGGTTGGTTATAAACCATGCATATACAAGTTAACACTTAAATGTATTAAACAATAGAGAATTGAATAGTAATATATACATTATTGTTATGTTCAACGATAAATTCCGCTCCATAACTGCCAACAATTATAAATAAACACCCAAAAAAAAAATTAACATAAAACTGTAATATGCCAAGGTTACAAACAACATGCCAATATTATAACCAATTGTTACAAGATTGGGTGGGATTTCAACTTGTGACCTCCGCCATCCTATTTTCAGTATCTTCCAACAGCCCAACAGTCTCAACCTTAAAACATCCATCCAATGAATTCTATATGAACCTAAGTTTTCCATTCAAATAGGGGGTGGAGGAGGAAAAGAAGTGCGCGTGTGGAACCCAAAGTTGTTGTGAAACCACGCCTAGGAAGGACACTTATTTCGAAACAAGGCATATTCGAAAGAATATTCCATAGAATATTCCATAGAATATTTCCATGTAGAATCTTTGAGGAATCTAAAATATTCCCTTAAGGGTGAATTTTCATAGTGACAAAATGTTGCCTACTTTATAGTCATTTTTCACATAATTTCACAAGGAGCACATTGGTGTGCTCAGAATATTCATTTGAGCAGCAGATTGTTTGGTCATATTTAGGAAAAAAATCTTTGGGGGAATCTTCGAGATTCTTGAGGGTCCATAATGTTATGGTCTTAGAAAGGGGAAAGGTTTATATTCATTTGAAATGATTTCATGCCACAAATTTAGCAGTGATGTCCATTTCAGCAGCTAAGATTTTTATTTTTCAGTCATCCCCGAAAGTGGAGGTATATGATGTAGTTATGCCATGTATTTCTTCTAATTTGTTGAGACAATTTTTTCGTTGTTGAAATCCCTAATTAACATTATGTTGATGGATACTTGTATGCCACATCATATGATATTTTATTAGCTTGTCATGTTTAAGGAGGGCCCATTTGAGTGAGAGATCCTATAAGGAGAATGTCTCATGGAGAGAGATGCCACTCTAGTTGATGGTATTTACCCTTGTAAAGAAAAATAATATACCATGTACATCATCATAATTTTCATTATTTAATGAATATTCCTTCCACTCTTGACACTAGGCTCGAAGACGTAACCCACACTGGGTGAACTTCGTTACCAATGTGAATGTGCTCTTTGATTTTATGGTTGGTCATTATGTCTTCTATTCTTTAAGTATGCACAGTTGGTTGTTTTATACTCCTTCATATGAAATTATTCTAACATCACATAAGTAAAGGATATGGCTTAATTTTGGTAGTTGAAGAGATCAAGACCAAGTTTGTTATCAGAGAGGTCTTCTCATTGATATGAATTGCAAGTGTGAATGATAAATAAAGATTCAACATGTAACAAGAAGGGAAATGGAGAACAATAAATATCTATATGAGGACATCCTTAGGATGGGATGCATGGTGGACATAATGTATTCATATTATGAGGATAATATGGAAATATAGGAACGAGAGAAAGAAAGACAAGAGGACAATGCTCCATATCCATCTTCCAGTGAACATTCTTCTTCTTCATCGTCTCCTCATCATTAATATGAGGAGATAAATCAGAGCCTTCAAGAAAATAATATTGAATTGAGGAGGCTTCTATGAGAAGAAAAAGAGGAGAAGCAAAGATTGCAACTTTAGCTACAGGACATGGAAGAGGCCTTGGAAGAGTTGAAGTGCAACGAAGGCTTAGTGAAGCCATCATCACCTAATCCATAATCGACAACTGAGATAAATTGTGTTGATAATTCTTCATTTTCAATCTCACATGATGTTATTTCTATTGGCAGCCTTGAGGTACCCATTTTAGGAACTGGCATGAGACTACTTACCAATATGGGGTATAAAGGAGGATGACGTGGTGTTGACGTCAAAGGAATGACTTAGTCATTGGAGGTTGTACAAAGACCTCAATTTGTAAGTTTGGGGTACACTGAAGGAGCGTGCTCAAAGGTATCATAAGATTCTAATACATCGTTGAAGCCATCGGTGAAAGAGGACGATTGGAACACATCACAATCCTCCCATGGAAGTGCACATTTCATAGGAGGAGCTAAGGAAATATCTCATCGCTAGGATCACACTAGAGATAGTCAAGAGAGGTATAAAAAATCTTGTTCTAAAGTTCATTTTGATTATAAGAATATTGTTGATGATGAGCAAAAACCATGGCATAGAAAGCCATGTAGTTGTTGTGCTTTGCATAACCATATTATTGTTGAGAGTTGGAAGATAATGGAAATAAGAAAGTGAATGAGGAGTCAAATACCTTATCCACATCAAGGAAGGAAGAAGGTTAAGAAGGTTTGGAGGAAGAATTTTTTTCATATTCATTGCAACAAAGGTTGGCGTCAAAGAGCCACATGTTGGAGGCTCCATCCAAAGTAGTGTTGCAAGGATAGAGTGCCTGTACACGAACCAGCTGGTGAAGATGTTCAACAAGAAAACATGCCACATTCATCATAGTTCACTTTTTTGAGTAAGAGATGGTTTTACTAGATATGGTAGCTTATCATGGCCACCTTTTGTAAATCATGTGTTGCAATATAATTTTAAAAGTGATGATGTGTTTTCCATATTTTTTTAAAGCAAAAATGATGCTTTGGCCTTTTATTGATTGTCAGGGTATTGGTTTCTATTATGATGTAAACTTGACCAACGAAGTGTGTGCTATAAACTCTTGGAAAGTATGGTGATGCTTGGTTTATGGTTGGTCATGTAATTGAGCATGTAGTTTGCAACTATTGTACTACGAATTTGTAGAGTATGCAGGTGTCATCTCATCACTTATGGCTTTGAAGAACAAAGATGAAGGAGAAGGAAGTGTGACCTATCAGGACACTTGTTGTGCGGAAAATGTAACAAAACAATTGCATATTATGTTAATGCTTTTGGAGGTCGAAAATCTCCTCCGTTGGGAGGAATGATCTGGTGGCTACAAAAAGACTCAAAAATAAAAATCTTCACAATGCATCAAAACCAATACCATGTTGTAGTGCTCGACATTGTGATTTCAATGGTGTAAACAACACTCAAATACGAGTCCATATTACCAACTTATCATCGTCGGAATTTTACAAGTTACAAGGGAAAGTGGAACCCATAAGGTATATGTGGTAGTTGGCTAGCCAATGAGTCACTGACACATGACACTCCATCATTGGCTCCTTGCTCCTGCATAAAAGACAAAATAATAATAATAATAATACTATTAAATCTCAAAATAAAAATAAAAACTATTTAATATATATATATATATATATATATATATATATATATATATATCCACATAACAAAAATCATATATATAAAGTGTGGTTATAATATCTAAATAAAAACAAAATATTATAAAGTAATAGCCCCTTATACCAATGAATTATGTTTGTGGGTTATTATATATATAGATTAAATTGGTTGAACTATATAAATAGAAATCCATGAAACAAAAAAATAAAAAATAGTTATGTAATATAACGATACACCATACTTTTGTTGGTAATTATAACCAATGCATATACAAGTCAACACTTAAAAAAATTAAACAGTGGAGGATTCAATAATAATATATACATTATTGTTATGTGCCATGATATATGTTGCTCTGTAACTGCCAACAGTTATACATAAACACCAAAAAAATAAAATTAATACAAAACCGTGAAATGTCATGGTTACAAACAATGCACCAAAATTATAACTAGTTGTTTCATGGTCAGGCAAGGGTTCGAACTTGGGACCTCCGCCCACCTATTTTTGGTATCTGCCAACAACCCAATGAGATCAACCATGAAACATCCACCCAACGAATTCTATATGAAATCGATTTTTCCATATGACCGAGGGGGTGGAGGAGGTAGAGTAGTGTGTGTGTGGAACCCATAGCTGTTGTCGAACCGTTCCTAGGAGGGACACACATTTTGAGAAATTGTATATTCTAGGGAATATTCCTTGTAATATTCCATAGGATATTCCCATGTAAAACCTTAAAGGAATCTAAAATATTTCCTAGAGGGTGATTTTTCATAGTGACATAATGTTGCCAACTTTATGGTCATTTTTCATAGAATTTCGCAAGGAACCAAGTGGTGTGCTCAAAATATTCATCCGAGCAGCAAATTTTTCTATGATCTTCAGGAAGGAATATTTGAGGGAATATTTGAGATTCTCGAGAGTATAGAATATGACAGTGTCATAAAGGGGAAAATTTTATAGTCGTTTGAAACGATTCTGCGCCAGGAAATCAATGTTGATGTCTATTTCAGCAGCTGAGCTTTTCATTTTCCAACCATCCATGAAATTGAAGTTATATGATGTAGTTATGCCATCTATTTCTTCTGGTTTTCTGAGATGTTATTATTTTTTTTGATATCCCTAATTACCATTATGTTGAGGGATACTTGTATGCCACATCATGTGAGATTTTATTAGATTGTCATGATGAAGGAGGACCCATTTGAGTGAGAGTTCCTATAGGGAGAATGCCTTGTGGAGAGACATGCCGCTCTGGTTGAGAGTATTTAACCTTGTAATGAAAAATAATATAACATGTGCATCGTCATCATTTGTAACATTTAATGAAGTGACCTCACCACTCTTGACACCAGGCCATGAGACGTAACCTACACTAGGTGAATGTCATCATCAATGTGTCTATGTTATTTTATTTGATGGTTGAAAATTATGTCTTCTCTTCTTTCATTATTCACATGTGGTTGTTTTATGTTCTTTCATATGAAATTATGCTAACATCATAGAAGTAAAATATATTGGTTAATTCTGGTCGCTGAAGAGATTCATATCATTACGAGACAACCTCAATGCTCTGGCATATTGGCCTATCTCACCTAATATTTGAGAAACATATATACTTGGTATTAAAGGGCTGTCTTGACATTAAAACAAAACATAAAACCGCTCATTCTCAATATAAAACAATACCAATACTCCTCAAATTAGCATACAATCCAAGCATGGGAATAATTATAAATTACAAAAACCTACATGACCACATGGGATATATATATATATATATTACAACATAACTTCTTATAATTTTAAGGAAAAAACTAGTTTAACGAAAAGAAAATTTAGGACGATTTTCCTATTAACTACATGCATTTTAATATTTATATTGTGCCACATATCATTTCAATATAAAATCGATCAATAAAGCTCATAAATCATCTAGGTGGATATTGGTGGCCACCCAACTATTCCACCTAGACCTCCAATTGGTTTCATTAGTTTCCTTGTTTATAACAAAATTTTCTATTTTTAGCAGGATTTTGGGTCCTAAACTTCCAGAGTAGTTTTCACCCCCTAAACGACGTTTTTTTTAGGTCGGTGGTAGCCTTATATCAATAGCTAGTGGATTTTGTCAACACTCATAGTAATCGGAGATATATTTCCAACTAGGTATTGTACGCGCCAACTGGAGATAATATGACGAAGTTACGAGCTCGGGAAGTTGGTTGCCCAAATAACCTCGATGGAGCCCACAAAATCTTCGGGTTCCATCTCCTTGGATTATGGTTTTGGCTGTTTGGGGTTTTTCCTTGTTATTCAATAATTAAAGGTACCTCGAGCCTCATTGTAACACATTTCATAGGCATGTAGCCACCACATCTCTTTTCAGAGATAAGCTACCATCGCTCGAGCTAGTTTATTTCCATTTCGTATGTAAGCATATTTTAGTTCTTTGATGTTAATGAAATGAAGATTTATTTATATTGCATCTTTGTGTTTATGTGTTTATGTTGATATGTGTATTCTATTGCAGTCCTGCGTAAGTCTGGATTGGTGGTATTGGAGCAGTTTGTTATTTCTCTGTTTTTATTTACATGTCCCCAACAAGATTAGGGTATAAAAAGAAGTTAGGGCTTGATCTATTTGAACCTTTGAAAAATCATCCTCGCAAACCCCGACGACCTCCCATGGAGGAAGAAAATAAAGACAAGGGAGCAGGAGATTCTTTCAGAATATTTCTTATGGAGGTCCTCGAGAAACAAAGGAACGAGATAATGGATAAATTTTCCTAGATCGTTCGAAAACTACCCACATGTGACACATATGCATCTAGAAGCCACTCTAGAGGTTCCACTCTTTTTTAGGTAGAAGTTATTTTTGACATTCCCATATTTGAGGGCCAAATAAATGCACAAACTATATATATATAGTTAAATTTGTTGGAAGGATATTTTTTGGTTCATGAATTTTCCAATCAGGAAAATATTACTTTTGAACTCCTAAAAGCCACCCCACATGTAAAGAAATGGTGGGAAACCTACTGTAAGAAAAAGGATGAGAGAGAATCCTCACTATTTTCAGTCACACCCACATGGAATTATTTTGAACATGCCATAAAGGAACAATACTACCTTGTCGGGAGCTATGAAGATAAATACATAAAGTGGACCCAATTTTGGTAGGGAAGGGACCAAGATGTGCCATATTTCATAAATGGTTTTCATGCCCTTCACACAAAGCTAGGTATCAAGGAATTTGAGAGGACACTTCAAGGAAAATACCCTCTAGCGGATGTTTTTAGGAACCCCTTATAAAAATACCCCAGACATCCGTTTCTAGTGGAGGTTACTAGAGGAGGTTGGCAGGTAGAGGTTTTTGGGGATGTTTTTCATTAGGTGAGCTTATCATCCTAAACCACACCAATGCGCTCAACAAGATAAATAACCAATGTGCACAAAACATTGGCACACTTGACACTGTGCACTCCATACACACCTGCCCGGTGCATCTTATTACTATAGAGAAATGGTGCTTTACAACTCTTCTTCACCGGTGCATCATAAAACACCGCGCAAAAACAAAAACCGCCTAGTGTGGTCTTACGAAATGACACCAGTGTGCTTATAAAACCCCATGCATCAGAATAGGGTTAAATAAAAAAAAAAATTACAACAAAAAATCCCTCACCGGTGCATCTTAGTATTGTGGCGCACCGGTGCTTTACAACTCTTCCACATCGGTGCATCATAAAACACTGCATCAAAACATAAATTGCAGTCTTACGAAACCACACTGGTGCGCCTATAAAACCCTGCACACTGAAATAGGGTTAAATAAACCCTCGTACGAACCAAGTATGTCATTGAAATATATTTTCTAAGAAGACAAATTTATTCTGTAAAGTGCAGTATTGGACCAGCGGAGGGTTTGAATTATAGGCAAGAATTTTTCTGAGGAGATGAGAGTTCGAATTTCGGATGAGAAGTTTATAGCAGAGAAAATGAGTGATTCAAATAGAAAGAGGGAAAAATATTCTTACAGGGATGAAGATGGCTACAAAGCTCGACAGAGTACAAAAGGAGAAAATATTTATGAAAAATCCCGAGAAGGAGGTCGAGAAAGGTCACTTGAGACCGGGCGTATAGGTTAAGAGGCTTGGTCACGAGGGTAAGTATTTTCCTGATCATGGAACAGAGTATTCGGTTGAGGCCACCGAAAGGGTTAAGAGGTCCCATGATGGATAAAGGGAGAGAAACGTTGATGGCAGAGAAATACTTTTCAACGCTCTGGTAATTACCAAGGTGGAATGGTCTCTCAAAAGCAAGGAGTCTTATTTTCTAAGGGATGTCAGAGAGAGATCAATGGAGTCTCTTGAACGATCTAAGAGATCAGATGAAGGTAAATATTCTCATTCTTATAAGGATGGCGGGGAAATATTGGACCGTAGAGAAATATCAATTGAGGCAATCGATAAAGCCAAGAGGCACCATGAAGGGAAGGATTCTCATTCCCTTAAGGACATGAGAGAAATATCAATTGATGTTGTTGATCGGGCTGGTAGGTTCCATGAAGGGAAATATTATCATTTCTATAGAGATAGTAACGAAAGGTAAATCAAGGTTGTTAATAGGGGTAGGAGTTCTCGTGGGACAAAGGATATGAATCCTTATGATGAAGAAATGTATGGCAAGTCTCGCAAGTGATGAGAGAGAGAGCATGGCAGTTAGGGAAGGAAAGATAAGAGTGACAAATGAAAGAATTTTATAGAGGATAATACCAAAGATGATAGAAAGCACAAAGGAGAAAAGAGGAAATTGGATGGCAAGATGGAGGAGGAACTTACAAATGAGAAAGAAAATCATGGGCCAGCAAGCAGATCATGGGGCACCTTTTCTTGTTGTAGGTTATGGAAAGGTTCAAGTTTCTTTTTCTAAAGTAAGAATAGATATAGTTTTGAAAAGAAATGGCCCAAATATTTTCACAGCAAAATGTACATTTCCAAGATGTCTAATTTTGTGTACACACATAAAAGTAATTTCGGTGCCTTAATCGCAAATCGGTGCTAATGTACAGATAACCACACTGGTGTTGTGTTATCAATGGATGCACTAGTGACGAATAACGACAAATAAAAGAGGTGCAACTCTATTTTCTTTAAGTGAAAAGAAGTGGTAAATTGAAAAATGGGTGGCAAAATATTTTTGAAAATCTAATTTAATAAAATAATTGTTTAAATACTAAACACTTTTCATTATTTCACTATTTTTGCTAAAATTTTCAGCCACAGATTTGCAGCAGACATACGTGGAGAAAGAGAGCACGAGAGCACTATGGAGCAACAAAATACTTTCGAAAAGAAGTATTCAAACAATTAGAATCCAAACTCCTGGTGAATCAAACCCTGTAGCATAGAATTTCAAATGATCTCGTGATTAAATTTGATTTTTTTTTTTACTTTTTCTGCAGTTTTTTTATGAAGTAAGAAAAAAATTTCA
Organism: Pinus albicaulis; assembly: GCA_034641835.2. Classification (NCBI taxonomy): domain Eukaryota; kingdom Viridiplantae; phylum Streptophyta; class Pinopsida; order Pinales; family Pinaceae; genus Pinus; species Pinus albicaulis. The sequence continues at coordinate 640,192,721 of CM076571.1, forward strand.
ATTTTTTTTTCATTTTCAGAAAAAAAAAAAAAAAAATCCATTTTTACCCTAAACCCTTCATTTTTTTTCTGCCCTTTCTTCTCCCTGTTTCTGTGATTTTAGAATTAGGGCTTTTCATTTTAGATTTACATCCAATCCATGGGATGACTTGCATAGTCAGATCCAAATCCATGTCATCCCTTGCATGAATTTTTGAAAAAAAATGATTTTTTTTATCGACGCAGCCTGCGTAACCTAGCGCACTGGTGTGTTGTATTTTACCAGGGCACTACGCAAGTAGTGTGTAATAAAAAATTCAAAAAAAACTTTTTTTTAATCAGTGCGCCATATCTAAAATAGGGCACAATGTGTAAATTACGATAAAATAGATGGGCTTGTTCTCTTTGATTACCATGTTCACTTGCTCTCTCTAGAATGCGTTTAAAATCTGGGAGTATTGTCTAAGCTTCGATTGGCTTACATAAAATTTTACCGAAAAAGATGACATCACATAAAATCACATCTTCGGCTTGCAATTGAACTTGAATGGCATCTTTAACTTGTCTGAGATGTGGTCCTATGGATAACGATGAATATCACATGAAAGGTACCTAAAAATCCAAATTTTTGAAAGTATAGGTGAATTAGCACTTATCAAAGAATGAAATGCCGAAAAAAATGTGAACGAGATACACTTAAGGATTCCCTGGTTCCATTTGTTATTGAAAATGATGCTCCCTCTGGATGAAACCAGTAAAAAGTATGCTTGTATTATAAATGGAAATCCAGAGACCATTTACGTGGGAAAAAAAGCATAGATACCTGTAACTACAATATTTCCACCTGCAAATCGGTTTCCCATTGGAAAAGTTACTGTAATAGCCCATTTTGCAATGTCTTTCCTCTGCTCAACCCTATACTCATTTTCTACTGGAAACCATTGCCTCCACATGTAATAACAACATTGTCTAGTCGAAAATGGGTCTTCTTCTGCTAACAAATGTAGAATGAAGGACTTGTTGTCATTGCTCCCAGAACATTCAAGATTAGTTTCTCACAAAACAGAGATTTTATAAATTTTGTTAAGACCAAGATAGAAAGCACAAAGGAGAAAAGAGGAAATTGGATGCCAATATGGAGGAGGAACTTACAAATTAGCAAGTAGATCATGGGGAACCTTTTCTTGTTGCATGATATGGAAAGGTTCAAGTTTATTTTTCTGAAAGAAGAAGAGGTGTAGTTTTGAAAAGAAATGGCCCAAATATTTTCAAAGAAAAATGTACATTTCCAACATGTCTAATTTTGGTGTACACATGTAAAAGTAGTTCCAGTGCCTTAACTGCAAATCGGTGCTAATGTACAGATAATCTCACTGGTGTGTTTTAGTTAGTGTGCACCAGTGCTTTTTAGTTACTATGCACTAGTGTCGTGTTACTAATGGATGCATCAGTGCAGTGCTATTAAGTGATGCACCAATGATGAATAATCGCAAATAAAAAATGCGCAATTCTATTTTCTTTAAGTGAAAAAAAGCGGTAAATTGAAAAATGGGCAGAAAAATATTTTTGAAAATCTAATTTCATAAAATAATTCTTTAAATACTAAAAAGTTTTCATTATTTCACTATTTTTTCTAAAATTTTCAGCCAGAGATTTGCAGGAGACATACCTAGAGAAAGAGAGAACGAGAGCACTGTGGAGCAGCGAAATACGTTCAAACATAAGTATTCAGACAATCAGAATCCATACCTCTGATGATTAAAACCATGTAGAATACCATTTGAAACGATCTCGTGATTAAATTTGATTATTTTTTTTACTTTTTTTCTGAAGTTTTTTTACAAAGCAAGAAAAAAATTACAATATTTTTTTCATTTTCAGAAACAAAAAAGAAAAAGCTATTTTTACCCTAAACCCTTCATTTTTTTTTTGTTTCGCCCTTTCTTCTCCCTATTTCTGTGATTTCAGAATTAGGGCTTTTCATTTTAGATTGACATCCAACCCACAAGATGACTTGCATATTTGGATCCCAATCCATCTCGACCCTTGCATGAATTTTTGAAAGAAATGGATTTTTTTTTTATCGTTCCAGCCTGTGTAACCTAGCACACCGATGCGCTATATTATACCAGCGCACCGCACAAGTACTGTGTAATAAAAAAATTAAATTTTTTTTTTTTAATCTGTGCACCATATCTAAAATATGGCACCAGTGCGCTATTTTACAAGGAGAGTACCGTACGGTTTATTACACTATTTGTGCGGTGCATTTATAAGACCCCCACACATCAATGTCGGTGCGTACATCATGAAGGCGCACGGGTTTCTTGAGATTTATTTTTTACCTAAAATTTTGACAATTTATTTATAAATATATTAATGAATGATATGGTATATGTTTCAGATTGATAAATAAATTACTGACAAGAGATCAAGTAACAAAAATACTTATAACACATCAAGAAAAGAAAAAAAGGAAAGTTCTTCGTAAATTCTTTACAAAAAATATTATTTTTGAACTATATGTAAGTTTAACTAATATGTATTGTTTAATATGTATCATGCAAAGCCACAAAATGATGAAGCTGGAAAATATTATTTCTAATCTAGGACCAGAAGAGCGCCAAAGTTTGATGAAAAAATTACAAGAGGATGAATTAGGTGAATGAAAAAATACTATCGATCCAATATGAGTTTCTTTTTTTAATTTTCATTTATAATATAATTAAAAGTATTAGATAACATGTGTTGAACATTCTATTAATTCACATATGTTTAATTCTCTACACGAACAAACAACTCAGAAAATGAATGTTGTTATAAGAAAAGAAAAAAAAATAGAACATGCAAATGAAAATGAATTTCTCCTTGGCTCATATGGAGTGGTGTTGGAGGTTAAAGAAAGGGGGAAAATATTTTACAAATGTTTGAGGGATATAGTGGAACGAATGTATATAGGTTCTTTCCACTTACAATACAAAAATCAATCCAATATTCCAAGAACCAAATTTTATCTTTAAACTATTGTAACAGTTTCCAGAGAATTAGTCAATGAGACATGTCAGACTTTTAATAGCAACAACGTACAACAACAAAAAAGAAGGAATGAAAAAATAATATTCCTTTAAATTTTTGTCTACAATTACTTATAAATATCACTTTTGTTATATTTAATTTTCATATATCAATATAAAAATTAAATAGTTTATTTTCATGTTGCATTTTCAGAAATATTATGACAATCTCAAAATATGAATGAGCTGATATCATAAATATGCCAGTAGGAATGTCCAAAAAAGTGTACAAGAAGATGATCAAAGAAATGGCCAAAATTGCATCGCAGGAGGAGCCATCTCAACAACAACATGCTCCAAATGTAATATGTAATCATTGATTTTTTCTATCATTAGGTATTGTAAATAAAAATTTTAGCAATAAATATTAATTTTCAAGTATTTTCTTGCAAAAAATAAAAGAAAATGGAACCCATTCAGTACATAAAACATGATGACAAGGAAGAAAAGGGTTGATACCTAAGTTTGTGAGTAATTGCTACTTCCTTATAATAACTTAACTATATTTCATTTTTTTATTTTTTAAGTTGTTTTAAAAAAATCATCATTGAATGTATTCAGATAGATGCTAACATACAAAGAAGAACAATCAGTTGAATTGATTGAAATTGTGTTAAATATGGGTTGTGAGTATATGTTGGCATATCAGAAATTAATTGTGGAATTTTTAAGCATCTATCGATCTTGTTTTACTTAGCTCCATATATAATTAATAGAACAAAAAAACATTTTATATTTAATATATGATTTGTTATGGGGTATAAAACTTGTAGGAAAAAAAGTATGGAACTGTGCCAACAGATGAAATTTTGAAAGATGGCTTGGTACATGGTTTTGAAAGAATGTGTATAGTTTATGAGTCAATTGCTACTATGGTATGTCATTTTTATTTTCAATTTACATTGATGTATATTATTTAATATTGAATTTTTCATTATTCTCACCAATGTATATACACTCATTTCAGTTTATTTTTATGTTTGTAGATGGAAGGTGAAAAAGAAGAAAACAATCAACACCATGAACAAAACATTCCTAAAAATAACCCAATTCATGGAAGTAGCTCCAGCAGTGACATCATTTCAAGTGAAGAATGATGATCACTATGTTTGGATATCAAATCAAGGTGTTGTGTTTTTTGAAATATTTGTATGTGAAATCAGATATTTTGTTTAATGTAATGGACGTAGTGTCCCAATTGAAAGACAAAGGGATACCAATAACTGTTCCATTTTGTATGACAAAGACTGTCTTATATATATATATATATATATATATATATATATATATATATATATATATTAAAATATGTTTTAATTTATTCTGTTGCATTCTCCATTGTCGCTATTGCGTTCTTCGTTGTCGCTCTCAAATGCACTAATAAAAATTTAATTCAGATGAATATTGTTATAAGATATATATGTATCGAATTTTCATGAATAATGAATTTTTAAAAATCACAGTAATTATGATATAATATAACAAATTAATCCAAACATCACATTCAAATTCATTAATAAAAATTTAATTAATATGAATATTGTTATAATATGTGTTGACTTTTGATAAATAATGAATTTATAAAAATCACAATAATTGCACTGTCACGGGTCAATGTTTCTAAAAAATACAAAATGAACACTGGTGTGTGTCAGTTACTGTACACTGGTGCATTTGTATGATTCAATGCACCGGTCTGTTTCTACAACCTATGGGCACCGCACAAATACCAAAACCAATTAAAAAGCTCAATGTGTTTTGTACGATACTATGCACCGATGTGTTTATTTGATATTATGCACGGTGCATTTGTACGACATATGAGAACCGCAAAAATACCAAAACCAAATATAAATATAGGTGAATTTTTCTGATATGGCATGTCAGTGCATTTCTATAAGTCTACATACAAGTGCGTTGAGATATCCTATGGGGATTGCACAAATCCCAAGACCAATTGGTATGGCCTCGTGCATTGTATCACCAACACTGCACCTAGTGTGGTTTTATACCTTGATAGCCCGGTGTAGGAACCTTTGACCACCCTGAGGCCACTGTTTAGATGACACACACCAGTGCATTGAAACCTTAGTAGTGCACCAATGAAAAAAACATCCGTAATAACCTCCAGCCACCCAGTTTTTTAGTTGTGTTTAATTTCCATTAAAGGCTCCACCAAAACCTCTGTAACCATAAAGGGATGTTGTAGCAAATGTTTTTTTTTTTAATTTTGGCCAATTTTATAACACTAAAAAACTCCTTTATAACCTCCGCTAGAGGGTCTTTTCCTTGTAGTGGGAATTCAGTACTCAAGTACTGAAGTTGTTTACAAAAGTACATCCAAGTTGAAATGGAGTTCCTAGACATCTCCTCGCTCGGTGTTGCCTATCGATATGATTTTAATATCGAGAAAAATTTTAAATAGAAGAAGTGATACTTTGGATCTGTGAATCTGAATCAAGAGAAAGAGACCCCCAAACTGTAGAATAAGGGATAAATCCAAAGTGGAGTGACCTAGGAAAACCTGATAAAGTCACAAGTAAAGAATAATACAATGAAGGAAAATAAGGAAATGGGAAAGTGATGTGAGTTCCATAAGAGCCCCACTCACAACATGAGTGATTTTTGAGCCAAGAAATCACTAGTGGCCGAGCTGAAGTCTTTCAAATCAAATGCATGTTCTGACTCTGATTCATAAGTTGACAAGGGGAATGATATACAGAAGCACATTATTTATGTGGATCACAATTCCATTGTTTCCACCACCAAGATCCAGAAGGATGAGCACGAAGATCCAAGGGAGGGGGAGCGCCTCTTCCACTCATAGATGTGGGTGAAGGGTTATCCATTGCAGTTCATTGTCAATCATGGGAGCCAAAAGAATCTCATTTTAGCAGAGGTTTTTAAGTGGTTTGGCTTACCGACCACAACACACCCTTATCTATACACCATTGATGGTTTCACCAAGGACAAGATCTCAGTGTCATATAGCAATTTTGCCTCCCCTACAACATCAAGCCCTTCACAGATGAGGTAATGTGTGATGTTTATCCTGTTTGTGTTAATAGGCCAACCATATTTTTGGAAGTCAAATTCTATGTATGAATCTAGGCCTCTTATTATTATTATTACTTTGGGAAATTAGTTGTACAGGATAACGAAGGTTGCACTGCCTACCGCCATCTCTTTGATCACTGTGAAACAATGCAGTAAGATCATTTCCCAAACCAAAATTTTTTGTTTTCCATATGATTCACCCTCAAGGAAAGAATAATATTTTTTTCATGATTTCCAAACAGGGCTCATCCACATGGAAGCAACAAATGGACAAGGTCATGGAAGAGTAGAGGGACATCTTCACCTCACTAGCAGGGGTACCTCTACACTTTCAGGTCAAGCACTCCATCGATATGAGCCCAAGAACATTATTATCCAATGGACTAATCTATCAAAACTTTTTTTGGGTAAACAATGAAATCAAGAGGAAGATTCAGGAGCTACTGCAGAAAGGGAACAGGAGGAAAAGTTCATCACCATGTGGGAGCTCGATCATGTTGGTGCAAAATAAGTATGGGATCTTGAGACTTTGTATTGATTATCAGGCGCTGAAAAAGATCATTGTCTAGAATAGGTATCAAATCCTATGGATTGATGACCTTCTGGACCAGCTCAAGGGTGCCAAATATTTCCACAATATTCACTTGAAGTCCAATCATCACAAGGTACCTATTGAACTCTCCGATGTGTGGAAGACTACCTTTAAATCCAAGGAGGGCCTTATCAAATGGTTGGTCATTCCTTCCGGGCTGACGAATTCTCCCGAAAAATTCATGGGGATGATGGAATACATATTTCATCCCTTCACTAACTCATTCATGGTGGTGTACTTATATGACATCCTTATCTTCAGCCAGAGTTGGGAAGATCACCTCCACCACATTCGGCAGGTCCTCCAAGGACTGTGGCAACACAGGTTGTGTGCCAATTTGGAGAAATAAACTTTTGGCATGACCTAGGTTCATATATTTGGTACATAATTGATGAGAAGGGTGTGCTTATGGACCCAACAAAGATACATGTCATTCAGTATTTTCCAGCCCCAACCACTCTAACAAAGCTTCGTATATTTTTTGGCCTTGCCAACTTCTACCATAGGTTTGTGTTGGGGTTCTCTCATATCATTTGGCCTTTTAGTCAATTCACTAATGGAGGAGTGAAAGAAAATTAATTTTGGTCTTAATCCCAATAGAAGGCATTCGCCGAGTTGAAGCATCTCCTCTGCTATGCACCAGTGCTCACATTAATCGACCTGCAACAATAATTTGAGATTTAGACAGATGCCTACAACTATTTTATTAGTGTTGTTCTTACTCAGTAGGGGAATACATTAGCATATCATAGTGAGGCACTTTTAGACACAGTATCAAAGTATCCCACCTATGAAAAAGAGATGTATTCCATTTTGGAGGCATGTCAACAATGCAAGAAATACATTATGGGGAAGGAAACAATCATCCACATAGACCAATGACCCGTGCAGTTCATACAAACACAAGGTAAGTTGGAGAACCATCATTATAAGAAATGATCCACATACCTGCAACAGTTCCATTTGAACATTAATTAAAATAAGGTTATCACCAACGATGTTGCAGACTACCTCCGTCGATCTTTGATCATGGCAGTGAGAATTTTTCTCAAATATTATGGGCATGAGACTTCAGGGTAACCACATCTTTACAAGAGTGATCCAGAATTCAGAAACACATACTATATTCTCTTGGAAGGCAAGAAAGTTCCAAATTTTCACCTCGAGGGTGCACTATTATGCCAACTGAGACACCATTGTGGTCCTTCAAGAGAGCACACCAAGATGATTTCGGAAGCACACTATAGTCGGGTCAATGTACGTTTCAAGGTAGAGAAAACAGTGGCAATGCTACTGAAGTATTTCTATTGATTGAAAGTCTAGAAATTATACAAACATATGTATATCAATGGATTCAATCTGATCAAGAAATTTACTAAAGCTAGATATTGAATCCTTCTACAAATCAATTTGTGGAACATAAACATGATTTCCAATCACAACAAGTAAAGAAAGAATCAAATCAAACCACAACACAGATATTTTCTCGAGGAAAGGTTACTTCTCAAAACCCTTCTATATTCTATTGTATATTCACCATGCAATCATGAAACAATTACAATGAACTCCTCTCACAAGAGTCTCCTGCACGCTCACAACTGTCTCACACTGACCTGGAAAAAATCAACCAACACTTAGCCAACTCTCAACCTATAATAAACTTGCCTTTATTTTGAAATTCATGTGGAATGAAATCTGTATTATTTACAAATTTTAGCCTTCCAAAATTGAGCAAGGATCATGGGAAATCCAATGGATGCCTGGCTGCATGAAGGAAACCTACTAGTCGCACAACTGGTAGTTAATATCCCTTTAACCTTTGTCTCAGTTGGGTCTCCACTGGAACTAACATGTGTGCAGTTATTAATAGTAAATCATCAATTGCATGGAAGATCACTGATTGTGAATTAAATATGATTTAATTCACTTGATCCCTCACTAGTGTAACCAACAGTTACAACTAGTTCAACTCACTTTAACTCACCTAACTGATTTAACTGATTACTCATACATTAAATTAATACAGTAACTGCAACTCGAACTCCATAACTAATAGAATCACTCTACATGCTTTACCAACGACCCTCAACTCGAAATTCATGAGCTAAATGAGTTTATCAGACTCAGTTAACTATTAAAAGTGATTATGAGATAATATTACATTTTACTGTCCAATTTAATTGAGGGAAAATTAAATTAGACACTACAACAATTTAATAAATTAAATTAGCCTTCACACTAATTTATCGCTGCGACCTATGGTCCCACACTAGTGTGTGTTCTGCAATTTCTTGTTGGACATTCAACACTCTCTCTCAACAAGAAAGAGATTATCTGCCACCCGATCCTGCCTCTATGGTATTCGAATTTTCTCTTGGCTAGCGCCTTTGTCAGAATATATGCATCTTGATCGTCTGTGGGAATGTACTGAAGTAACATAATGTGCTTCTGAACACAATATTTGAGATGGTGGTACTAGATATCTATGTGATTGGACTTGTCATGGAATACCATATTAAATGATATTTTAATGTAACTCTGGTTATCAAAATGTATCACTGTCGGATCCATATGAGAACCAAAAAAACCAACCAAGATATTTCTCATCCAGATGGCCTCACATGCATCATAAATTTCTACCATGTACTCTACCTCAACTAAACTGAGTGCCACAGATCGCTAGTTCTTGCTGTACCAAGAAACTATTGTTGATCATATGCTGAAGATCCCTCCTCATGTGCTCTTTAATTCTGATGGACTACCTACCCAATCTACATTCGTGAAGCCTTGAATATTCACTCCCTCTATCCGTTTGTACCATAATCCATACTCTTTAGTGCCCTTGACATATCTCAATACATGCTTCCTCGCCTTCCAAAATATCTTAGTTGGCTTAACCATAGCTTAACTTAGACGGTTAGCTATGTAGAAAATGTATGGTCTAGTGTTCACCAAGTATATTAGTGAACCCACTAGCTACCAGTGGACAGTATCATCCACTACTTCTCATGAAGTAGCATCCTCTTTCCTCCAATTTCCTGGAAGAGGAGTATCCATGGGTTTACATCTCTCCATGTGAAACTTACGCAAAATATCTTTGGCATACTTTCCTTGAGAAACAAATAGATCACCATCCCACTGCCATATTTCCAAACCAAGGAAATAGTGAAGGAGTCACATGTCCTTCATTTCAAACTCCCTTGCAAGATCCTCCTTTCAAGAATTTATCAGCTTCTCATCACCTTTCAAAATTATATCATAAACATAAAGTAGGATAATCAAGAGCTTACCATCAAGGAAAATCTAGTACAGTTTTACATCCACTTCAATTTTGGTGAAGCCTGACCCGATGAAATAGTTGTCAATCTGAATGTACCAAGCAGGAGGTGCTTGTTTCAGCCCATACATTGCTCTCTTGAGTCGGCATACATGTGACTCACTGTCAAAGATCTTGAAACCTTCTGGCTGCTCTATGTACACTTCTTCCTCAATAACTCCATTGATAAACGCAATTTTCACATCCATCTCATGAATGCGGTACCCCATCTGCGCTGAGAGTGCAAGGATAGATCTAATGGATGAGTATCTCACAACCGGTGTTAAATTCTCCTCATAGTCAATCCCCTAAATTTGTGAGAATCCTCAAGCCACAAATCTGGCCTTGTACTTCTCCACACTCCCATATGCCACCTACTTCACCTTATAGATCGATATAGATCCAACCACTAATTTTTCGACCGGTCTTGGGACAACTTCCCATGCACTGTTCTTGATGATGGAGTCATACTCCTCTAACATAGTGTCAACCCAAATTGGTTACTGCACTTCTTCCTCAAAGGAAGATGGTTCTATCACAATACACTTGTTCATAAGAGCCATGAATCCAGTAAAATTTTGTGGAGAGAGTCTCTATCTACAAAATGAAGTAGGTGCTCCTACATGATCTACCACATCAAGTCTCAATCTATCAGATTCCATTGTGTGCCTTCTACCAAGTCTAGTGGATCGATCTGCATGAGTGTTTTCTATCACTCCATGATCCTCCGCATGTGGCTCCTCCACATCTTGAGGTTCATTCTTTGGAACCAAGGGTTCCTCATCTACATGAAAATCCATCTCCCTCTCAAGTTTTTAGTATTTAAAGAATTATTTTATGAAATTATATTTTCAAAAATATTCTCTACCCATTTTTCAAATTGCCTCTTCTTTTTTTTTCAGTTAAAGAAAATAGAGTTGCATTTTTTTTATTTGTGTTTATTCGTTATCGGCGCGGAAGAGTTGTCAACCACCAGTGCGTCTTCGTAATACGATGCACCAGTGTGTGTTATGATGATAAGCCCACCGGACTGTATAAAGTTCTTTTTTTTTGTATGTAAAATCATAATAAAATAATGATAATTCCAAAGTACATAAATTTATTTTCATTATTTTCTAACTTTATTATGATATAATAATAATTATTATTTTAAAATATTTGTAATAATTTTTAATTACTATATTTTGAATATTATTAATCGTAATGATAATAATATTTTTTTGTATTATTATTTATATGTTTATATATTTATTAATAATAAATACAAATGGAACTTTTATATATATATATATATATATATATATATATATATATATATATATATATATATATATATATAAACAATCTTATATCATTGAATTGAGTCTTTTTAAAAATACTAACACTGCAAATCGCAACAAGAAAATATTGAAATATACTTTTCCAAACCAAGAAAATATTATAATTCGATTATAGAGACCATTGATGACATCATTTTTGTGGATGAGAATGTGAAACGTTTTTCATTTAATAGAACACCAAAAAAAATACTCGTTAATCAAATTGATGACAATATCAAAGATCAAATAGAGTGTGCAAAATGAAAGAGGATTTTGTTATTTTTCTTATTTCACGGGTCCTATTACCTTCCATATCTAGGTATCTATCTTGGAATGGAAAATATATGAATATATTTTAAAATTAATTATGAATCCAAAAAACTACACATCATATAGAATAAGGACTAGATTTTAATTTTCATAATCCATGTTAGTGAAATAAGGGGTATACTTTCTTAGTTTACAAATCTAAGGTATTGTATTAGTTGAATTTTTTATTATGGTGTTGCTATAAAAACATTGAAGAGAAGGTAGATTAGATATTGGTAAAACAAAAAGCAAAGGTTGGAAAAGCTAGAGGCCATCACTGTGTAACTTAAAAGAAGAAATAATGCACATGATGTAGAAGTTTTATATGTTTGACCAAAGGATAGGAGAAATGGAGGGAAACTCTTGGATTTCAAGCGGACTACTTCCATTGTTGTGGTAGATTAGGAGAAGCATAAAGTATAGGTGTAATAGGGAAAATTGTCAATTTGATAGATAATGATATTCTCACTCGGATGATGGATTTTTTGCACCATGATTTGGAAAAAATATTGGAAAATATATAAAAAACTATACTAGAGAATAAGGAAGAAAATTTCCACTCTTACTACACAAACAAACAATATGATATAGAACAGAGTATTAAACACACTTACAAACTTGTCTAAAAACATTTTGGTGAATATGAAAACCATATAGGTTCAAAACTACTAAAATAAATACTACAGTAGACCCAAAAAAAAATTGAATAAAAGAGAAAAATAATCTTCACTCTCATTGTAAATAAATTAATTATCAAAATGTGAAAACTTAAATTTGAGTAAATGAGAAAAAACAATTGTGTAAAAAGCTATAAATTTTTTAATATAAATAATAATACACACAGTTTTGAAACTTCAATATAATTTTGTATATTAATGATCACAAACGCGTTTTATGTAAAATTAAAATATATATACATTTTTATTGTTGAAAATTCAAGAAGAAATGTGTGTCTAATTTAATTTTCCCTTAATTAAATTAGACAATAAATTGTAATCTTATCTCATAATCACTTGCAATAGTTAACTGAGTGTAATGGACTTAGTTAGCTCATGAAATTCGAGTTGAGGGTGGTTGGTGAGGCATGTAGAGTCCAAGTTGTAGTTAGTGTATTACTTTAATGCATGAAAAATCAGTTAACTTAATTAATTGAGTTAAAATCACTTTAACTAGTTGTAACTGATTGTTGCCCTAGTAAGAGGTCAAGTGAATTAAATCAGATTTAATTTATATGCAGTGATCTGTCAAGTAACTAATGATTAAATATTAATAGCTACATGCATGTATGTTATGATGAAGACCCAGTTGAGATAGAGGTTAAAGGGATGTTAAGTATCAATTGTATTATTAGCAAACTGCTTGCATGTAGTAATACACCCATAGGATTGCCCATGAGAATTGTGCATTTTTGGGAGGTGGAAATTCCTAAGGAATAGGGATTTAATTCTACAGGAATTGAACAAGCATGGTAAGAAATTGGCCTAGTGTTGGTTGATTTTGTCCAGATCACTGTGAGACAATTGGTAGAGTGTAGCAGACTCTTGTGAGAAGAGTGCATTGTATTGTTTCATGATTCCTTGGTTGAATATAAAATATAATATAGAGGTGTTTTGAGAAAAAATATTTCCCTGGGAAAAATATTTATGTTGTGGATTGATTTTCTTCTTTCCTTTACTTAGTGTGCTTGTGCGATCATGTTTATTTTTTGCAATTAATTTGTAGAAAGATTTGGTATCTTTCTTTAGCATATCGCATGATTGGATTAAATCCATTGGTATACATATTGTTTGTATAATTTCTACATGGTATTAGAGAGAAGGAAATCACTATAGTGGAGAAGAAATTGTGTTTATGTTGAACAACATTCTAATTTGAAAAAATATTCTTCGGTGTTACAGGAAGATCAAGATGGATTTCAATGGCTTAATATTGGAATATGCACTCGAGGGAAGCTTTAATTATATTGCATGGAAAGACAGAATGGAGGTAGTTCTGGAGGACAATGGGTTGAAATAATTCATTGATAATGATATTACTAAGACCGTAGTAGTAGACACAACAAGGAAGAGACCCTCTAGGGGATGTTTTTGACGAACCCCTTTAAAAATACCCCAAAAATTTGTTTCTATTAGAGGTTAGTAGAGGAGGTTGGAGGGCGAAGGGATTTGCGGATTTTTTCTGCTCGGTGCACATATCATCCAAAACCACATCGGTGGGCTCAACAAGAGAAAGCATTGGTGCACACAAAAAAATGGCACAGAAGACACCGTGTGCTTCGTACACACCCACGCAATGTGTCATAAAACACTGCGCCAAAACGTAAACCGCCCAGTGTGGTATTAAGAAACTGCATCGATGCATCATAAAACATTGCGCCAAAATAGAAATCGCCCGATGTGGTATTAATAAATCACACTGCTACACCTATAAAACCCCGTGCACCAAACATGGTTAAATAAAAAAAATTACGGCCAAAAAACCACATTTTTCACTTTTCTCAGTGCTCCACAGCTCTCAAGCATCGATGAAATTTATCCTTGTCTGAACCACCCTGACATTGGTGCTCCCATTGCACCCATTGCATGCACTGCTGTTGTGCGTTTCCCACCAATCTCCAGCTTGTATTTTGCAAAACGACGGGAAAATTTTATTTTGGAAATTTTATAGCCAATATGCCTCCTTCATGGCCAAATGTACATGTATTTTTCTTGTTTTTCCATAATTAAGCTTTTTTGCGGATTATAATTTCAAATAACCTTAAAATTAACCATTTAAAATCAAAATAAAAAATTTGTTGCCCAATGCGCTCAAGCCATTCGGCTCACACCGGTAAGAGGTGTTGCCTATAAAATTTACAGGCCGCACTGCAACAGGCGCTAATGGTATCCACACCATTTCCAAGTTGGTACCGAAAGGCACACCACATTATTTAAAAAAAAAAAAAAAAAAACGTGCACTGTGGTCATTTAGCCGGTCACACCATTGATCGTGTGGAATAGGGGCAACGTGGTGCGTTGACGGAAATATCCACCCCGATGTTTGTCAGTGCACCACATTAAACATTTAGACAGTGCCAACCATGTGGCCTGGTAAAAAACAACATCGTTGACTATGTAATGAAGTCAGGAGGTTGGTGCCCTGACACAACTATATGTGCTGGGGAGTAGATTTTAGTCAGCGCACCACACTCCTAACACCATACATAGTCAATGGTGCTCTAAAATTTTTCAAGTGCACCGCCTATGGTGTGTTGAATGTCATTTGGGACACCTCCCCCGATGCGCAACAAACAAAAGACACACCAAAATCGGTGTGTGGCTGTTTTTTGTGGCGCACCGACTGTTTTATTTATTTTTCCAAAAAAAATTATATATGTATATACCTAGATACATGTCTCATTTAATAATTTTATTTATTTATTTAATATTTCAATCATTCAGAAAGAAGAGGGGGAACAACAACAATAACAGGCGGAGCAGTATCACAAGGTTGACCTTTCTCATGCACGAGAGAGGGAGAGAGATGCATACCCTCGCCCTATTAGAACAACTACCTAGGGGCTCCTAAGGCAGGTAGGCCTCCTCAAGTTCTATGAGGAGGCTACTTCCCTAAAGAGCCATGGTGTTTTTTTGAGACATCTTATCCGCACGTGGAATGCCAATCGACAGGTTTCTACGTTGGTCCTAACCAGTGGTACACGCCCACTGAGGAGGATATATATTTCATTACAGGGCTATCGAGGAGAGGGGTAGATTTTCCCTCATTCCCAGAGGTTCTAGCTAGTTGTGTAGCAGGGAGTCAGTTAGTGTACTCCCAGAGATACATTGGAGCAGATGTATTGTCTCCTTCAAATTTTCAATTTGTTGGAGGCCAGTTACGTATTGGTGCATTTGGTAGTGAGGAGGTGAGGTGCCTCTAACTTTTGATTTTGACCATTTCACACAACACCAGTGACGAGAAACACATTAGCTCCTCGCTTCTATATTATGTTGATTCCTTAGTACATGAGCCATGACTTTTCAGGTGGTATGCCATTTTTTTGTGGTAGTTCTATACAACCTTAGATAGATGTCACGCTCATGCACAAGGGAGGGTCAAATTCCCTTTTGCCTCAAAGATTTTTTCCTTATTTTTTGAGAGGTTTCCAGAGACGATGCCTAATTTTGTTTAGCAACCTCATAGGCTGATGTTAGAGGCATATATGCACATGTGGGGGCAGGTCATTCCCAAGAGGGGCGAGATTGTGTTTCCAATGAGGACATCACATGATGCACTAGAGTTGCTAGCGAGTGTTGACGAACTACATCCCTTCATTATGGTCCCCTATCCTTATGCTGGATCAGATTGGCGAGGGTGTGCCAACATCCTCTCAACAAATGATGAGCTTCCAGATGATAGAGGTAATCTTATTGTTTTATTTAAATTTATTCTAACATGTTCTTTAACTTGTTTTTATTAAATTGTGTAGTGAAATTGTCTAATTATTGTTGTGTACTTGTATATATTTTGCAGACATTGGATATTTTGATTGTTAGGACATGCTTGCACCACCACATGATCTAGGTGTGGATCCTAATGATAATTAGGGCAAGATAGATGCAGAGGATCATGAGGAGGCTAGTTCAAAGAGACCTGCTCCTGCTGGTGCGCCGGTACCGCCTTTTTCTATGCGTGGTTGACTTGATACTAGATATAGGAAGGATTTGGGCGACCAACACACTGCATTGATTGTTGAGGTGAGCATCAGGCCCGCTCATATGAGAGACATATAGGCCAATAGTAGGCTGTTACAGATGTGGAGAGGCATGTCACGTGACATGTACAGGCTGATGCGGCATGTCGTAGGAGCTATGCCCTTAGTTACGTGGCTAAGGAGGACCGTTGCACGTTATAGGCATAGTTGAGACGCATCACATGATCGACATTACGCGAGAAGAAACTCATCATATCATGATTTTTCACCTTGCGTTGCGCCAGATGAGCATCCTCCACTAGCATCTAGCAGTAGTCATCATGAAGACGAGGTTGGACCATTGGCCACATCTAGTTAGCAGCCTACAGCATCCATAAATAATCATGATCATGAGCAGGCTAGACCATCGACCATCGAGGCTGCACCATTGACTGAGTAGTCCTCGAATAGTACTACTATGGATGTTGTACTACCGGTTGATCCATGACATTTATATTACAATTTTATATTTTTAACATTATTTAGTAAAATAATAAATCTAGAATAATATGAATTTTTGCAACATAATAAAGTTTAAAAAATAATGCAAATAAATTCAATTACTTTAGAATTATCATTATTTTATTATGATCTTACATACCAGAAAAAAAATTAATTTATCAGTATGCCATTTCTAGCGGAGATTCCTGGTTTCTCGTCTGGTGCGTTTATCATCATAACATGCACCGGTGCATCTTAGTACTGTAGCGCACCGATGCTTCACAACTCTTACGCACCGGTGTGTCATAAAACACCGTGCCAAAACATAAACCGTGGTCTTACGAAACCACATCGGTGCACCTATAAAACCCCGTGTAGTGGAACAGGGTTAAATAGAACCTTGCGTGGACCAGGTATGTCATTGAAATATCTTTTCTACGAAGGAAAATTTATTCTGTAAAGTGCATTATTGGAGCAGTGAAGGGTTCGAATTGGAGGCAAGAAATTTTTTGAGGAGATGACGGTTTGAAAAGATGAGAGTTCAAATTTCGGTTGAGAAGTTTATAACATAAAATGAGTGATTCAAATAGAAATATGGACAAATACACTTACAGGGATGCAGACAGCTAGAGAGCTCGACAGAGTACAAAAGGAGAAAACATTTATGAAAATTTTGAGAAGTGTGGTCAAGAAAGCTCGATTGAGACCGACAGAGAGCATTCAGTTGAGGCTGACGATAGGGTTAAGAGGTCCCATGATGGATAAAGGGAGAGCAGAGTTGATGACAGAGAAATACCTGTCGACTAGTAAGGTGAAACGGTCATTTGAAAGTAAGGAGTTCTATTCGCTAAGGGATATCAGAGAGAGATCAATTGAGTCTCTTGAATATGCTAAGAGATCACATGCAGGTAACGATTCTCATTCTTACAAGGATGGAAGGGAAATATTGGACAGTAGGGAAAGATCAATCGAGGCAGTCGATAAAGCCAAGAGGCACCATGAAGGGAATGATTCTCATTCCCTTAATGAAAACAAAGAAAGATCAATTCATGTTTTTTATTAGGCTGGTAGGTCCCATGAAGAGAAAGATTCTCCAGAATGCATTTAAAAGCATCTAGGAGTATTGTTCAAGGTTTGGTTGGCTTACATAAACTTTTTTTTTTCTAATTTAGTCTACTTCTATTATATCATACACAAAAAAATATTACAAAGCTCATCCTCCATATTTGGCTAGCCAATTCTCGAGGGATGTGTTAAGAGTTTGATAGAAAAATAAGGACTGCCCCAGCTGGGGAAACCAGTCCGAAAGTAGAAAAAATTAAGAGCTTCACAGGATGGGAAACCAACGTAAACAGTTTTGAAATTAAAACATAATAGATAAGGGTTCTAAAGAAAATTTAAACTAGGAAATGCTAAGAAAAAACTGGAGTGAGAGAAGGGCACCCAAAAATTGGAATTAAGGTAGCCTTTCATTCTTCTTTGGAGGGTTGGGATCTTCTTCTTCAATACTGCAGACATAAAAATACTCATCATCCTCCTTACTCGGCTTCTGGGCAGAAGTCGTAGGAAGAGGTAACACCTGGGTTGATGGCTAGTTGGAGGTAGCCGCAATTACACTAGTGTCTTCATTCTTGTCACCCTCGTCGCTGCTAGAACCTCTATCATCACTAGAACCAGAGCCAATAATAGTGAAATGGCTACTGCTGTAGGTGCTCTGCACATGCAGTGACTTCATCTTGTGGGGAATGAAGCCCAGCTCGGATATGATAGTAGACTTGCGCGGGTGTTTCTTGGGACGAATGCCCAAGGACTCAGGTAGGGAGACAGAGAAGTGAAAATACAAATGAGCAGAGAGGTTTACAGGGTCAAGCATTCTCGACTCTTCTCAACCCAGAGAGAAGGGAGTTCGCTCCCACCAGAACTCTGGAAGGGAGTTCGCTCCCACCAGAACGTCAAAATCACATTCTGTGGCACTTGGGCATGCTTGGCGAGGGAGTCGAAGTAAAAACAGGGATGGAGCGTTCTTCAGAGCAAGAGATGAGCTCCCACCCCCGAAATTCATCAAGGGATAGCTGCACCAGGACTGAGCAGGGCCAAGAGATGAGGGCTGAAATGATATGCAAGATGAAAACACAGAGAGTTGGATGGAGAGCCGAATGGAGGCCTGAGGAGCGCAAGGGGCTGAATTAATAACCATTGCATTAGGATGCAAAGATGTTAATGCTCTGCAGTAGAAGGACGTCTTAAGAAATTTGGCAGAGAATGGAATAATGGTCGGCATGCTCCAGTATTTAACAGTGGGTGGGCGTCCATGTGCGAGTGCATGGGCCTAACAACTTCCCTGCCATAGGGTGCCCAAGTGGCCCGAACCTTTACTGTAAGGCACCCCCATCTAGGGGTTTACATAAACTTTTACCGGTAAAAGCTGACGTTGCATAAAATCACATCTCCTGCTTTAAATTGAACCTTAATGGCATCTCTAACTTGTCTGAGCTGTGGTCCTATGGATAAAGACGAATATCACATGGAAGGTACCCAAAAATCCAAATTTGTGAAAGTATAAGTGAATTAGCAATTATCAAAGAATGAAACGCTGAACAAAATGTGTACGGGATACACTTAAGGATTCCCTCGTTCCATTTTTTATTGAAAATGATGATCGCTTTGGATGAAACTAGTAAAAATTCTGGTTGTATTATAAATGAAAATATAGTGACCATTTATGTGGGAAGAAAAGCATAGATACCTGCAACTACCATATTTCCACCTGCAAATCGGTTTCCCATTAGAAAAGATAGTGTAATAACCCATTTTGCAATTTATTTCCTCTACTAAACCCTATATTCATTTTCTACGGGAAACCATTGCCTCCACATGTAATAACTACATCGTCTAGTCAAAAATTAGTCTTCTTCTACTAACAAATACAGAATGAACGACTCGTTGTCCTTGCTCCCAGAACATTCAAGGTCAGTTTCTCATAAAATAGAGATTGTATAAATTATGTTAGGATCAAGATAGAAAGGATAAAGGAGAAAAGAGGAAATTGGATGCGAAGATGGAGGAGGAACTTACAAATGAGAAAATAGATCATGGGTCGGCAAGTAGACCATGGGGCACCTTTTCTTGTTGCAGTTTATGGAAAGGTTCAAGTTTCTTTTATGAAAGAAGAATAGTAGTAGTTTTGAAAAGAAATGGCCCAAATATTTTCACAGCAAAATGTACATTTCCAACATGTCTAATTTTGGTGTACACATGTAAAAGTAATTTCGGTGCCCTAACCGTGAATCGGTGCTAATGTACAGATAACCGCATCAGAGCATTCTAGTTATTGAAAACCGGTGCATTTTAGTTACTACGCACTAGTTTCGTGTTACCAATGGACGCACCAGTGTGTTACTATTAAGTGACGCAGCGGTGACGAATAAAAAGAAATAAAAAAAGCACAACTCAATTTTCTTTAAGTGAAAAACCTGCAAATTGAAAAATGCGTAGAAAAATATTTTCGAAAATATAATTTCATAAAACAATTCTTTAAATACTAAACACTTTTCATTATTTCCCTATTTTTACTAAACGTTTTAGCCAAATATTTGTAGGAGACATACCTGGAGCAGGAGAGCACAACAGCACTGTGGAGCAGTGAAATACGTTCGAGAAAAAGTATTCATATAATCAGAATCCAAACCTCTGATGATTCAAACCCTGTATCATATAATTTCAAATGATCTCGTGATTAAATTTGATTATTTTCTTTACTTTTTCTGCGTTTTTATCCATTTTTACCATACCCCCCCCCCTTTTTCGTTTCTACCCTTTCTTCTTCCTCTTTCTGTGATGTCAGAATTATGAATTTTCATTTTAGATTGAGATCCAACCCACAACACGAATTTCATACTCGGATCTCAATCCATGTTGGCCCTTGTGTGAATTTAAAAAAAAAAAGAATTTTTTTTATCGATGCACCCTGTGTAATATAGCGCACCGATGCGTTGTATTATACAGCGCACCGTGCAAACACTATGTAATAAAAAATTTAAAAACATTTTTTTTTAATCAGTGCACCATATCTAAAATAGGGCACTAGTACGCTATGTGATGAGGATAGCATCGTACGGTCTATTATACTGTTTGTGCGGTGTGTTTATAATACCCCCATGCACCATGGTCGGTGTGTACATCATGAAAGGTGCACCAGTTTCTTGAGATTTATTTTTTACTTGAAAAGTTCACAATTTATTTATAAATATATTAATGAATGATATGGTACAGGTTTCATATTGATAAAGAAATGACCGACAAGAGATCAAGTAACAAAAATACTGATAACACATAAAGAAAAACAAAAAAGGCAAGTTCTTTGTAAATTCTTTATAAAAAATATTATTTTTGAACTATATGTAAGTGTAACTAATACGTATTGTTTACTGTGTATCATGCAGAGCCATAAAATTACGAAGCTCGATAAGATTATTTGTTATCTAGGACCATAATAACGTAAAAGCTTGATGGAAAAATTTCAAAAGGGTGAATCATGTGAATGAAAAAATACTATCGATCCAATATGACTTTATTTTTTTAATTACATTAATTATACTTAAAATTATTAGATAGCATGTGTTAAATAGTCTATTTATTCACATCTATTTAATGTTCTACAGGGGCCATAAATTCAGAAAAGGAATGTTGTTCTAAGAAAAGAAAAAAAAATAGAACATGCAAATGAAAACGAATTTCTCCTTAACTCATCTAGAGTGGTGTTGGAGGTTAACGAAAGGGGGAAAAACTTTTACAAAAGTTTCAGGGATCTAGTGGAAAGAATGTATAGACGTCCTTTCCACTTACAATTCAAAAACCAATCCAATGATTCCAAGGACCAAATTTTATGTAAACTATAGGAAGAGTTTCTAGAGAATTGTTCATTGAGACATGTGAGACTTTTAATAGAAAAAACGTACAACGAAAAAGAAGGAATGAAAAAGTAATATTACTTTAAATGTTTGTCTAGAATTATTTATAAATATCACTTTTGTTATATTTACTTTTCATATATCAATATATAAATTAAATATTTTATTGTCATGTTACATTTTGAGGAAGGTTATGAAAATCTCAAAAGATGAGCGAGCTGATATCAGAAATATGCTAGTAGGAATGTCGAAATAGGTGTACAAGGAGATGGTCAAAGAAATGGACAAAATTTCATCGAAGGAGGAGCAATCTCAACAAAAACGTGCTTCAAATGTAATATGTAATCATTGATTTTTTCGATCATTAGGTACAATAAATAAACAATTTAGCATTAAATATTAATTTTCCATAATTTTCATGCAAAAAAGAAAAGAAAAGAAAATGGAACCTATTCAGCACATAAAACATGACGACAAGGAAGAAAAGGGTTGATATCTAAGTTTTTGAGTAATTGTTACTTCCTTATAACAACTTAACTACATTTCATTTTCATATTTTTTAAGTTGTTTTACAAAAATCATCATTGAATGTCTTCAAATAGGTGCTAACATACAAAGAAGAACCATGAGACGAATTGATTGAGAGTGGGTTAAATATGGGTTGTGAGTATATGTTGGCATATCAAAAATTAATTGTGGAATTTTTAAGCATCTATCGATCTTGTTTTACTTAGCTCCGTCTATAATTAATAGAACAAAAAAATATTTATACTAAATATATGATTTATTATGGGGTATAAAACTTACAGGAAACAAAGTATGAAACTGCTCCAACAGATGAAATTTTGAAAGATGGCATGGTACATGGTTTTGAAAGAATGTGTATAGTTTCTGAGTCAATTGTTGCTATGGTACGTCATTTTTATTTTTGATTTACATTGATGTATATTATTTAATATTGCAATTTTTATTATTCTCACCAATGTATATACACTCATTTTAGTTTATTTTTATGTTTTTATATGGAAGGTGAAGAAGAAGAAAAATATCAACACCGTGAACAAAAAATTCCTGAAAATAACCCAAGTCATGGAAGTAGCTCTAGCAGTGACAAAAATTCAAGCGAAGAATGATGGTCACTATGTTTGGATATCAAAACAAAGCATTGTATTTTTTGAAATATTTGACTATGAAATCCGACATTTTTTTTAATGTAATGGACATAGTGTCCCAATTGAAAGACAAAGGGATACAAACAACTATCCCATTTTGTATGAGAAAGATTGTCTTATTCATATATATATAATAAAATATGTTTTAATTTATTCTATTGTGTTCTCCATTGTCGCTATTGTGTTCTCCACTGTCGTCCTCAAATGCACTAATAAAAATTTAATTCATATGAATATTGTCATAAGATATATATGTGTTGACTTTTGATGAATAATGAATTTTAAAAAATCACTATAAGTATGATATGATATAACAAATTAATCCAAACGTCACATTCAAATGCATTAATAAAAAATTAATTAATATTAATATTGTTATAATATGTGTCGACTTTTCATGAATAAGGAATTTAGAAAAATCACAATAATTGCACTCTCACAGGTCAATGTTTCTAAAAAAATATAAGATGAACACTGGTGCGTGTTAGTTACTCTACACCGATGCTTTTGCATGCTTTAGAGCACTGGTGCATTTCTACGACCTATGGGCACTGCACAA
Organism: Pinus albicaulis; assembly: GCA_034641835.2. NCBI lineage: Eukaryota > Viridiplantae > Streptophyta > Pinopsida > Pinales > Pinaceae > Pinus > Pinus albicaulis. The sequence goes on from CM076571.1 coordinate 640,216,180, forward strand.
ATATGAAAACAAATTAAAAATCTTTGTACATTTGTGCGATATTGTGCACCAGTGGTTTTATGTGAGACTATGCACCAGTGCATTTGTATGACATATGGGCACCACACAAATACCAATACCAATTATAATATTGGTGCATTTGTCTAATACGACACACTGGTGCATTTCTATAAGTCTACGTATAGGTGCGTTTAGATTACCTATGGGCACCGCACAAGTCCCAAGACTAATTGGTATGGCCCCGTGTGTTGTATCACCAAAACTACGCTCGATGCAGTTTTATACCTTGATGGCCCCGTGCAGGAACCTTCGACCCCCTCGGGGCAACCATCTAGATGACAAGCACCAGTGCATTGAAACCTTTGTAGCACACCGATGAAACAAAAATCCTTAATAACCTCTGGCAGCCCAGTTTTTTTAGTTGTGTTGAATTTTCGTAAAAGCTCCATCAAAACCTCCGTAACCATAAACAGATGTTGTAGAAACATTTTTTTTGACAATTTTGGCCAATTTTATAACACTAAAAACCTCCTTTAAAACCTCCTCTACATGGTCTTTTCCTTGTAGTGAGACGCCACTCTTCTTGATTCTTGGAAAAAGAAGGTTGCAAAAGGCGAGGATGATATTATTAGAGGTAGTTTGAGACCACATTTTCTCAAGTCTCCATGGAAAAATTACTCCATATGAAATGTGGGAGGCTATGACATATATTTTTCAAAGTAGTAGTGACCATATTAAACTGGCACTGAAGGACAAGATCAGGAAAATCAAAATGGAGAAAGGCGACACTATTCTAAAATATATGAACAAGTTCATCCAATGTCGAGATGAGCTTGGAAGTGTCATAATTACTATAGAGGATTTTGACTTGGTGAGCCTAACACTTCTAGCCCTTCCCAAGAGTTGGAATAGTTATCAAGACTCTATCAATGGGAGGGAGAAGCTACGAGATTGGGAGCGACTCTGGTTGGATTTGGTACAAGAAGAATTCAAGAGGAATACCAGGGATGGATCCTCATCCAAGGAAAATGATGAGGAAAATTGCCCCTTGGATAGTAAGGAAAATAAGGGGAAGGGAAAGAAATCCTAATCCAAATCTGAGTCCAGAAAAGAAGGCAAGAAGGATGACATGTCTAGAGTGAAATTTTTTCACTATCAGGAGCATGAACATCATGCCACTAATTGTCCACAGAAGGAGAAGAACAACAAGAAGGCTTTAGGGTCTACAGCAGGTGAAGCTTTGGCTTCACAGTTCGAGTTGGAATTCTCACTCATCACATGCATTATGTCTAGTGCGATGGGATCAATGTGGTACTTGGATAGTGGTGCATATTTCCATGTGGCGAGACACAAAGAACTCTTTAGTAGCTTGGAGTTGAAAGATCTTCAGATGCACATCCATATTGGTGATGATGGGAGGTATAACGCTACCAGGATTGGTACAGTTAATTTCCAGAGACGGCCAGGTAAAACTTTCTTATTAAAATATGGCATGCATGTGCTAGGCTTGAAAAAGAGTTTAGTTTCAGTTGCTATGTTGGATGATAGAGGATATGATGTGGTTTTCAGTGAAGGGAAAGCATTCATTCGTCACAAAGCCACATGACAAGTTAATAATATTGGGATTTGTGTGAAGAATCTATGCAAACTTGATGTAGATGGTTGCGCAACATTGATGGGTAAAGCAAATAGAGTGGTGAGTCGGGATGAGGGTGAGTTATTGTTGGACATTGGGTTCAACGCTCCCTGTGTATTTTGTGACATGGACTAACCGTCTCTCATGGGTCCTAAATTTGGCGATTGTAGCGGAGACTAACACCTGTGATTTTTGGTCTAACAGAAATTGTGATTCCAACAATTAGAATCAGAACTACAGGTATCAAGTTTGAAACTCACTCAGTTCACGTTAGGGGGGAGATTTTTGGACATTGGGTTCAACGCTCTCCATCTGTTTTACGACATGGACTAACCGCCTCTCATGGATCCTAACTCTGACAATTTTAGCAGAGACTAATGCCTGGGGGTTTTGGTCCAATGGAAATTGTGATTCCAACAATTATGGCATAGGAGATTGGGCCATCTATACCATAGTGCTTTGAAGGTCATGTAGCGGATTTATATGGGACTTCCGAAGGGTACTCTTGTGCAGATAGACACATGAAAGGGATGTACCATAGTGAATTATGCATAGGCCACTTTTCACGAGAAGGAGAACCGAGCAGCGTAAATTCTTGAGAGATTTCACTCAAATGTGTGTGGACCATTCTCTACATATTCTACATCAAATCACAAGTATTATGTGATTTTTGTTGATGATTTTTCTCGAAAGTGTTGTATCTACTTCATGCTGAAGAAACATCAGACATTCTCAAAATTTTATGGGTTCAAAGCACTGATTGAGAAATATATAGGGAAGCATGTGAAGGCTCTGAGCGACAATTATGGTGAGTAAATCTCCAATGAATTTAAGATCTTATGTAGGAAATAAGGAATTCAGAGAGAGTTGATTGCGCCTCATAACCCACATCAGAATGGGGTTGCAGAAAGAAAGAAAAGAACAATTATGGGTGTGGCATGAGTGATTTTACGTGATCAATGCCTACCCTTGAATTTGTGGGCAGAGGCATGCATCAAAACAGTGTTTGTGTAGAATCATAGTCCTCATCGGATACTTGGCATGAGTATACTAGAGGATGATTCTTCTGGTAAGAAACCTAATGTTTCATATTTTAAAATTTTTGGCTAATATATCTATTTCCATGTGACCAAAGGTTTAAGAAATAAGCTAGAACCAAAAACTGAGATTGGGATATTTGTGGGGTACACTGATACTACCCAAAACTATCGGGTGTATTTTTCGAACACTAGTATGACTTTTGTCAGATGAGATGTAAAATTTGATGAGGAGAAATCCATGCAATTGTCCATTGAGAGGGAGATTGATTTGCATGTAGATGAGGAAATATCGGTTCCAAAGGATGAACCTCAATATGTGGAGTAGCCGAATGCAGAGGATCATGGACCAGATGAAACCACTCATGCAGAGCCATCCACCAAACATTGTAGGAGGCACACCACATAAGCTGAAATATTGAGACTTGATGCAGTAGAAGACAAGGATATTCACCAGGAAAATATGCGAAATATATTTTGAGGAAGTTCCACATTGAGAACTATAAACCCATGGAGACTCCTCTTTCAGGAAACTGGAGGAAGGAGGATGGTACTTCAGGTGAGGTAGTGGACACTACTGTTTACAGGTAGCTTGTGGTTTCACTCATGTACTTGGTGAACACACGACCAAACATATGTTATGAAATTAACCAGCTTAGTCAAGCTACGGTTAAGCTGACCAAGCTCTTTTGGAAGGCGGGGAAGCATGTATCGAGATATCTCAGGGGCACTATAGAGTATGTTTATGGTATAGAAAAACAGAGGGAGTGAAACTTCACGGCTTCACCGATGCAAATTGGGCAGGTAGTCCATCAGACAGAAGGAGCACATAAGGAGGGATCTTCAACATAGGATCGACAACAGTTTCTTGGTACAGGAGGAAGCAGAGATCAAGTGCACTCAGTTCAGCCAAGGTAGAGTACATGGAAGCCAGTCAGGCTCCATGTGAGGCCATCTCGATGAGGAAGCTACTTGTTGGTTTGTTTTGTCATCAAATGGATCCGACAGTGATACATTGTGATAACCAGAGTTGCATAAAACTATCAGTTAATCCAGTATTCCATGACAATTCAAATCATATTGAAATTTGGTACAAGAATCTCAGATATTGTGTTCAAAGACGCATTATGTTACTTCAGTACATTCCCACGGAGGACCAGGATGCAGATATTCTAACGAAGGCGCTTGCCAAGTGAAAATTCAAATACCATAGAGGCAGGATAGGGGTAGCTGATAATCCCTTTCTTGTTGAGAGGGAGTGTTTAAAAGTCAACAAGAAATGTGTGTCTAATTTAATTTTCCCTTAATTAAATTGGACAATAAATTGTAATCTTATCTCATAATCACTTGTAATAGTTAACTGAGTGTGATGGACTTACTTATCTCATGAAATTCGAGTTAAGGATGGTTGGTGAGGCATGTAGAGTGATTCAATTTGTTTTAGAGTCTAACTTGCAGTTAGTGCATTTGTTTAATTCATGAGAAATCAGTTAACTCAATTAATTGAGTTAAAATCAGTTTAACTAGTTGTAATTGATTATTGCACTAGTAAGAGTCCAAGTGAATTAAATTATATTTAATTCACATGCAATGATCTGTCAAGTAAATTATGATTTACTATTAATAGTTGCATGCATGTCAGTTATGATGAAGACCCAGTTGAGACAGAGGTTAAAGGGATGTTAACTATCAATTGTATTATTATCAAATTGCCTTCATGCAATAATACACCGATAGGATTTCCCATGAGCATTGCGTAGTTTTGGAAGGCTGAAATTCCTAAATAATAGGGATTTAATTCTACAGGAATTTCGCAAGCAAGGCAGGCTGAGCAGAGGCAGGAGATTTCCTATGTGTTGGTTGATTTTGTCCGGATCAGTGTGAGACGATTGGTAGAGTGCAACAGACTCTTGTGAGAAGAGTTCATTGTATCGTTTCATGATTCCTCGGTTGAATATACAATATAAGTTAGAGGGGTTTTGAGTAGCAAGCTTTCGCTAGGAAAAATATCTGTGTTTATTTTCTTCTTTCTTTTACTTGGTGTGATTGTGCGATTGTGTTTATTTTCCACAATTAATTTGTAGAAGGACTCAATATATTTCCATAGCATATCACATGATCAGATTGAATCCATTGGTATACATACTGTTTGTATAATTTCCACATTTATATGTGTCAAATGAAGGTTATATATATATATATATATATATATATATATATATATATATATATATATATATATATATTTTTTACTTTGGCAAAAAAACCCATAATTTATATCTAATTTTGAAAATTTTAAATAGTTTTTTGTTAAAATTTTGAAAAGAATAAATATGAAACTGAATATTAAGAAAAAATTAAACTTAAATTATAATTGGTATATATATGGTTTCTATAATTCCTACATTTATATGTGTCTAATGAAGGTTATATTTTCTTTTACTTTGGTAAAAAACCCATAATTTATATTTAATTTTAAAAAATTTTAATAGTTTTTTATTACAATTTTGAAAATAATAAATACTAAGCTAAATATTAAAAAAAATGTAAATTATAAATATTGAAGTGATACACAATAATTATATTAAAAGTAAAAAATATAAAAAACAATATTTTCTCTAGGTAACATAATAATTTAGGCTTTGTTGTCCTCGGGGTCTTGGTTCAACAGTGATGAGGTGCACCATTATGGGACTCATCATAGGTTCAATTCCCTTCTGCCTACCTAAATCAAGGTGATGTATCTATATAGAAAAATAATGCCATACATAGTAAAATAAAATTAATATGTTGTAGATTAATTAAAAGTAAAAGAAGAATGTGTTAGTGAGATGTTTTAATTTTATACTTTTCAAAAATATTTTAACCAAAGATTTAAAAAAACTATTTGAAAATTTAGGTAAATTAATCTATATGATATCAACTTCAAATATATCTATATATATAAAAAAAAATATTGTTAAAAAAAATATTTTAATGTTTTATATAAAAAAATATTCAATGTAGGTAATCAATAAAATATTTTAATATGAATTAATATACGCATATAGTTAAAAATACATTAATAATTTAAAATTCAATTTAATTTGATGATAAAATGTTTCTATATACATATTATGTAAAATATTTTAATTTCAATTATGTATATATTATATATCATTTAAAAAATAAGTATGTATATATCATGAAAAAATAAGTTTTTATGGTTAAAAAGTTTATTCGGTCCTATATATACTATATTTAACATTAAAAACACAATTTAAATAATAAAAAATAACATTATGTTTTACATTCTAAAGAACTTTACACATGAATAAATTTGAGCTCTCTAGAATTATGTTAATGTTGTAACTTACAATATAATAAGATTCTTAAATAAACTTTATTACAATACTATAAGTCATTTCAAAATTAAAATATTTTATTTTAATTTTATTTTATAAAATTTTATACTTACATCTTTTATTATGCTAAATTTTATATTAATATATATATATATGGGCAATACTAACGTTACATTTCTTAAAATAATAGTACTATGACTTTCTATGTACAAATTCAGACACACGAGAATAGAATTTTGTGAACTTTAAAGAGCATGAGGTAATTTTTTAATTTAAGTTTTATAGAGTTTAAATACAATGCATACTTTGTTTTCTACTAAATATTAGAAGTATAAGTATATAATTCCATAAATACAAGGAAGCAAAGTTATAGCTCACGAAGGGGAGATAGTGATGTTTTTGGATTTTGAATGCAGGGTGGAGCATAGTAATCTAAGAAATTCTCAAGTCGTTGACTTAAAAATATTAAATGAGGGAGGATATTTCTGGGTTGAAGAGGCGGAGATTAGAAATTAAAATAGTTTTGGTTAAACATGAATTTTAACAAGAATAGAATATTGAGTAAGTTGGTGGCGGGATTGAGCATAAGGGTCTCAATTAGTATGTTCTTTCATAACCTTGTAATTAATGAGTCATTAGAAAATCTAAGTGAAAGTTTCATCTCTTTTGGTTCTCACGGTAAATTTTTTCAGAGTAAATTGAATACGGTATATATTACTAAGGTGATTAAGAAAATAGTTATGAAATGACTGGGCAAGATGCTAAATAAAAAAAATGTGTTTCTTATAAACCAAAATCAGCGTTTCATTTTCTAATGGAAATTGTTTAATAATATAAAGTTAGATAATTTCATAAAAATGTTAGATGGTATAGGGCTAAACAATATCGTATAGTTGTTCCTTATATATTTTTTCCTAGCTATATAAAATAAATCGAAGCAAAATATCAATGAATTTTGAGGTCTCAAGGTGAGTTATCTTGATAATTATGTATTTGATAAAGAAAAAAAATTAATATCAAAGATCACTATGATTTCTTTCTTGCTCATTTAAATGGAAATAGAGAATTTTGTGAATGGAATTCTACGAATTTTAATTAATGAGGGGTTTCTATGATAAAAGGTTAATGTTTTTTTGCTATGGTAATACCTAAGAGTTTAGCTAATTTAGCTCTGGTAAAAATAAGGACTCCACTTTCATCAGAATGTCTTTTGTGGGTTTTAGAGACCTTCATCAATCGAGAGATAAAAGGTTAATATTTTTATCCTAAGAATTTAGCTATCGTATAAACAAGGACTCCATTTTCATCTGAAGGATGTCTTTTGTGATTTTTAGAGACCTCGGTCAATCGAGAGTTATGATATCTAAATATGAAAAAGTTAAAAGAAATAATATTAATACATTTAATAATATCGATAAATGGTAGTTTAGTTGATAAGATTTCATAATAAAATTTTGTAAGAAGAAGAGGAACGAATATACAATGCTTTTTTTGTGTTAAATTTTTGGAATAGTATTCTCCAACATCCCAATATTTATATTAATATTATTTAATATTTTTAAATTATTTTTTTTATTTTTAAATTTTTTTATTATTAATTTTTTCAATAATAAAACTTTTATAATTTATATATTTTATTTACTAGTTCATTTTTATTGTAGGAGGGGCTCTCTGCATTAGTATAATAGAGATATTATAATGTAACTTTTTATAAATGATGATTTGTCAAAATAAAATAAAAATAATTTTATATTAAAATAAAATAATCTTAAACAAAAATTTTTATGGTATTTTTATTTTTTTATTTATTATTTTTTGTTGGGTAGTTAAGGCAAACATGACTTGATCAAGTTATCAATGGTTTTTGAACTCCAAATTTATGAGAATCCATGACATTGAACAATGCTATTCATGTGAAATATAGTCTAAGGGAAATTAAACTAGATTAAATCCATCTTAACTCCAAATTTATCATCTGAACTCTACGTTTACCAAAAAACTTGAAAACTAAAATCCTTTTTCGATTTTAAAAGAAATCCATATTAAATACCTGATTGGTAAATAGAATATTTACCCAAACATTGAAAATTCAAATTTCAAAGGTTCAAAATAAAGAATTATTTAAATTTCATAAGATTCAACGTTTTTATCTCTTACTATTAATTTTATTATTAACTAGACGTGTCCCATTTATATGTCAAGTCTTATGTATTATTTTTCATTCTATATATTTTCTTGGAATTAAATTAAGAAAACGAATGATATGGAATATATAAGCCATATTAAATTGAATTGGTTTTTCAATATTCGTTATTTTTATGAACACCATAATTATATGACGCACAAGTGATATTTAATATACTATGGTGAAGCTGCTAATGCTTTATGTTTGGGATAGATGTCAAAAGCCAAAGACATAGATCTATGTGATTGACAATAAGCATTAGTTCTAGTCTCCCATTCCTAGTCATAGCGAGGCTTCGTTTCGGTGCAACTCCATTGTAAGTGACATATCAACGTATAGATGCGACTCATTGATTCTGAGTCAATTACTTGCCGTGGGTGAATGCCAATTATTGAACTTATTCTTTGTATTTGAATTTCAAGATTATATACTATTCAAAAAAAAAATCTTGGAACCATTCAAATTTCTTCGCATGAGGTATTATAAAGTTGACAGATCCATTAAGCAATCAGTAGAAGTGGCCTCAACTTACTTGAAGGAAACTAGGTTTGTTGGCCTCCTGAGTGAATTAAAAGCCAACCAGTATTGGAATTGTTTTTTCCTTCTACTTGCCACTATATCTACTTTACTATGTCCATCAAAGTTAAAGTCTAACCAAAAGCAGTAAAAACTTGGCGCAAAAATCATTAAAAACTACTAAAATCAAGGGTCACCCATCAGAAAATTCAATAGGAGTTGGGTCCTTTGCAGTAGAACCCGACATATCTACTTGTTGCATTGCTTGAAGCTGGCGTTCAATTCTCCCAATTCTTGCCGCGGCATGATACTGAGACATGCCATTTTCTTGAATTTCTTGTTTGATATGTTGTAGAACTAAAACCACAATGGGGTTTCTTTCCATTTGTTGCATACTAGTCATGGCCTTCGCCAAAACACATTTAAGTATCCAATAGGTATGAAAAGATTGATGGAAGAGGGATAGCCTCCCTCTTGTATTACCAGGGTCCGAAATGAAGTCCATGGTGGCTTCCTGCTATTTGATGTCATCTTCCTCGTGGTTGCTCTCTCTTTCCCAGCCTTGAATTGTATTGCGGATCTGAGTTGGGTTTCTAGCTTCATAAAGATCAAAAATATTTTCCATAACTTTTTTTTTGTTTTTCTTCCACATTTACTTGGTCCCGCCTTCTGAATTGGTTGCTTCTGCTTCTCTTTTCCGGTACCCTGTTGTTTCCCAGGTTGACCTTTTGCCATGGTTTTGGACTGAAAAGCAGACCCTAACAACTTCTGTATAATCCCTATAAAACTTTGAACCAATCTTCTATATGGCAAGGCAAAATCATTAACGGAATTCAGGTGAGCTTTGGTGGAGCCCAGTACACCCTTATAAGTAGGCGAAACCTCAGATGTTGCCACGCAACCGGAAACATGAATGGTAAACATAGAAAAAATAGAGACCATGTTGTGTAAAATAATTTGCCAAATAACTTTGCTACTAAATGAGTGACTAAGATACTTCAGATTACTACTGGGGCGACTAACATAGAGAAACTGAGGATAGGATGTCCTGACATGAAACAATGGTGAATTATGCTGAGAAGGGCTAATTTGGGTTCGCAATTTATCATTGCTGAGCATACAAACCTGCTCATAGGCTTGATAGAAATATTCATTGTTGGTGGCCCATGAAACATAGACCATGAAATGAGCCACTCGTAGGAAGGAGCACAAAAGGACCTGCATTTGAACCTTAAAGGGAAGCGAGGAAGGAAATTGTAAACGCATAGCAATTGGGCTTAAAGCGTTAGCTAACTTTTCTCTATTATGTAAACAACAAAGTGTTTTTAATTGGGTTTCACCACAAAACAGAGAATTTGAACGAGCCACCTTTAGGAATAAAGACAGGGTTCTAAAACAGGGATCAATTGCTGGGGCCGGAATAATGAGAACCGGCATGCAAGCCATAGTGGCACACCCTTCGTTATCATTATAATTGAGAGAATGAGATGTGACTAACATTATAAGGTCCATATTTTTCTTTTTACAATGCTTGATGGAATAACTCAGGTTGGACATTTCAATCATTAATTTAAGCTTTATTTTCTAGTCGTAAGATTCAAATATAACCATTGTTTTATTTTATTTTTGAGAGAAATCATAGTTCGAGAACATACAAAAGAAAAATTATTGGTATACTTATTGCAAACAAAGATACATCACAATAGAATGCGAATGCATGTGAGATTAAATGTTGTTAGAAAATATTTTAACAAATTAGAACAATTCTCAAACTACACATTCGTCTAGTAGTTTGGTATGGCCTTTATAAGCACTTAAATCTACTCTGGATTTTTTTGGAATGAGGTTTTTTACCACCACAACTTCTGGCTGACCACTTGACCTATTTACAGTATAATTGTGTCTAAACATAAACATACTTGTAATTATCAACAATATTGACATATTTAGCTTGTGAGGGCTTCCACAAGAATACCTATTAAGTGATTGAATCACTCTACAGACATGCTACTTTCTGTTGCATATTTAGCTTTCGACTATCTCTCAGTTTCTAGGAAGGTAGTCTCAATATTGAATGCATTCAGAAGTTAATCACAGAAATTATATAGAAATGTTTTGCCAATGGGTTCAATTCGATCTTGTGATGTACTAAAAGAAGATACTGAATCCTTCTACAATATTTGTGGAATACAAAACATGATCGCTCAATCACATGAAAGTAAGAGAAAGAAGTAAATAAATCACACAACACAAGATTTTCTTGGGGAAATAAAATGCTCAAAACCCTATATCTTTATATTGCATAAAGTCAAGAAATCATGAAACAATATAATTCTTTCTCACACCGAGAAAATCCTACACTCTCCTCATTGTTTCACTCTCATCCTGCTCAAAAATGGCTTGCAATTCTCAAGAAAATTTGAAAAACACTTAGGCAATTTTCAGCCTCTGCTAATTCCGGCCTTTCTCATGCAATCCCTAGGGAAATAAGTACCTATTAAATAGGAAATTAAACCTACCTTGATTGTGTAATCCATCATGGCCTTCCTGTGACTTTATAATTGAGCTCGGGAAATTTTCTAATAATACAACTAATAGTTATCTTCCCTTTAACCTCTGTCTCAACTGGGTCATCATCAGAACCGACAAGCATGAAACTATTAATAGTGAATCATCAGTTATGTGATTCGTCACTACTTGTGAATTAAATCTAATCTAATTAACTGGACCTCTCACTAATTCATCACTCAATTATAACTAGTTAAATTGATTTTAACTCAATTAATTTGATTTAAGTGATTACACTCATAGCACAATAGTGCTACAACTGCAACTTGACCCCAAAAATATTAGGATCACTCTACATGCCTCATCTTAGACCCTCAACTTGAAATTCTTGAGCTAACTCAGTCTTCATGACTTAGTTAACTGATACAAGTTGTTATGAGATGAAATTAAAATTTATTGTCGAGTTTATCTAAGAGAAAAAATAAATTACACGCCCACATTTAGCACTAATGTGTAACTAAATTCCTCACCAATGTGTGACTGGAATCCCACACTAGTGTGTGTACATATTTTTTCCTTTCTAGTTGTCAATTTCACTATTTCTTGTTGCAAATTTCAACACCCCCTCTCAACAAGAAAGGAATTCAATCTATCCAGATCCAGTACCTTTAGAATGTTCTGCATGAAACACTTCTCTAGTGTTGTTTGGACTTGCAACTCTTGAAACTGAATAGCCTCCGAAAAACTGAATCAGTATGATGCATCTGTTATTAACGTCTATGACTGCTACTAGTTACTACATTGTCTACTGAAGTCTTTGTGTTGCTCCTGACCTTTGCATCCATGTCCTCTACACTACTGCCAACTCTGATCTACCCTCCAGTATCCAACATTTTTCACTCTAATTTATGTCTTCCTGACATCTGACTGCCTAAATCTAACCAATTATTCATGCTACTGATGTACATTGGGTTCCTCGTAGCCAGGTATGATCCATGAGACACACCATCTCAATGGTACATACCCAAATTTCTTCTTAGGATTATATTTGCACATCACCCCACCTCAAACCTGCATGTATAGCTGCATTTACTCCCTTTACCCATCTGGCTCAAAATTTCCCCCTCCTAGAGGTCTCTCCTTGAATCGACTCTTCTACTCAATATCCTCTCTACTTATCCAATTGTGGCTACTCCACAACCTTTCGAGACTGTATGTTGAGAGATAATTTCTCCCTCTCAACCACCAAGGCATTAACCACTCCTTTGATCGTCAAAGATTTGCATGCATCCTCGACCTCAAGAGAATGCAGGTTCCTGACTCTTACACCGATCTATTTCACTTGTATCATGGCTATGTGTTTAAGGAAAACCTTTCGTTTTCTAAACATCACATCATAACCACAGTCTTCCAATACCGCTACGGAGAAAATATTCTTCCTTAGGCATGGAACATACAAAAAATCTTCAAGTCTAATATGGGAGCCATACTCCCTCTGAAATGTAACTCTACCTATGTCGATCATGCTATATCTCCCATCATCTCCAAACTCTATGTTCTGTTGGAGGTCCTTCTACAGCAAGTCACTGAAGAGATATCTATTCCCGTCATATGGAATGAGGCACCACTGTCTAGATACCACATGCATCCCATTTCATTGTTGGCCATACATGAAATGAGAGTAAAATCAAGCTCAAACCATGAAGCCAACCCTTCACCCGATGCTACTGCAGGCGCCTTCTTGCATGCCTTCTTTTGTGAAAAATTCGAGGCATAATGCCCATTCTCATGATAGTGAAAACACTTGATCTTAGATAAGTCTCTCTTGCCCTCTTCGCCTTGGGACTTCTTTCCCTTGGCTTTATTTCATTTTCTGACTAATGCACAATCTTCTTCTTTGTTGGTGCTGGAGGTCCCATCTCTAGTGCTCTTCCTTATCTCTTCTATTACCAAGTTAGGCCATAAATGCTCCAAGTATGGTAACTTATCCCTCCCATTCATAGAGTCCTATTAACTATACCATCTCTTGGGAAGGCCTAGAAGTGCCAGGCTCATCAAATCATCTTGGGCTACTATCACATGAACACTTTCAAGCTCATCTCGACATTGAGTGAACTTCGCCAAGTATGTTGGTATCATCTCTCCCTCCTCCATCTTGATGTTTCTGAGCTTGTCCTTCTACGCCAACTTCCTGTGGTCACTTCTATTCTAAAAAAGATCTGTCAAGGCCTTCCACATATCATATTGAGTTGGCTTCCCATGGATACTCGAGAAAATATGATCTCAAACTCCCTCCAACAAAATCCTTCTCGCCTTTGCTATCTTCTTCTTCCATGCATGAAGAAGTTGGGCATATGCTACTGCGAGCTTGGGAATATCATTATCTATGAATTCCTTCAACTCGTTGTCCTCCAACACTGACTCCATCCTGTCCTTCCATGAAATATAATTTTAATTTCCCTCGAGCCCATATTCAAGTCTCAAGCCATTGAAAGACATCTTGAACTGCTGCTGGATCATGAAGAATAAATATCCAAATTTGAACCTGTTTAAGACAAACTCACTTTATTCTCTTCTATTTTGATTCCTGGAACTCTGATACCATGTAGAAATTATACATATCTATACCAAAGGATTCAATCCTATCTTGTGATGTACTAAAAAAATATACTGAATCCTTCCACAATATTTGCAGAATATAAAACATGATTGCTCAAACACATGCAAGTAAGAGAAAGAAGTAGAAAATCACATAACACAATATTTTCTTGGGGAAAGAAAATCCTCAAGACCCCTTTATCTTTATATTTCACAAGTTCAATAAATAATTAAAAGAAACACATTTCTTTCTCACATCGAGAAAATATTGTACTCTCCTCATTGTTTCACTCTAATCTTGCACAAAACTGGCTTACAATGCTCAGGAAAAAATGGCAAACACTTAGCCAATTAACAACCTCTGATAAGCCCAACCTTGCTCACCTAATCCCTAGGGAAATAATTCCCTATTAAATAGGAAATTCAAACTTAGTTTATTGCGCAATCCATTATGGCCTTCCCATGACTTTATAATTGCTCCCAAGAAATTTGCTAATAATACAACTGATAGTTATCTTCCCTTTAACCTTTGTCTCAAATGGGTCTTCATCAGAAATGAAATGCATGCAACTATGAATAGTGAATCATGAGTTATCTGTTTTACCACTAATTGTGAATTAAATCTAATTTAATTCGCTGGACCTCTCACTACATCATCCCTCAGTTAGAACTAGTTAAGCTGATTTTAGCTCATTTAATTTGAGTTAACTGATTACACTCACACCACACTAGTTCTATACCTGTAACTTGACCCAAAAAATATTAGAATTACTCTACATATCTCATCTTAGACCTTCAACTAGAAATTCTTTAGCTAACTCAGTATTCATAACTTAGTTAAATGATACAAGTTGTTATGAGATGACATTACAGTTTATTGTCTAATTTATTTAAGGGAAAATCTAAATTACACACCCACATTTAACACTAATATGTAACTAAATTTCTCAGCAATGTGTGATTGGAATCCCACACCAGTGTGTGTGCATTTTTTTTCCTTTCTAGTTTCCATTTCACTATTTCTTGTTCCAAATTTCAACAAAATTGACCTTTCTAACACAAGGATCACATACTATAACCAATGATATTTTTTCTTGCGTTTCCAAGCTCCAAGAACAACAAACTGTAATAGATTGTAAAAAAATCAAACTACCAATATTTTCAAGTGTTTTTGAGCTCCAAGCACCACTAATTTGAATTATGCTAGAATGCCAATGACTGGTTTTGCACTTTTTACTAACATAATTAAAAAATGGGAAACACATAGTTTAACAAAGAAAACAACGAAATGCATGTCAAGAAAACCCAATATTTCTCATTTTCTCTATAGCATTCTTCATATGTTTCTGACATGAGAATCACCATAATGTAATAGTCTCTATGCTCACAAATGTAAGGACATGCATGCTATTATGAAATAAAACTATTTGAAAATACCATATTAAATACCATATTATTTGTAATCTTATATCTATGCATTTAGATGCTCCATTTGAATGTTGCTCTTCTTTAGAGGCTCATAGTCACTCACTTACAAATTTTGAAAAAATGAATTATTATCAATCCTCTTGTCTTGGTACAATTTGCACACAAAGTATAACACACCCTTCTTAGCATCCTCATCAAAATAACAAAACAACCCAACAAGGAGCATACTATACACGACCCTCATTGCTATTCTTGTGCCAAGGTTGCACTTTTTTCCACGACCACATACAGGAAGAAAAAAAACACTCTCCATGTATAGCGAATTAATATAATGGAAATCAATATGAGTACAATATGTGAAGCCTACAGTCATATAAAAATTTGAATTGAATATAATTCTTCATTAAATAGTGATACCTAATACATGGTCTTTCAAATTTTCAATTGCACCGAAGCAGAAGAATAATAGGAGAGGGGAGGAAAGTATGAGGAAGATGTTGAGGCTTCCCCAAATCCTGACACTGATTGTTCTCACTCCACTTAGTGAATCGGTTGAAGGGTCTGAGTAAGGCCATTCTCTGAAATCGATGGTTGATTGATGGGAATTTCATAACCTTGAAGATCTACTACCTAAAGTGACTATAGACAATAGTAAATATCACAAATCCCTTCCTCTTCCCATGGTTTGACTTGATTTTGTGTTTCGCTAAATAAAAATGGGCAACAAATCGAACAAAACACTACCGCAGAGAATCAGTGGCTGCACAAATATGCTAAATTCAGCAATCACTCGCCAAAATATTGTGCATCCAAAAACTTGAGAGCTGCATCACAACTTTAGCAGCGTCACCATTAAAGGTAATTTCTTAAAAAAAAATGCTACAACTATTTTTCTAAGCACAAAAACCGCACCAACGTAGAAATGTATAAATGTTTTCATACACCTAATTTACACTAATGTACTCTTAGAGCACATGAGATACCTGTAACATCTTCCTGGCTCTGTAATGAGGGAGTTAAGTCAGATCTAGATTTTATACCATGAATTAAAATTAGAGTTGCACACCACACAAAAAAAGAACTGTATATTCATCTTCAAACCAAGATATATCACACGAATATAGTGCATATGAGATCTAAAAACTTCTAAATTAGTTGAATGTTGTTGAAAAAATATTTCAACAAACTCCAACAATCCTCAAACCACTATTTAAAATAAACATTATTCCTAACAATGTTTTATTTTGTTAATTACATTATTCCTAACAATGTTTTATTTTGTTAATTAATAAGTCATGTTATAGGAAGATCAATTTACCTTGTGGGAAAGAAAATCAAGTTTCCTAAAATAGTTGAATTTCTTTTCTCACATTATGAGGGAAATAAATTCTCACTTGGATGATGTCTATGTTGCACAATTATTTGGAAAATATATTGGAAAACATATAAGAAACTATACTAGAGAATAAGAAAGAAAAGTTCCATTATTTCTACACAAACAAACAATATGATTTAGACGAGAGTATATATATATATATATATATATATATATATATATATATATATATATATATATATATATATTTGTAAACTTAGTAGACCCTTTCTATTTTTTATTCAAAAAACAAAATGCAGTCAGAAAAATATACAATTTTTGGCCTCAACTTGCTCATAGGAAAGAAGGCTTGTTGGCCATCTTAAAGAGTTATAGACCATCTAAAACATAAACATCTTCAATCTGTCTATTACTGTATTTAAGAAGCTAATATCAGTCTTTACTTTCATAAACATATAGGAAAATTAAATGTTATCCGCTATCATCACAAAAAATAGAAATAACTAAGATCAGTCATCAAATGACTCTATAGCAGCTGTATCTTTCACACTAGAGTTAGGCATGTCAACCTGGTGCATACTTTGCAACTACTTCTCAATTCTCCCTAAGCGCACGCTTTAGTGATGCTTGTAGGTTAATTTCCTCTATGGCCCTGTTGATATCTGCTAGATTTGAGGTTGCTTTAGGGTCTCCCCAAATATCTTGAACATAAACCATTTCCTTCACCAAAAGAAATTTCAGTAACCAATAGGTGCGAATTGAATGACGAAAGAAGGATAATCTACTGCAAGTATTGTCGGGGATTCAATTCTTCCTCAACCATGTCAGCGTCATCCTCTTGCTTGGCTCTTGCATCATGCTCCTACCCTTGAATCAAGGACTTAATGTAGCATGGTGTACCATCCGAGTATGTTTGGAATATATTCTCCATCACTTATTTGCCATAATTTCTACCACGTTTGGTTGGGGCATATTTTGGAACCTTGGCTTTCCCTTCCTCCTTTGCACCTTTTTTTACCAACTGTCCTTTCATCATTTTCTTCAAGTTCCGGTATTCTAGCAAATTTCTCTGCAGGTAGGCATTTCTTGGAAGATCTGTAATAGTACACATTATGACAAGTTTAAAGCAGCCCAAAATATTAACAAAATGATGGAGTAACAGGGCTTCGCTATCTCCATCTGCATATAGTGACTGCAACTTTGGAAGATTTAGAAGACTCGACTTGAAAACATAAAACAGCTCCTGAGCAGACGAGTAAATGGAAACAGAAGACCTCACCCAATATAGAGAGTTACAGACCAAGCTCCGATTTCCCATACTAACCCAGACCCTGATAATCTCGCCATAATTACTAACAATTTTACCCTTAATCTAAAAATTAGTTAGATAATGTAAACTAACCAAACTACCGACACGACTAACCCACTGACAACTCAATCCTTTTTTTCTACCCTTTACATTTCCACCCCCACATTAACATCATTAGAGGCCATACGACCTATTTCCCACCACTGGTGATTTCAGTACAAATTGGGGCCATGCAGAGACAAAGACGAGAAAAGAACAGAGCGCCCAAATTGGGAAAAATTCAAATCAAAACAGTGCCATGCAAGGTCCATAAAAAAACCTGTGGGGTCCTTACAACTCCATGCAACATCACAGTAGAGCCTATAAATCCAAGAACACCATATAGAACCTAAACAAGATTTTTTCCAGACAAAAGAAGTAAGCCAGGTCGTAATATGGAGGAGGCAATTCAAAGCAATTCCTTTTGCATGAGAAAAGATACAATCTATTCCTACCAGAGCTCCTTCACTGGAGTGCTAAGCACAAAAATCCTTTAAATCAACCCATTCTGGGATAACCGTGGTGAGAATTTCTAACTCCCGAGAAGACAAAGTTCTATAATTAAATAGACATTTCACGGAACTAAACATAAAACCAAAAGCTTGTTGCATGGCAATAGTGATATGAGAATTCACTACGAGACGCAGGTAATACATTGCGGTAGAATGAACCTGGTATAGGTAATCCAGGAAAACCAAAATCTTTCTTTTCATGGAACGAAACCCAGAGACTCGTTTCATGGTAATTATGAACGGATAATTGGATATATATCGATGGAGACGATACACTGCAGGTTGCAGAGTTCTCCCTCGACCACTAAACTGCTCACTGTAACTCTACGCACGGATGAAGACAAACAAACAGAGAATGGTAATGGGAATGAACATATCCCATTCCCACCGCACATGCCAACACAAATCCCAAGGCATTCATGACAACCCACCTGCCGTGCCACACTGTTCTGTATTATTAATTAATGTGTTCCTAATTCTCCGTGGGTGGAGCCACCCATTCCGATGTGCGCTTGTCATCCTCGATTATGGTGTGACAACCTTCACATGCCTCCGCCACATACCCTCACCCTATCATCGTGTCGTGCCTCTTGCATTAACAGTTGGCACCCCAATCGGGGGTTTTGTTTGTTATCTGGATTTTGGATTCGGTTTGCATTGTTTAACCAATCGCGTTGTACAATATACTTAAGCTCTGCGAGACCTGGTTCTAGAGTATATTGTGCCCATGGTTGATCCATAACCCTATCAGGGTTGTTGCATCCCCAATTTTCCAAAAAATCAGTTGCCTCATTGCCTGATCTTCTTACATGGATTGGAATCATATAGCTTATCCTCGCGATAATCTCCTTAATCTACTGGATCAAACTTGCTGTTCACCAACTACTGCTAATATGCTCCCATTGCGCTCCCTTCTACAGCTTCTGGAGGATACCCATAACCACAGTCGAGTCTCCTTCTACCTCAAGATGGTTATACTCTTCTCTACTTGCAATTATAAATCCCTGTTTCGCCGCAGTCAATTCAACTTCATTGTTACTAGCATATCCTAGATCCATGGAAAAAATCCGTAGAAGAAAACCTAAACAGTCACGGAAAATCCCCCCTACCCCTATTTGACCTGGGTTGCCCTTCGATGCCCCATCATATCTTAGTTTGATGATACCCTGCTCAGGAGGTATGAACTTATCCCGAACGAACTTCAAAGGCAATAGGTTTGGGTTTCCAGGAAGTTGTCGCTAACATCTCAACTTTAAGATTTAACTAGTTGAGTATCCTTTCTTCTCTACCCTGAGCTGTCCAATCTTCCAAGGTCCATTTTTCAGCTAGGATAGTCTCTTGTATATTTTGGACAATGGTCTGTCAAATTTCAGCATTTTTCCACTTCTCATTTCTTTATGTTCTTCGATTCCGCTCTTTCCACACTGCCCAGAGCAAGAACCCAGCCAACAATGACGAGGCTCTATTTACCACCATATTTTGGTATGCTCCTCTTCTCTAGTTTTCAATTGTCTGTTGTATGTTTTCATTATTCCTGTCAGTTTACTGAAAGAGGGTAAGAATATTGCGCCACATCAAATCAGAAACTAAGTAGTTCTTGTAAAATCGTTTTGGTGAATATGAAAATCATAAAAAATTCATTGGTCCAAAATTATTAAAATAAATATTCCAATAAACTAAAAAAATAAAATAAAAATTAAAATTGAATAAAGTAGAAAAGGAATTTTAACTCTCATTATAAATTAATTAATTATGAAACACGAAAAGCTAAATTTTAGTAAATGAGATAAAACTTATGCTTAAAAAATTCAATAATTGTTTAATATAAATAATAATTCATACACATTTTTGAAACTTCAATACAATTTTTTATATTAATAATGATAAACATTTTTTTTATGTAAAACTAAAACATACATATGCGTAGAAGGAAGGTTATATTGTTTTTTTTTACTTCTGTCAAACAACTTATATTTTCAATTAGTTATGAAAATTTTAAACATTTTTTTATTAAAGTTTTGACCACAATAAATATTAAACAAAATATTTTGAAAAAAAAAAACGAAATTGTTTTTTTTTAATTATTATTTTTGGTTTTAAATTGAATCGTCACATATATAAGAATTATCTTAAAAATAAAAAATTTAAAAAAAATTTATATTCTATATGTGACATAATAGTTTAGGCTTTGTTACAATACTATTGCTTATCAATATCACATGCTCGAAAACCATAACTCATTTCAAATTGAAAATATTTTATAAATATTTTATTTTAATTTAATTTTATAGTATTTTTTAAAATAAAACCTCATTGAGTTGAGAGGCTCATTCTACATCTAGGTGGATGTGTAAGTTTGTTTATGTTATAAATAGAAATAAAATGTTGGCTATAATAAAAAAAATGAATATGTAGTAGAGTGAATAAGTTGTAAAATAATTAGAAGTAAAAAAAGGTGTGAGTAAGATGTTTAAATTTTATACTTTTCAAAAATATTTCAACCAAATAATTAAATAAACTATTTGAAGATCTATGTTATCTAGTTTATGTCGATACCAACTTCATATATATCTATAGATAGAAAAATAAAAATTAAACTAAAATATGTTAATGTTGTATATAAAAAAAACATTCAATATGGGTTATTAATAAAATATTTTAATATGAATTAATATTGACATATATTTAAAAATACATTAATAACTAAAAAAAATATAATTTAATAATTAGAAGTAAAAAAATGTGTGAGTAAGATGTTTAAATTTTATACTTTTCAAAAATATTTCAACTAAATAATTATATAAACTATTTAAAGATCTATGTTATCTAGTTTATGTAGATACCAACTTCATATATATATCTATAGATAGAAAAAAAAGTGTTAAACTAAAATATTTTAATGTTATATATAAAAAAAACATTCAATGTGGGTTATCAATAAAATATTTTAATATGAATTAATATTGACATATACTTAAAAATACAATAATAATTAAAAAACAAGTTTAATTTAATAATTAGAAGTAAAAAAATGTGTGAGTAAGATGTTTAAATTTTATACTTTTAAAAAATATTTCAACCAAATAATTAAATAAACTATTTGAAGATCTATGTTATCTAGTTTATGTCTATACCAACTTCATATTTATATATAGATAGAAATTTTTTTGTTAAAATAAAATATTTTAATGCTGTATATAAAAAAAAACATTCAATGTGGGTTATCAATAGAATATTTTAATATGAATTGATATTGACATATACTTAAAAATACATTAATAGTTAAAAAACAAGTTTAATTTTCATGATAAAATGTCTCTATGTACAAATTATGTAAAATATTTTAATGTCAATTATGTATATGTTATATATCAATTTAAAACAATTATGTATATATCATGAAAAAAATATGTTTTATGGTTAAAACTTTTATTTGGACTTATATATACTCTATTTAGCATTCAAAAATACAATTTAAAGAATGAAAAAAAAAATTATACATTGCACTCTAAAGAACTTTTCATGTGAATAAATTTGATCCCTCTTGACTCATGTTAGATCTGTACTTTAGATGGAACTATGTTATGGTTGCACTTACAATAAAACAATATTCTTAACCATAGATATTTACCCCATTTTACCATGGATATTAGTAACTTGTAAATAGGCTTTGTTACAATACAATGAGAGAGTACAATAACTCATTTCAAAATCAAAATATTTTATTTTAATTTTATTTTATAACATTTTATACCTCCTTTTATTGTTATTGAGCTCTTAGCATGCCAAATTTTATATCAATTTTTAATATTATATTAATTTAAATATATATATATATATATATATATATATATATATATATATATATATATATAATTTAAAATTATCAATTACTTTTTAGCTCTTCTAGGGTTTCATACAGAGTCTGAATATTGCACAAGTCAGATCTGAATCTAGTCGATGCAAACATAGAGAGAAGGTTCACAGAGGCCGAATGAGTGGCCTGGTAGGGGGAGGGGGTGAGGGGGAGAGATCCCCTCCTACAAGAACATGAAGGCGGGGGAAAAACGTAGGAAAAATGAGTCGGAAACTTCCACAATTGTAGGCGTAGGCCTGAATGAAAACCCAGTCAGGGAAGCACAGTGGCAAGGAAAATTACGAGGGAAATTCCTACCTAGATCCAATAAGAAGTCACGCTTTGTGATACAAGAAAACAAGCTAGAGAGCTACAGAAAATATATGAAAGGTCATGCCCTGAATCGCAAGTTCATAGGGCCTTGGCCTTCAGAGAGAGATTTGCTGAAATGAATCCAGCAAAAATGGAAACCATCGGGGCATATAGATCTAAAACTGGGCGCCATGGGCTTATTCACAATTATGATTTCCAACCTAGAGGAAAAGGAAGGAATATTCGATAACGACCCATATTTATATTATAATGACGTGTTATTTATGAGATTTTGGGAGGAATTCTATAACTAGAATCACAAATAGCTCATGGAAACACTAGTTTGCGTGAGGTTCTTTTGCTTTCATGAAGATTTTTGGGGCCTTGAAATCCTAGAGGGTATTCGAAATTCTATATGTAGGATCATAAAGGTTGCAGATGCTACTCGTTGGGGAAGATACACCTCTTTTTCTCGCATAACGTGTATATGAATCTAATGGAGCCACTACCTGAATTTGTAGAGCTAGAGTACTGAGATGTAGTATAGCGACAACCTTTATATTATGGGCATATCGCATGTCACTGTAGACCATGCCATGAGTATGGGAATTTTTATAGATATTTCCCTCATATTCAAGAGAAAATATGGGAATCTCACCCTGTAGAAGCAGGAGGCTAACCACTAGTGGATGAAGAAGGGTTCCAGAAGTATCCTACAAGAAAAAATAAGTAACAAAGAAACCCAAACCTAATGCACAATAACAAGAGTAGAGGAATACCTCTTCCCATAATATATTTAGTGTTCTGCAAGGACAAGGGGAAACCCATAGGAAGGTAGACAGAGGGAAGCAAGCAGATCCATCGGCCAATGTTCCGCAAAAAGAAACTCCCACGCCCAAGAAGAAGGCACAAGAGGAGCTCACATAAAAAGAGGGGTTGGAAACTAATGAAAATTAGAACAATACGAATATAGATGTGGAAACATAAGAATTAAGCCCGAAATAACAATTTATGAAAAGAATACTGAATGAATGGAAAAAAATGGATGAGATATTTAATCCCGAGGATCAAAAAAGGATATATCGGGTTACTTTTAAGAAATATCAGGTCAAGAAGAGTCATAAACTGTCATATCCACCAAATCCACTAATTTCCCAAATAGACAGTACAACAAACCCTGTTGTACCGAGTAAAGGCGGGAATAAAATAGGGAGGAATAATCTACAGGAATCTATAAAATTATGGGGGAAATTCTAGTAAACTCGGGAAGGCTAGTACCTATATCAGCGGTATTCCGACAACTTAACAATCCTTATCAATGATTTTTCTCTCCTAAAATGTAAGGGGCCTCAATAGAAGAAGAAAACATATATACCTAATGGATAGACTAGAGAAAGAAAAACCCAGTATAGTGCTGATACAGGAAACCAAGGTCTTAGAGGCAAGAATAAAATAGATAACTAGTAAAATGAGACCATCTTATGAAGTGATGGCCCTGGAAGCATGAGGAAGTGCTAGAGGGGTTATGACCCTTTGGCATTAATCAACAATATTTTTTTATCAGCGGGTTAGTATGCCCCGAATCATCTTGGGAATATTCTGACATATAGGTATAAGGTAGTCGGCCATAATATCTATTGTCTATGGCCCCAACATTGTAGAACAGAAATATACCTTCCTTCAGAGGATTGGAAGGCTCAAGCACATTTTCCACAAGGATTTGTGGATATTTGGAGGTGATTTCAACATCATCATGTCACTGGAGGAGAAAAAAAGATGCAACAGGATACAATATTTAGAGATGGAATAATTCTGTGATATCATCACAGATCTTAAATTAGATGAAATTGTTACCCACAATGGGATACATATGTGGAGAAACATGAGAGGGGATTAGAACAAAGTTGCCTACCGATTAGATAGAACTATGGTGTCAGAGGGACTCATATCCATAGATATTCTATTTGAAGTGAAAATCATCCCATGCATGGGATCAGAACATTGGTCAATTTTTCCATAAATGAATCTAAAACTAGTGCCAAGGAATTGTACATTTCGGTTCAAATAGTTCTAGCTGCACAACTTGGATTTTCTGGGTAAAGTTGAAAATTTGTGGAGAAAAAATGAGCCATAGGGAAGGAACTGCATTCATACCTTCTAGGTTCGGCTTAAGGATCTCAAGTATCAAATTAAAAAATGAAATAAGAAGGATTTTGGACACATATTGAAATAACAACTTCATCATCAAAAGAAAATGAAATCTATCCAATAAAGAATGATCACAAAAGGATGCTAAAAAAATCTTGTAGTAGAAGAAGGCATGCTTCTCATGAAAATTTACAAAAGGAAGAAATATTATGGAAGCAAAAATCTTGGATTCAATGGCTCCACAAAGGGGAAAATAACACTAAATTATTCCAGAAGGCCATGATTCAACATCGCCATCACAACTAGTTCTTTTCCTTAAAATATCCCATGGGTAATACACTGGTCAACCATGATGAGATAGAAACCCTCTTGGTATATCACTTCCATAACCTTCTCTCAAAGCCAAAACAAGACAAAACAAAGGCTATTCAGAAAATAACCACACATATTCCTAGTTTGGTGAGAAGAGATAAAAACATGGCCTTGATGCACAAGATAAACTTGGAAGAAGTCGAATAAACCATTAAGGATCTAGCCAGGAAAAAAGCGCTTGTCCTGAATGGATTTTTTAGCACTCCATCAGTTCTCCAAAGGCTAAAAAGGAGACCAACAAAGGTAACCACATACCACTTTGACCTAGTAGCTAGCCCTATCAAGCTGAGAGGGCTCTCTCAATGAGATCACAGCCAAGGATTGGCTGTGACATGAAGGATATTAGGCTAGATATGAAATTCTTACGTAGGTTTCAAGAAATTTAGGGTTTGATGCTCGATCAGGGATGAAACCAAGTAGCTAGGTCTAGGGATCAAAGGGCTTATAGCTGCAAAGATATAAAGGAGAAATGTATAAATAGATCTATGATGACATTAGTGTCTTTTAGTATGGTGATCAATCTAAAAAGGTATAGGGATTTAATTAGCATGTTCATCCATGAATTCATTAAACATGGAAGCATAAAACACAATAGGACATTTCCATATAAACATAGATAAATCAATAGAATTCTGCCTATAAACTGTAAGTAAAGCCACTAAAAATACAATATATGAAAGAGGAGCTATAAATCATTCAATAAAGACTTTAAAAGAAGATACATGATCATAAACTCACTGCACATGAATTCATACATAATAGCTACAACTGCATCCTTTGATTTCTGAATATGAGTGAAAGTACAAACTACAAGATTACAATCCACTAATGTCGAACCCATCAAATGACTATGAAAATGGTAGATACAGACCAAAAAAAAATCTCCCCTCTCTTGGGGGTCGAATCCATCAATTGTGGAGCTGAATACATCATAAGCTCAACAAAACCCTAATGTTTAGTGTAAGTCAACCAATTCACCTCATCTTACGAAAGTAGATACATATAAAAAAAATTACATTTAAAATCATGTATGTAACCTAATTTACCATTGAACAGCTCAATTACATCTCATGACATCTTCATTTCATCAATTCCACAAGAAAAAAGTCAAACTAGGTCAAAATTTCAGTGAAAATTGCCTTCTGGAGAAAGCGTAGTAAAATCAGGAGAAAGTGTAGCGAGCTCAACAAAATTGATTTTTGGAGGCCTTCCAGGTGTCCAAATCTGGATGTATGATACATTGTAGGCTTGTCAAGCACTAAAAAAGTTGGACCCTAGCCCTCCAAATCATTAATATCTCAAGACTACTCAAAAAGTTTAGCGAAAGCTCCAAAAATAGGGCATAAAGGTGTTTTTTTGCATGTTTTTGTGCATTTTGACCCCCCATAAGTGTAGAAAATTTATAACACAGCTTCAATACCATGTATAAATTATAAAATATGCATTTATATTACCAAATTCTCCTAATCTAACAATTTAATCCTTATGTTAAATAAAAAATCCTTCTACTTAATTCTTTGTGGAAATTATATCGCTAATTGCAAACACATGAAGAAAAGTCAATCACACATAATAGGATGTTTTACTGGGAAATCTTAAAGCTAAAAATACCAACTATCATATATTATTTATATCAATGGATCACGAAACAATCTCATATATCTCATACAAAGCTCATCTCATAGAGATATTAATACAATATACAATCATCTCACATTGTCTTGCAGAAATTTGCACCTCCGTGTACCAATTTCTTGCCTCCTGACAGCCCGCATCCACTGCGCATTCCTTGTTGAAGAAGAACCCTGAATGAATTTGACCTTACCTTGCCTTGACTGGGAAATACTCATATGAATCTCCAATGTGTGCATGGATGCATTGAATGCTCCACTATAGTCACAACAGATAGTCCATCTCACCGTCTCACCTATCTCTCCACTGTGTCTCCAATGGATTTGAAATGCAAGTAGTTAACTATTGTATTTATTGAGTTGCAAGTAAGACACTACTTTCGAATTAATTAACTAATTAATTCACTCATCTTTCACTAGTTTATGTTTAGTTACAAATAGCACAACTGAGTTTAACTCACTGAACCGAGTTAAACTAAATAACAAATCACATAACTACTCTTCCAACTTTGTTACAACTTGCCACCATAAGTTATAACTAAGTTCTCCATGCATGAGTCACCAAACACCCTAGGAATTGCATAATTCCTTTAGCCCACTAATGTGCTACATCTGTTCATGGAAATAAAGTGCTCCAAGATAATAAGTTACTATTTATTGTCTGATTATTATTAAGGGCTAATCATAATTGACATGCATTCTATTTTTAGATTAGCGATCTATAAATAGACTTCACCCATATTCTAAAAATAGAAAAAAATTCAAATATGGATTTTTCTCAACCATCTAGAATCAACATCCTCCTAATTTTAGAATATGCTCACCACTCTAAAAATAGACATACACCTAAAAATACCCTGTGTGGGCCCCACCTAGTTTAGGTGCTAATTTTTCACGAGGATCAAGGATGATGTTTCTAGATGCCAATTTCACTGTTTCTTGTTGCAATCTTCAACACTCCCTCTCAAAAATAAAGGACTTTCTTTACATGCACCCTGCAACTCCATGCATTTTCCTTGCAATACTTGCATGCAAGACTTTTGAAACTGAATAGCCTCCAAAAAATTCAATCAGTATAATGCATCTATCATCAAAGTCTTTTGACTTCTTCTTAGCTACTGCACATGTCGTTAGGAACCACTGTGCTGTTGAACTATGCACCCAGGCACTCTGATCCGTGCTATAGTATCTTATACTGTCACTTTGATCTGACTGCATCAATATAACTGATCATGCCACTGCTTCTCTGTGGGCATCTCGTAGCCAGCTTCAATTCATGAGATCCACACCATCTCAATGAATCCTGCCCAGAAATTCCTTCTTGGGATTACTCATGCATGTTGCCCCAACTCTCACCCAGTGGTATAGCTGCATGCACTCCCTTTGCCCATCTTGCTCGAAATTTCTCTGCATGAGTGTTTGCTCCCACTCCATGATCCTCATCTTGTGGTTGCTCCACATCTCGAGGTTCACTCTTACCTACATGCAAATCCTGCTCCATCTCAAGCTTCAATTGCATGGCTTTCTCGTACTTCCCAATAGTAGGAAGCCCCATATAAATCCCATATACTTCAAGTCTGTATCTATATTCTTAACTCGAATCCCTAGCTTCTTGGCTTGCCATGTTGCTTTTTGTCGCAGGAATACTTTCCCCTCACTAAAGACAACATCATAGCCTCTATCCTCTAACATTGGGACTAAGATTAAATTCTTCTTTAAACCTGGAACATGCACAACATATTTTAAAATGAGTTTACCTGACACCCTTTGGAAGGTAATGGTACCAATGCCAGTCGCACTGTATCACCCATCATCACTCAACTCAACATGTATCTAGAGATTTTCCTCCACCAAGTCACTGAACAATTTCTCATCTCCCGTCATGTGAAAGGAAGAACCACTATCAAAGTACCACCCCAATCCCAATGCACTAGACACCATGCATGCGATCAATGAGAAGTCAAGCTCAAATTGCAATGCAAGAGCCTCACTAGCTGCATCTCCAACAACCATATTGTTCTTCTTCTTATGTGTACAATTTTTGGAATTATGTCCAAATTCGTGACAGTGAAAACACTTCACTTTGGACATGTTGTGCTCATTGCCATCTTCTTTGGCCTAAGATATAGAATGGAATTTCTTCCCCTTATTCTTCTTCACCTTCGCAGCCAAATCACAGTCCTATTCATCATCATGCTTTAATGAAGATCCATCCCTGGTGTTCCTCCTTATCTCTTGCTGCACTAGATCCGACCAGAGTCGCTCTCAATTCGACATTTCTTCTCGTCCACTGACAGAGTCTTCGTAACTGTGCCAACTCTTCAGAAGTACAAGGAGAGACAAGCTCACCAAATCATTATCTGCAACACTAACTCCTACACTCCCAAGCTCATCCCTGCTTTGGAATAGTGTCGTTCTTCTCCATCTTGATTTTTTTCAGTTTATCCTTCAATGCCAATTTCCTATGGTCACTCCTACTTTGGAAAATATTTTTCAAAGCCTTCCGCATAGCATATGGAGTGGCTTTCCCGTGAAGACTTGACACAATATGGTCTTTCACACCTTCTAATAGAATCCTCCTTGCCCTTGCTACTTTCGTTTGCCATGTGTCAAGTATTGTACCATCCGTCAAAGTGGGCTTAGGAACATCTCTCTCGATGAATTCCTTCAAGCCATTATCTTCAAGCACCACCTCCATCCTGTCCTTCCAGGATATGTTGTTCGAGCTGCCCTCGAGTGAAAACTTCAACAACAAACCATTGAAATCCATTTCAATTTATACTCAACTGTCGCACCAAGAAATTCTTGCAGCAAATTTGAATTGTCCACCAGCACAAAAATCAACACCACTTCACTATTGAAATCTCTTCAGCTCTGAAACCATGTAGAAAATTTATAACACAACCCCCTTGCCATGTAGAAATTATAAAATATGCATGTATATTACCGGATTCTCTTGATCTAACAATTTAATCCTTATGTTAAATATTGAATCCTTCTACTTAATTATTTGCAGAAATTAAATCGCCAATTGCAAACACATGAAGAAAAATCATTCACACATAACAAGATGTTTTACCGAGAAAGCTTAAATCTAAAAACCCCAACTATCATATATTATGTATATAATTGGATCATGAAACAATATCATATATCTCATATAAAGCTCAGCTCATAAAGCTCTCAGTATAATATATAATCGTCTCACACTGTCTTGCAGAAGATTGCACTTCCATGCACCAAATTATTGCCTCCTGAAAGCCTTCCTCCACTACACAATCCCTGTTGAAGAAGAACCCTGAATGAATTCGACCTTACCTTGACTTGAATGTGTAGTACTCATAGGCATCTCCAATTTTTGTGTAGATTCATTGAATTCTCCACAATATTCACAACAGATAGTCCATCTCACCCTTTCACCTATCTCTCCACCACTGGATCTGACATGCAAGTTGTTAAGTGTTGTATTTCTTCAGTTGCAAGTATGAAACTACTTGTGAATTAATTAACTAATTAATTCACTCTTATTTCACTAGTGTATGTTCAGTTACAACTAGAAATACTTAGTTTAAATCACTGAACCGAGTTAAAAAAAATAACAACTCACATAACTACTCTTCCAACTTTGTTACAAGTTACCACAACTAGTTATAACTAAGTTCTCCATGCATGAGTCACCAACCACCCTAGGAATTGTGTAATTCTTTCAGCCCACTAATGTGCCACATCTGTTCACTGAAATAAAGTGCTCCAAGAGAATAAGTTACTATTTATTTTATTATTATTATTTGAAATTCATCCTATTTTTAGATTAGTGATCTATAAATAGACTTCGCCCATCTTCTAAAAATAGAAATTCATCCAAAGATAGAATTTTCTCAACCATATAGAATCAACATCGTGCTAATTTTAGAATATTCTCACAATTATAAAAATAGATATACACCTAAAAATAGCTTGTGTGGACCCCACCTAGTTTAGGTGCTGATTTTTCACTAGGATCAAGGATGATGTTTCTGGATGCCATTTTCACTGTTTCTTGTTGCAATCTTCAACAAGAAGTAGCTGATGTGGGAAAACCACTGATTTAGATTAATGTAATTGTCAAGAGGAATCCAAAAATGTGGACTTTTCCTCCAATTGACCCCCCCAACAAAAGCATAGCGTGGTCGACACTACGCTTTTGCCAGTATGACTCATTTTTCAATTTTCCAATTTTGACCAAAATGTAACAATTTTTTTTTTGCCCCAAATCTTATAAAAATTGATCCATAGGTGCCTCATGAGGTATGCTATGCCATTAGGGAAGCATTAGAAAGAATCTCCAAGTTGTCATTCTCATTTTGACTTTTTACGGTTTCGTTCAACTTGACTTGTAACTATTTGACTTTGACATTACAAATTTGATTTCTTGCATAGTAATGGCCAGCCATGTGCTTATGTATCTTTTTGTCCTCATTGGCATTGTAAAGGATATTCTCCAAGTGAATTTTGACCCTCTCAAGAAAAAAATCCTGCTTTTCATTGATTTCATTAGTTATCCTTTCTTCAAAACTCAACTCTTCACTTGGTGGATTTTGCTCTTTTTCCTTTTGAAATGATATTTTGAGACCCATGGTATTTGGTATTTTCCTTGTCACTTGTTCTTCATGCTTCTCTGACTCTCTAGTTTTAATCAATTCTTTTCCCTTTAGATCATGCATGCTAGCCTCAAATTGTCTTTTCTCTAAAGACAATTGGCTTTCCTTCAATTGATGGTTTTCTTTCTCTAAGAAGGAAATGATGAAACTGGCCCTTGCCATGTTGTATTGGAGCTCTTTGATCTGAGCCTATTTTTCCTTGATGACCCTCTATAGCTTTTCATGTTCATCACTTGCCTCCAAGTCTAGTAGGTCAAAGTCATGCTCCTCATAATGCTTAGATGTATCATTATGTGAATGTAATCCCTGCTCTATTGATGTGTGCTTGGCCCCTTCATAAATATGAGGAGAAAAAACAAGCCTTCTGCCTCTCTGAGAGGTCTTAGTGACCTCAATATTTCTCCTTCCTAAAATGGTACTAGGTGAGCCAACCTCCACAAGTCTAGAAGGTGTTGAAGGTGTTGATGGTGAACTAGGGCTAGTAGGTTGGCTACTAGAAGACAAAAAAAAATCTTCCTACATGAAAGTGTCCCAAGAGATGTTCCTCTTCTCAATCTGGTATAAAAAAATTATCTTGATCAGGGCATGGTGGAAGAGGCTGCTTTCAAGAGTAGTCTACTTATGTTGGACCATTTTTTCCATATTTTCCAAACTTATGTAGAGGTAATAGGGAAAATTATGTGGCTTTACCCCTATGAAATGGATGAGAAGCATGACATAATATCCATATAGCGTATAAAATATTCCCTCACAAGTGAATTACTTCATGATGATCTGCATGAGTGGCATGTACTTCTCAAGGAGGTGCCCAACAAGAAAAATATTCTTCGTGTGTTGTTGATGATGTCTTCTAAAATAGGGCTGATAGTTTCGAATGGATAGATATTGGTTCTTAAACCAATTTTCACCATGGTTAGGAATTCATGTGGCTTTAGTTACTATATCAGTTGATATAGTGAAATTGACCCCTGTAATTGTTACTTTTTCCCTTTTGAGTTGAGCAGAAAACAACTTGGTCAATGTAGCATTGTATTTGACCTTCTAAACTAGTTGAAAAAACGGAAGACACCCTACTGCTTCAAAAAAATTCTTGGACAGAGGTATAGAAATCATTTCAAGAGTGGTTAGGGGCTCATGTCTTATCACCTAACCTCATTTCTTATAATATCTCTTCTCCTACATTTGGTTGATTGCGAGGGGTTAAACCCTAGTATGAAAAAACAAGGGAAGGGGAAAAGGGATAGAATGAGTGGGTTAGGGATGGGAGATGAGAGTGGAAAAATTTAGGGAGATGGGTAGGGGTTTTAGGGAGGTGTAGGAAGTGAAATGGAGTGAAATTAGTGAGGGGATTGGGCTAGTAAATTTAAACAAAATCCTAGCTAGGAAATTTTCCCAAATTTGCAGAATTGTGCTAGGGTTTACAGTTTCGGAGTTAGGAATGGGAAATGAAGGGATGTGAAGGATGTGGGGGGATGATTTAGAGTGAGAGGAATGTAAATTAGTTTAGGTGAAATTGAATTTACCTTGCAAACCTTGAAAAAAAGAACTAGCTAGGAAAACACAAAATGGAGGTCAATGGAGGGTTTTTGCACTAAAATTATGAAATTGAGCTGCAAGGAGGGGTTTGTTGAATGTAAATTAATTTTCCATATATTATTGACACATTTAAAACCTTTAGAGGCCTTGATAGATTTATTTTATGCCTCTAGGAGAGAAAACACACCATCGTAAAGAAAGCGTAGTGTGGAGGGAAGAAAGCGCAACATGGATACTCTGGCGCAAAAGTTTTAAGTGTTTTTGTCTTGAACTTGCTGAATTTTCACTTTTCCATGGATGAGATCTCTTCTTGGATAATTTGAATGAAAAAAAGAGCTTTTTTTTGTCTTTTATAGCTTTTGGTGGTCACTTTTCTTCCTGGTAGTGGGATGTCCCACTACATGTCCTTTCACTTTTGTTTTGTAAACTTGTAACTTTGGCACTTTATATGCATATTTTAGAACATTATGAACTTATTACATATGAAAAAATAAATTACATTTGAAATCAAACTTTATTGAACAAAATTACCTATTACCACTCCTCCAATTCCCGAATTTTATGCATGGAATAACATATTTGGTGACCTTGAAACCCTAATTACCTAATGGAGACACTGAACTGAATGAAATCATGATGGTGATGAATGGAATGATGATGATGAACTTTGAATGATGGTACACTCATCTAAGTTATGACAAGGACCAACATGTAAATTTTTGAAAGGAGTGGAAATAGTCCTAGACTTACTACCCAGTGACCAATTTTTTTCTTGAAAACCTAACGAAATGATAAAAAATTTGACTATGAGGGCCTAAAAAAACAAGATAGGAGCCCATTTGATCATTGGTGAGAGGTTGTATATACTAAAACTATCATTGGCTTCAGCTGGTGATGGAAATTCCTTGGAGGTGTCAAGAACATCATAGACCAGGTAGCCTAACCATTGGGCATGGAGTCAAAAAGAAAATATGAGACTAAATAATGAAAAATGACTCAAAAATAAATTTACTTGAATCTTACTGGAATTTGAAAAGAATAGAAAATCAAGGGAGCTTTAAGGCCTTCACTTTGAGCTCCAAGCTTTGATGATTCTCCACTTGTCACTTTTGCAGAAAAATTAAATTGATATGTACAATGGAATTAAGAAACTTTCATAAGTATGCTCATAAAAGTTAGTGCTTTAGAATCCTACCATTCACTGGTCCTCCAATGCAATCTTCTCCATTCATTTCTTCCAATAGATAAGAATGTTTTCCTCTAGAGGCTGAAATTTTGTATGGTCCTTTCCATAGGTTCTCAAATTTATTTTGTTTCCCTTTCTCTTCATTTCTATCATCCCAACGGAGGACCCATTAGGGGAATTTTGAAGTCTAAAATGGACCTCCTAAGAAAAATGTACAAAAAAAATAAAATTTATAGGAACCAATAGGATTCAAGATGATAATGTCAACCATAGGGTTTGATTCACAATTTTTGGAGTAAAAAGGTAAAAACATTAAAAAATAATAAAATAATAAAACACTTTTTCAGATCGTATTTTCAACTTATCTCCCTAAGTTTTTACTCAAATTTCGAGCGGGAGTACTCGCTAGATGAAAAATTTATTTCTTCCTCCAACGAGTACACATGTTGCATACTTTCCATGGACACTACTACACAAAAAATGAAAAATACTTGAAAAAACGTATTTGCAATCATGTTTTTCATGTATTTCTCATTTTTTTGTGTAGAAGGGTCCATCGAAAGTGTGCAACATGGGTATTCCAAATTCTGCATCCAACGAGTGCTTCCACTCGAAATTTGAGTAAACCCATAGGGAGATAAGTTGAAAATACGAGTTGATTTTTTTTTCCCTTTTTTCCTTCTAAAATTTTATGATGTAATCAAATCTTATTTTATTATTTCCACTATAATCTTATAATTTCCTTTGGAGGCCCATTTTAGATTTCAAAATTCCCCTAATGACATCACCAATTTTGATATCATATCCTTTTTTCTAGCAGTCATATACCTTATTTATTCTCTCTTGTAGCTTTGAGTTATTTTGAAAGACCTCATCCCTAGTTTGCTGAAGATGGATCATTTGATTGATTCGACGCTACACATCATTCACTTCACTACCTGCTTCCTATAATAGTTTCATAACTAGGAATGCAATTGATGAAGGGAAAATTGTGTCGACTCCATATACCAATTGAAATTGAGACATACATATTGACTTCTTACTACTCACCCTATCCGCCCACAAAGCATTAACAAGCTTCTTATGCCAGTTCTTCTTGTTCGCCTCCAACATCTTCTTTATACTATTGACCAAATGTTTGTCTGAAGATTCTGCCAATCCATTACCTTGCAGATAATATGTGGTGGAGTGACCCAATTTGATGTTGTATTTCTCACAAAGCTCAACCATTTCCTTAGACTTGAATGCAGCCTCATTATCTGTAATGATTTTGTGGGGATAGCCAAAATGAGACAAAATATTAGTCTCCAAAAACTAAATAATGACTAAATATGTAGCTAGCCTTGTTGGGATCTCTTCGATCCATTTGGTGAAGTAGTTGGTATCTGTCAATATACCACTTATATTGGGCAAAATATGTAGGTTGAATTTCTCCAATTAAATGAAGGCCCCATTGTTGAAATGACGCTTACATGGATATAGGCTACAAAGGCAACAAAAGAATCTTCACCTTACCTTGAAATATATGGCATTCATGACAACTCATCATGG
This sequence comes from Pinus albicaulis, assembly GCA_034641835.2. Lineage (NCBI taxonomy): Eukaryota > Viridiplantae > Streptophyta > Pinopsida > Pinales > Pinaceae > Pinus > Pinus albicaulis. The sequence goes on from CM076571.1 coordinate 640,251,860, forward strand.
TTCTATACAAATTTGCAAAGAGAGTAGGCCAATAATAACTAACTATCAACACATTATTTGCCATAGTTTTCCAAAACAAATGACCTCCACAATCTCCCTTGTGGAAATCATTCATTACCTACTTGGCTTCATTTTCCACTAGACAATTAAGCAAGACATCTCCAGGGTCTTTCCAATATAGAGTGTTGTCCAAAATGTATTACTTGGAAGCTTTCAACTTTAATGACCTACCCTTAATTTTAGACATGTCTGGAGGAGGATTAAGATGTTGAATAACATAAATGGTGTTTTCATACCAAGCAGATCATAGAAAAAATTATGATACTTGCATGAGTGAACCATCATCTTCTTCTTCGGACACAAATGAAATGAGATTGGTATCAAGTGCATGTAAATTGGATTCAGCCATCAACATGGCCAATTCCCGACCTTTGATCAGATTTGTAGGCTTGATCTCGAGGTCATACTCTAACATAGCTGCTATCTACTTTCCTCTTCTACCTTCCGGATGAGTTTGCATTAAGACATCCTTCACTGTGGCATTAGGGACATATGTTGGAATGTGTGAATGAAGGATATACACTCGAAAGTACTTCAATTCCTTTACTAGGGCCAAGGCTTGCTTCTCACTGATGTTATATCTACGGGCAACATCTCTAATAGTATGACTGAAGAAAGAAATGGGTTGTTTGGTCTTATCCATCTTTTGCATTAAAACAACAGGCAAAGTATGTTCGAAGGTAAATGAAAATATGATGAAATCAATGTAATAGTTGGGACTAATCAAAATAGGATTTGTTTTCAAGGAAACATTAATTGAATTAAAGAAATTTTTAGCATCCTCCGACCACCTTACCTCACTATCCTTTTTGAGCATATTAGTCATCTCTTGAATATGCTCAGAAATATTTGGAATAAATCTTCTCAAGAAATTCATCTTACCAATAAAGGCTTGGATCTCCTTCTTGCTATGTGGAAAATCTATTTGCTGAATAGCCTCAATATGGGAAGGATTAATACGGATACCATATTTGGAGATTATATGACCAAGAATCTTTTCCTCCTCTATGGAAAAAAGACTCTTTTTGGGATTGAGTGAAATCCAAAATTTCCTGCACTTCTAAAATACAATTCTCAATTGATTTAATGCTTATCATCAAAATGGGAGAAAATAGTCAAATCATCAAAGTACACTACTAGGAAAACATCCTTTTCATTTGTGAAGGCAATTCCCATCACCTATTCAAAAGTGGCTCTGGCATTCTTGAGCCCAAATGGAATTTTGGCATATTTGAATGTGTCCCGAGGTGTTGTGAAATATGTTTTGTCTTGGTCATTCTTATGCACTAAGATTTGATTATATCCCAAATATCCATCAAGAAGTGAAATTCGAGAGGACCCCACTCTCTATAGGATATGGTCCATCTTAGGAAGGGGATAGTTATCTTTTAAAGACACCTTATTCAAGTTTCTAAAATCAATACAAAGAAAAATTTCTCTAGTTTTCTTTCTCACCAGAAAAATATTTGACATCCATTCTAAAAATATAATGGGAACAATGATACCAACTTTAAAACGTTTTTTGACCTCTTTCTCTATTGATGGCAACAACCTTGGGTTAATTCTTCTCAACTTTTGTCTTGAGGGATTTTGATTAGGCTTAACCGAAATTGTATGCTGAATGATATTTATGTCATATACTTTTAAATATTCATAGTCCTAAGAAAATACATAAGAAAATTCAAACAACAAGGCTATGTATTTATCTTTCATCTCTGGAGATAAGGATTTGGACAACTTAACCATTTTGGGATTGTCTGATATTCCAATATTCACATATTTGACACCTTTCTGGGTAGGAACCATGGTTGGCTTTCTGGGAACGTCATCTTGATCGAAAAACTCTTCCAAAGGTACAACACCCCTTGGAATGTTATTATCTTTCAGCTGTAACACATCTACTTTAGTAGCCTCAACCACTTGATCATATTTATCATATACTACATCAATATAGGAATTTTCAAACTCACCTTCCATCTGCATAAAATTTTTCACCTGCTTGTCATTCCAGAACACTTTCCAATACCTTAAGTTTTCAGGAACAGCTGGTTGATGTTTGACATGAATTTAAAACTTCCTATTAGAAAATATGGGAATCCTAAAGTCACTTGCTGCTGTAGCAAGCGAATATGCCATAATATTCTGACTTCTTGGTACAAATGACAGTGTATATTCAGGAAACATTTTCAGAATTTCAATTACAAAATTTCTATGTGCTCCCATTCTTAGATGCTTTGCCAAGTATTCCCCTTTTACCTACTTAATTACAAGCTTGGAGTTGCCATAAACATAAATTAATTTTGCACCTGGCTTTTTTAGAATTTTTAGATCGGTTATCAATGCCTCGTACTCAACTTCATTATAAGAACAATCAAAAGCCAACTTATAGGAACACAATCTCACATTTTTTTGGAATTTTACATGATTAATGAATTGGACTACGGATCCAGATTTCGATGCCTGTTCCATATTTCCCTAAGGCACCGTTGAAATCCATGGTCCAAAGACCATTCTCATCATCACTAAGTTGGAATTCTGTAGTCTAATTTTTTTCTTCCATTTGGGCCATTTTTCAACCTATTCAGTTCCTTTTTCTAATTTTTCTGAGATCTGCTCTGAAGTACTGGGCTGATTTCCTTGTTTATCATCCAAAACTACTAAGACGCTATTTGAAATTTCTGGAATTTCCTCAACTTCTATAATATGACTATCTAATTCATCAAAACCACTATCATTAAACAAAATAAAGGAATCCAAATCAATATGTACATAATTGATAGGGTTATTGTTTGGTTTCTCTTTACTAGTTATCATATACTTCATTTTTGTCTCTCGGTACAACTTCCTCAGTTGCCCAAAAACCAGGATGGTGGCATAATAGAAATCCAATTGTAGAGTACCTCTTAAATTTTTTCCCCTTGAACTTGACAGTAGAATTCCATACCGCGGAGGTATATCAACTACTCCCACATTCATTAAGACATTTTTAGAAGGAATTTGCTCAATATAAACTACCAAGTCTTTTACAGGACTGAGATAACGTACTCTACCAGAATAAAAAGAGTAAAGATCATTGTAAGGTAGGGTTATGTCCAAGCCCAAATTTTCCATTATGGCCTTTGGCATCAAGTTATGAGAAGCTCCGGAATCAAGCATGGCATTGTGAAGGATACAGTGGTGAACCCTCAAACTGAGATAAAATGGGGGAACTTCACTATATTCTAGTTTATCATCTATGGCTGGACCCAAAAGGAGATTGGGTTGATCATCTTCAAAATTAACCATATCTAACATAGGGTGTACTTTCAACATTTTAGCAACATAATATTTTTACTAGTTATTTTTCACAAGCTCGGTCAAGGGGATAGAAACTTTCAACTTAGAGATTTCATTTTCTAAGCTAGACATATTGGATTGTTTCTCTACCTCTTTTACAGTGGTGTCCCTCTTGTCGGGCTGGTATTTTGTCGCAAATTATTTATTTTGGCCTTATTTATATTTTTTTGGTGTACTTGTAGATGATTGGTTGTTCTTGGTTTGATTTGTAGCTGCAAGCTCTTTTCCCTTGTTTTGAATAGCTTGGGTATTTTTCTTGGGCTAAGTATGTTTTTGTTGAGTTGTCCTCTTCTGGATACGACTGATATGAAAATATCGGTTTCTCAATGGATATTGCCTCTACTATGAGCTAAGAGCTTTAAGAAAACCCCGTTGATAATCATTGTACTGGACCTCCAACTCATTATCAGTTGCAAGCCTGTAGTCCTCATCTTTCGATAAATCTGCTTTCTCAATGTATTCTTCATCCTCTGTAAGGAAAATAGGTTGTCCATATTCTGTGAATAAATTATTATCTTCCACAATATCTTCTTCCTCTTCAACCCCTTAAGCATAAATCTACTACAAAGGAGTGTGTATTTGTTGTTTTGATGGCTGCTTTGGAGCTCTTTATTCCCTTTGTTTAATCCTAAACATAGGCTGTTATTGCTGAGCTTGGAAATTAGGATTCTGAACATGAGTTTCTCATTGCCTTTCAGTGATAGAAATTATATCAACCATTCTCTCCAAAATATTGATCAGAGTATCCAATTTTGCATCAAAGGTTGTGGACGGTTCTTCCTTAGTTGTCACCTTTCTTTAACATTTGGTCTTTGAGTTTTTTATTATCAAATTTGTTTTGACACTAACTGCATTCTTTTGCATCTCCTCAAGTGTTGTAGGACTTATTTCTTGGAGCTGGTATGCCATATCTAGATTAAAACCATCTGGATAATGCAAGAGAGACAAACCTAGAGGAGGCTTGATCTTATTGGAGATTGAGTTATACACCCGGTTAAAACGAGAAGTAAAATCTGTTGAACCCTTAGTTAAACTGAGAGGGGGGGGGGGGTGAATCAGTTTAACACATTCATGATATTTTATACTTTTTATTAAACCTTATTTACAACTTCATTTCATATCCAACTTAATATGTGAGTAATCTTAGAATGTGAGCAGCAAGTATTAATATAATATAACAGCAGACTTAATATGCGAGCAGCAGGTATTAAGTAGATGATATAAATCAAATCAACATCATGCACAGAGACACCAGGTATAAGTGGAAACCCATAAAGGGAGAAAACCACATATTATTATTGTTTTGATGCAAAGGCAAGCTCTAACTCCCTCTCACCACTATTTGTCTGCAGGCACCAGCCTACAGGAGGCTCCAACGTCAATTCTGCAAGCTACAACTTGCAAGGAAGCACCAACTCCCTTCAATTTTCTGTAGGCACCAACCTACAGGAGGCTCCAACCTCAGTCAACTACAAGTGACATCTGTCAAGATGCAACTTGATAGGGAAGCTCTAACTTCCTCAATTTATCAAACTGAATGTTTGCTGATTTATCTCAGATATCAGCTTTGTTCTGTAGCTTCTCTTTCTGCTCTTCTTCTCTTAATCTTCTCTGCCTCACACTTCTATATTATTTCTTCTCTAGATTTACTCTCTCTAATCTCTCTAGTGTGCATATCAATGTGATATTATATATAGAGTTCCTCACATGACTGTTTGTATTTCACAAAGAATTTGGAGTGAACAGTCATGACTCTTTCGCTTTTGTCTTCTTATTCCTTTATCCAACTCATTTTTAAAATTACAACAATATGTACAAATTTCCATGCTACAGTGGGATTTTGTCTTTTCTTTAGGATACTTGCCTTTGCATCACAAACAATATAAAAAAAAATATTTACATTTTCAGTTATGCATTTCAATACCACTCAGCTCCTTTTCTGAACCTTGGCTTTACTGGATTTGTCTCTTCTGCTACTGTTGAGTGGCTGTTCTATATATCTTGGTTCACCTCTGTGTTTATTTATCTGCTCACTATACTTGTGTGCATTACCATATTTTTTCTCGGGCTACCTATCTACGTTCTCTATTCATACATGAGTTTAAGCATAATTGCTTGAAGCTCACTTTACAATTTCAATTCATTTTTCTTTTGTACCATATTTCTGCCGCTATCTCTAGTTCTTTCGTTCTTGCAGGCTCTTGTAATAAACCCAATCTACAGGCTTTTGTAATAAACCCAATCTTATTACATATATATTTCGACTTTAGCACAGTATATAAATATATATATCGTCATGTATCCATACTCCCAATTCAAACTATTAATAATCTGTAGCTTTTGTTTTGCGCCCAACATAAATATGGTCACTATTATATAACCTTTAAAACATCAAATTATATTACATTCCCCGCTTAAATATATAATTCTTACTCGAATGTTCAGACCTTGGGAATTTTGAATATATATCTCGAGCTTTAAATCAATTGAGCCACTTATAACATACCTTTGTTAAACCCACAGACCTTAACAATGCGCAATATAAATTAAGCTGGGGCCCAATGCTAAAAATCTACCACATCCAATGATGGAAATCACATCACACGGCTTCAGATGATCCGACGAATATCGCTTGGGAAAATTGCACGGACAATAACATGTGATGGTGCACCATACCTTGGGTAACCTTCACGCATCTATAGCAAGCGACCACCGTCAGATCGCTTCCCTCCAGATCGACGGCTTGTGTCAATATCACTCCATGTCTTTTGTCGATGATTAATGCGCGATGGCACGCAGTGGGAGGCAGTTTTCCATGGGTCCACCTTGCCACGTGTCAAATGATCTATGGAATCACTCCCAAATCCTCAAATACCGCCCACCATGTAAAGGTGGTGCGATGAAAACCATAAACTGTCGTCACTGTTCATCTAGTCACAGTTCCGCTCTTCTACGGAGGGTTCTGGTCTTTTATTAACACATTGAGTTATGTTCATTTTCCATTGAATTTTATATGAAACTCCGACCTTGGTTTACAACATAAACCATTGCATGATCCACCTTTAATATTGGGTCCCACTCTAATTTCCTTTGATTGTTTAACTGGTCCATAGCATTAATACCTTTGTAAAAGTTTCGGCAATAAATCGAATTACACTATCAAGTACTGAATTACACCTTTGGAAGTGGAACATTATAATAAAGCACTTGCATCGCATCGCATCACATCTGCTCTGCCTATTACTTTTGTGTTTCACCGATTGCGATATGCGATCGCATCGCATCGCAAACTTATCGCATTGCATCTCATCCTCATTACATCGCATCGCATCGCATCTACTCTACCTATTCCTTTTGTGTTTCACCAATTGTGATATGTGATCGCACCGCATCGCATCGCATCGCATTTTCATTACATCGCTTCGCATCGCATTGGACTCCGCTGCCTCTACTTCATCTGCTGCTTTTGATTTATCTGTTGCCTTTGCTTGCTATCTGCCTTGTTGCCTTTGTTACCTCTGTTTACTTTATAATGCTACTTCTTTCGCCTGTCTCTATCTTTGTTGCCTCCTTTTCCATCAATGACAACATTTCCAACAGTCTCCCCCTTTGGCATTGATGGCAATACACTTCCTCTGTTTTCCTGAAAGGATCCTTTCTCCTGTTGCTTTCTCTTCTTACTGTTGTTTGCTCTTCCTCTCCCTTTGACATCAATGGCAATGGGTTGGAATTTTTGTGAAGCTTCTATTCTCTGATGCTATGTTTTTATCCTTTTTCAACATTTCATGCATTTCCAGGTTAAATTTCCTGACTTCGTACGCTGCTGCTCCAAAATTTGGATTTGATACACGTTGGGTTCACTATTTTTCCGTGTTCAGTTCATGTTGGTTTCACCATTCTTCTTGTGCACCACTGACCCTTTTGCATTTTTATTGATTATTTTATGCTGACTGTATTACTGCCATAATCCCTTTGATCCTGAGGACCTGTTTTTATGCTTCCCTTACTGGTTGATATTTCCCTGAGAATAATATTTTCGTTACTGTTCTCCCCCTGAAACTGTGCTTTCTCTTCATATTAGAGAGTAGCATCTACAGATACTACCCCTAGTCTGTCTCTCAAATATTCAAATGTCTCTCTAACAAGTGGTTTGGTAAATATATCTGATGTCTGTTCTTTTGTTGGTACATACTCCAGTTTTACTATCTTCTGAGCCACTTGTTCTCGGAGGAAATGATACTTGATTGGGATATGCTTAGTTTTTGAGTGAAGCACAGGATTTTTAGATATACTTATAGCACTTGTATTATCACATTTAAATGAGATAGTTTCATTAATGCTTACCTTCATGTCTTGAAGAGTCTTCTTCATCCACATGACTTGTGTACAACATGATGTTGCTGCTATAAATTCTGATTTTGCTGTAGATAGAGAGATAGATGTTTGTTTCTTGCTTAACCATGATGTTTGTGCTCAACCTAGTCTCCTAAATTGAGTTCATTTAATTGTCAACCAGGGTTGGTAAACTGCTGAAGTGAGGTGCACTGTATGTGCCTAGGTGTTTGTTTCTTACTACGTTGTGTCTAGTGTTTTATGATGTTTTTGGTCTTTTATGGTTTTATGTTCACAAGGGAAAGAACTAAATGCTGGTGGAAAGAAACTACTGGTTAAAAAAAAAAATAGAGTGAAGCCTAAATTGTTGATGACAAATGACAAATGCAAGTACTGAGACAGAACCAAACCTAAACTATGACTTAGCAAAATACAAGCTTGATAATGACTTCAAGAAAATAAATCACAACATGAACTTAACTTGTCCAATTCATTCATTGAAGATATTTTGGAAGAGCTTGAGAAGCGGGCAGCTAAGTGTAAATAAAATTCTCCTAACTAAACAATTAAACAATCAATCTTATAATGATACAACATCTCATCCATGATTAAAGATTTGTTGAAACATATTTGGAAAATAACATTTGTAACATCATAAGATCTCTACTCTAAAACTAGCTCCTAACTCTATTCTGCAACTTAGTTTAACACCACTAAACCTCACTCAAAAGTTATAGATTTCCTTTTAGAATAGTCTTTTGAGGAAAGGCTTGTTTGTGAAATGGTAAAAAGGTTACAAAAGTACTCCAGGCCTTATACTGATACTATCTTCTGTCCAGATGATTATGAGTTAATATAGGTTTAGAACAAAAGTATTTATGTAAGTAATGAAGACCGTGGTATTTAAGTTTAACAACTAATGCAATTTAAAATGCAATGGATGACAACTAATCTTGGAATGTAAATACAGTGAGCTAAGCTGGAACTGAAATCGAATGCTACTAGTCTACAGTGATCAATGCTAAATTAAAAATCCATTATCAAACTTGAAATGAAATAACAGAGCATGAATTAAATGCAATTTGCCTCCGGAGTGCCGTAACTAAGTTATCATGCAATTAGTCTATGGGATTCTACAGCCTATTTCGTTCATCATGAATGGTATTTTGGAAGAGCTTGTTAGAAAAATCCTGGCTATACAATTCAATGCATTTGAATGCAAACATGAAAAATGAAAGCAATTAAAAACCAAGACATGACAGCTATTTCCTACTCATTATTATGATGTGTTGAAAGAGCTTTTAAGAGTAAGATTAGCCCTACAGTATCATAGTTATACCTTAGTCATCATAATGATATCTTGGAAGAGTTTACTAGAATAAGTTTAACTGTGATAATGAACAAAAAGAATTGCAAATAAAATCTATAACACTACAGCCATTTCTCATTCATTATAATGATCTTTTGGAAGAGTTTCTTAGAACAAGTATAGCTATAATGACTAATGAAATTAACTATGAACGCAAACTTCAAAAACTTGAAAATGAACTAAGATACTTATCTAAATTGCAAAAGTAAAGCCGCTCAGGAGGCAGGGGCCCTCTACCACTAGAGTAGCATGAAATCTAACCCAAGATCAACTCAACGCGTTCAAAGAAATGATGTTTTCTTCATTAAAGGAAAATAACTTAAAACAGATTATTCTCGGTCTTCAGAAATATAGCAGTCAATCCACGAAATCTAATCAAAATCTAGAGCTTGTCTCTCGGTTTCCCGAGTACATTTATAACAAATCTTCATAACAGAACTTGCAATAATACGGGGATCATTGTATTTTCATATCAAAATCGTACTAGAACTCTATAGATGGCAACGTAAAGTGACAAAAGACATCTTGACTTTCCTTGTCCTATTAGGAGTCTGCCTCCTTGTATGAGTTCCCATGTACAAAACCACGTCCAGAATTCCGTTCATTCTTCATGGTGAGCAACAAACGATGAGGACATGATGTGGAATACACCCATGTGTGGCTTTTCCTGAGAGGACACCTGGAACATGCTTGAACGTGAAGGCAGCTACAGAATTGGCAACTAGCTATGGAATGTCTGCATTCTGTAGCTAGTTTCAGTTCACAATGCATTACAATGACAAAATCACAAAACTTAGCAAGTTAGCCATGAGATTCATTCTTAAAGTAATTTTAACTAATTTCATTGATCATTTAAGCCTAGGATAACAATGGAAAAAAGAAAATGGAGTGAAGTATAATGGAAAAAAGAACAATCTTGGGGCTCAACATACCCCCACTGCTGACTTCTTGCATGTACTCATGCAACTTATTCCATAAACTCAGAGACTTCTGCAAGAACATCCAACCCTCTTCTTCTTCTTTTCCTGGAAGTTAAAGGTCTTTTGGGCTTCCTGATGACTAACTTGAACCTTAAATTGGTAAGTGCCCTGATTAACTTCTTGTTCCTCTTTTTTAGCTTTTCATTAGCCTTTTCCACTTTATCCATTTGTAGAGACAAGGTTGAGTTCATACTGGTTTTTAATTTAACTTGTTTCCTCAGAATATCATTCTCAGTCCTGATATGTCTATTAAGTACTTCCAGCTCGTACCTATCTCTTCTTAACACATCTATTTCGGACAGTGGAGGACTAGGGGTTCTATCTCTATTCTCTGAAGCTTCCCTTTCCAATGTTTCAACATAGTTATAAATTTCTTGCTGTGCAGGGTCAATTTCGGGGGCTTCTTCATCAAAATCTTCTTCAACATATTCTTCAATAGATGTTTCCTCATATTTTATGTTTATCACCTCGGTTTGTTTGATCTGTGTTTTCCTTAGTTTCCCCCTGAGTCTATGGCTCCTTCTCGGCTGGGATGGTCCCTCTCCTTTTTCTGTGGCAAATTTTCTGATTACCCTCTCTTCCTTAAGATGTCTCTTAATCTGAGTCAACTTCTCAGAGATTATTTCTTCAATTCTTTCTTGAATTGCTTTATCAGTTTCAATTTTAGAGGCTCTCCATTTTCTGCTTCTCTTTGTAGGCTGATGTTCAGGTGAAGGATCTTTTGGTTCCTCAAACTGATTTCTCACCAAGAAATTATCCCAAGTATCTTTTTTTTTGGCTAAATGGTGTTCAATTAGAATCTTAACCAAGCCATGATGATATAGAGTTGTTTCTAGGAATTGGACTCTCCTTTGAACACTTGAAGCCATCTTTTTTAAACTTTGAAGCAAGAAATAGGGAAAATTAAGCTCTTCTTCTAGGAAATGCATTATCAACCTAATATGGTAAACATAGAAAGTACCATATCTACCTTCATAAGTGATAAATTTTTGTATAATAAGCAATATGTTTCTCCATTTATTCTTTAATGTAGAGCTTGGAATTCCCTTTTTAAACACAGTGACATCCATACCTGGTGATTTGAGGATATGCTTCCATGATTCATTATGAAATTCTCTGTTCTTAAACCATCTTTCTCCATGTCTAGTCTATCCTGTTGCTTCTGCAATAAAAACCTCTGTGACAGTGAATTTAACATCTCCAACTTCAACCTTGGCTCCTTTGAATGACCTTGCAAACGTTTTAGTAACTTCTTTGTGGAAGCCATTAAATTTCTCAAGGAATTTCAGCCATCCTGCTTGTTGCAACATTTCTCTACTTTGAGGGTATCCTTCCAGGTATTTTGTGCCCACTGGTTTAGTTCTCACGATGAGGCCCATAATTTCTTCTTCAATCTTCAGATCAGTACTCTTTCTACTGATGGAGAAAATGACTTCAACCTTCAAATTAATACTCCTTTGCTTCATGGTGACAGTGCTTCAATCTTCAAACTGATATACCTCTGCTTCACAGTGACAATGGCTTCAAATTTCAAACTGATATACCTCTACTTCACAGTGACAATGACTTCAAATTTCAAACTGATATACCTCTGCTTACTATGATAGAGATACCTCTGTTTTATAGAATGAAATGATGAAGGGTTGGCTACGGAATGGAGTAATAGGGAGTGGTTACGGAACATGTTAATGAAGTGAGGTGAAGAAAACAAATCAATGAGTGAAAATACTACAGAGATATTTTACAACGGATTCAAAAATCATCATTAAATGATTTGGCTGGGTGACGTGAGAAAATCAATCACTTAAGCATTTTAACCGCTTAGATGAGGATCAGGTATAGGATTTGAAATGAAGGATTTTTATCCAAAGTTTTGTGGAGGGTATATTTGTCATGATCAATAAAAATAATCAAAACAAATTTTTGAATGATTCATAACTAGAACTATACTAAAGTTTTTTTTTTTATGATATGCCATTATAATCAGAACCTTTTACCTTTGCTTTTCATCTGCTTTTTGTGGTCTTTGTATGCTTTTTTCTCCCCTGGAAATCATTACTTTGTGAGTCTCATAATCCTTCTTTATTTTGCTTGTTCATGGATATACCAGATCATATTGTTGCAATTCAAATGTTTGCTGATCAGTGCCTTCAGGATCTGTAGCTGTGGAATGACTTTCTGGCTGCAGAAAGTCTGATTAGCTGCAGAATGTCTGTTTAGCTGCAGAATGTACCTGTAGAGAATTTTAATCATGGAATTAAGTGGTTTGGAATATAAGTGGAATATTATATGGAATGAGTGAAGATAGATGATGAAATATGTTATACTAGGATATGTATGAAGTGAATGATGGAGTGGGATGGATTACAATTTATGAAATGGAGTGGAAGAATATAATAAATGGCCTGCAATCCATGGCATGTGTTATTCATTTGCAGAAAAACATCAAAATTTAAATTTTGATATAGAAATGAGGTGGATGAAGTATGGAATGAGATGAATGAAATATGGAATGAAGTGAAGTATGAATGAATGAATGAATGAAATGGAGTATGGATGGATAAGTAAATGGAATGAAATGAAATGAGATGGATCATAAGTGCAATGGATCTGAACTTATGATTTTGTAACAGCTGCTTGCAGAAACAAAATGGAAAAGTTAGAGTGTCAGAAAGACTCTGATTTTCACCCTATCTTTTCTGTATAAACATGTCGATCATGGATTGGTTTTCATGTTTATACTTTATTTATTTATTTATTTTTCAAAGAAATGTTTTCAGAAAATTCAATCAAGTTGATGAAGAAGAAAGATTCTTCTTCATTAACTTCACATCACTCTTTTCCTGGAACTTCTTGACAAATTCTTCTCTTGAGAGTGGTTTGTGATACAGCTTCAATCTATGATCATTCACAAGAAAAGTGACCTCTTCTTCATCTATTGTCCTGATTTTTACTGCTCCATTGTCAAAAAATTTAACAATTTCATATGGCCCTAGCCAATGTGTTTGAAATTTACCTTGAAAATCCTTGAATTTTGAATCAAACAAGAGAGCCCAGTCACCTTCTTTGAACTTATTCTCTTTGATGTACTTGTCATGCCATATAGTCCTTTGCTGTTGGACTAGACTTGTTTTCTTAACTGCATCTTGTCTGATCTCATCCAATTCATTAATATGCTCCAATCTATGCTTTTGTGCCTCCGTTTAATCAAGTCCTAGCTGAACTGCCATTTTGAAAGTTTGAATTTGGAACTCTATGGGAAACAAAACTTGCTTTCCATAAACAAGTTCATAAGAAGTATGGAAAGTTGTGTTTCTCCATGTAGTTCTATAGGCCCACAAGGCTTCAGGAAGCCTATCCACCCAATATCTTCTATGTAAATGAACAATCATTGTTAGGATTCCTTCAATGACCTTATTAGTAGATTCAACTTGACCATTTTCTTGTGGATGATAAGGAGTAGATTTTATATGCCTGATTTTGTACCTCTCCATCATTTCTTCCACTAGCCTTGATGTAAATTGAGCTCCTTGATCTGTAACAATTTTCCTTGGGACACCAAAACGAGTAAAAATATCCTCAAAAATAAAATTAACTACAGATGCTTCATTAGCAAAAAGTAATGGCTTGGCCTCTACCCATTTGGTAACATAATCAGTGCAAAATAATATATATCTCTTTTGTCTTGAAGGAGGACTAATAGGTCCTAAAAAATCCAAAGCCCATTTTTTAAAAGGTTCAATATGTACCTGAGGCTGTAATGGCATCTCACTTGAAGCAGAAGGTTTCCCTACCCTTTGGCAACTGCCACACCTTTTGAAATACTCTTTAACATCTTTAAACAAGGATGGCCAATAATATCCTAAATGAAGGATCTTATAAGTTGTCCTCTTATCAGCAAAGTGTCTGCCAGAAGGTTCATCATGACATGCTTTGAGAATCTCAGGCATCTCATCTTCCCGAACACATCTCCTAATGATCAAATCTAGACCTGTCTTGTACAACTCATTAGCAACCAATGAATATTTTGCACTGTCATAAATGATTTTTCTTTTATCTCTTGCATTACTTATTGAAGGAAATTTTCTGAAACTAAATAATTAGCAATGTAAGAAAACCAAGGAGTTTGAGTAGAAATTGCAAAAAGATATTCATCAGGAAATTGATCTTCAACTGGAGTGTCATATTTGATGTTTTGGAGTCTATATAGGAAATCAGCTACTGTGTTTTGTTTTCCAGGCCTCTCTAGAATGCTAATGTTGAATTCTTGTAAAAGCAATAACCATCTTATGACTCTGCCATTAGTAAATGATTTGTTCATTAAGTATCTAATTGCAGAATGATCAGTGTGAACAAAAGTTTCATAGCCTGTTATATAGTGTCTGAATTTGTTTATCGCATGAACAACAGCTAAAAACGCTTTTTCAGTTATAGTATAGTTTAACTCTGTAGGAGTCAAATTTTTACTGGTATAGTAGATGGCATAAGGAATCAGGTATTTTTGTCCCAATAGTGCTCCTAGAGTTGTATCAGAGGCATCTGTTGAGATATGAAAAGGTAACTTCCAGTTAGGTCCCCTTAAAATAGGTGCTTCATAAATTTTTGTTTTCAGGGTTTCAAAGGCTAACTGGCAATCAGAATTCCATTTAAATTCACAATCTTTGGTAAGTAATTTGAAGAGTGGAGATGCTATCTTGGTGAAGTTTTCTATAAACCTCCGATAATATCCTATAAATCCTAGAAAACTCCTAACATCTTTTTGACAACTTGGAATAGATAAGTTAGAGATGACTTCAACTTTTGACTCATCAACTCTAATCCCATCCCCTGAAATGTGATGCCCTAAAACAATACCTTCAGTAAACATCATGAAACATTTCTCATGACTAAGTGAAATATTTGCTTCTTGACGTCTCTTTAAAACTTTTTCCAATTTTGCTAAAGCTTCTTCAAATGTGTCTCCATAAATTGTGAAATCATCCATATATACCTCTACACAATCATGTATTAGATCTGAAAAAATTCCTAATACTGCCCTTTGGAATGTTGCAGGTGCATTGCATAATCCAAATGGAAATACTCGGTAAGCATAGGTACCCTAAGGATAGGTAAATGTGGTTTTGTATTGATCTTCAAGTGCTACTTGGATTTGGTTGTAACCACTAAACCCATCTAGGAATGAAAAGTACTTTTTGCCAGCTAATGTATCTAACACTTGATCTATGAAAGGTAAGGGAAAATGGTCTTTAAGAGTAGCTTTGTTTAATTCCCGGTAGTCAACACCTACCCTCCATTTACCATTTTTATTTGGCACAATTACCAAAGGAGAAATCCACTGACTATCTGAAATCGGATAGATGAAATTGACATTTAACAATTTTTGCAATTCTTCTTTAACAATCTCCCTAAGATTTGGATTCATCTTTCTTTTAGGTTGTCTGATTGGTTTACAATTTTCCTCTATATAGATGTGATGAGTGCAAGTCTTGGGGCTTATCCCTTTCATGTCAGTGTACTCCCATGCATATGCAGAAGAATGTCTCTATAATACCTTAACTAACTCTTCTTGTTGAGATTTTTCTAGGTTCTTGTTTATGTTTAAAGTTTTTCTTGGAAATATCTCACTTGTAGAGCTGCCAAATTTATCCATAGAATGAAGAGAAATTTGTCTTGATGACAAAAACTCAATGTTGGATCCCTCTTGAAATGGTTCATGTTTGTATTCTGAAGAGGATTCAAATTTTTCTAGAGTATTCAGAATTTTATTATCTTCACTAATTTCTGAAATTGTGAAGAGAGGTTGTAAGTCTTCTTCATCCTCTATCCATTGAGTATCATCTAAATCTGTAATTGTCCTTGCTGGAGGATACAAAGTGAATTTCTTAGTTGAACTACCATCATAGATGTACATATCACCGGATCTACAACTAATGAAAGCATCGGCTGTAGCCAACCAAGGTCTTCCTAATATAACAGGATGCCCTCCTAGATTATTCTTAGGAGTTAGGATCATGAAATCCACAGGGTACTCCCAAGAATCTAAGGACACTGGAATGTCTTCTATTACCCCATCAGGTTTCATCACAGATCTGTCTGCTAATTGTAATAATGTGGGTGTAAAGAGAAGATTAGGAAGTTTCAATTTATCCATGGTTTGTCTACTCATGATATTGATTGCTGCTCCTAAATCAATGAGTGTGTTTTGGATTTCAATTCCATTGATGTGAATTTTAACAACTGGATTTCCTGGGTCTAGATACTTTGGAATAGAAATCTTACCCATCATAATGTCTGCTATTTTTCCTGCCAGTTGAATTTTCTTTGTCTCTCTTATTCTTTTTCTTGTTTTCTTTATACTCAACTCCTTTATTGTTTTGGCTAAAATTGGAATTTCCTTGATGGCTTGCAATAATGGAATCTTAATGCAAACATCTCTCAGCTCATCTAGGAAATCATAATTAGGCACCATAATTTGTTTTTCTACACCTCTATCAATTTGTAATCTCTCTGGAAAGGGAGGTGTAGAATTAGATGTTGATGGCTGCTCTAATACATGAGTTGAAATTATTGGTTCTTTTTGCTTTAATTTTTCAATGTTTGGGTCTTGAAAAGATGTGTCTTCCTCAAGACTTTTATTCACCCGTAGAGAATCTTCCTCAGAGTTATCTTGTTCTTGTATGATCACAGAAGGTTTCCTCTTTTCAAGTATTCTTCCAGACCTAAGTTGAAAATTACTAAGGTCTAAAGGAGTAATTAACTAAGTTGGAAATTGTTGGCCTTCTATCATGTATGTATTCTGAGGATTTTTATTGTTGGGGTTTGGTATGGGTTGAGCAGGCAATTGATTTGATTTTTGAGGAAATGTTAATAGAAGTGGTTGATTTTGATGTGGTAGGTTCTAATGATGTTGTTGAGGATTTTGTTGAAAATTTTGTTGAGGATTTTGAGGAGAAAAATGTGGGTATGGTGGATAGGATGGTGGATACTAATAGTACTGAGAGTATCTTCCATAGGGACTTTGTGCTCCTTGTGCCCAAGCTTGAGATTGATTTTGAAATTGAGGCCAAGGTTGCTACCAATAATTCCAAGGTGGAGGTTGGTTATACATTTGATCATGGAATCCTTGTGTTTGAGGTCCTTGCCAAGGCCTTCTAGAGACAAAATTGAGATATTCGATGGATTTTGTAGGAGTTTCCTCTTGAAAGACAGCTTTGAGACCAGGAAGGGAAGGACAATTCTTGGTCTCATGTTTTTCAGAACAAATGACACAGGTCTCTACAACTTTTACATCGAAAGGGCACTCTCTCAAGGCATGTTTCTTTCTACATTTGGGACAAAAGATTGCTAAGGCATCAGATTCAGCTTTTTGCTTGTTTTGTAACTTAAGGGTGTCTATTTGTTCACTAAGACTCCCTAAGATGTCAGATTTGAAATCATCAAGCATATGTCCTATTTCTGACCTACTTATTGTCCCAGAAGCAGACTTACTTGCCCTTGCAAGAGCAAGATCTCTTGGACCTTTTATAGTTTTGGATTTCCCTCTTGAAAGGTTGATACATAACTCAGATATTTAAGGTAATGTGAGCTGTGATATATCCCCTTTTCCCATCATGTTAAGAATATCCAACCATTCATCCCTAATTGTTTTCAACAAAAAATCTTTTAAGGTGTCTTGATCTAAGTTTTCCATCTTTTCTCTTTTGATGTTGTAATGAAATCTCTCCAACAAATCTTCCAAGTTTTCATCTTCTTTTTGTAACATCTTAAAAACTTCTTCCTTATGATTGACCGGCATACAATAATCTAAATAGCTCTCTATAAATTCTTGTTTCATGTCTTCCCATGTCCTAATAGAACTATTTATCAAACTCATAAACCACTTCAATGCTACTCCTTTCAATGTTGAAGGAAATAGTTTAATTTTTTGAGCATCTTGTAAGTAGTCATAAGTTCTACACAGGATTTCAAATTCAAATAGGAAGGTTTCAGGATCTTCAATTTTAAGTCCATAGAAGTTTGGAAGGACAGAGGGTGAAATGTTTTTCATGGTTGTATTGGTTTCTTCATCTATTATAGGGAACCCAAAAGAGCTTCCCATTTCTCTTCTACCTCTTCCTCTACCTCCTTCTCCTTTTGCACCTCTACCTCCTTCTCGTCTACCTCTACCTCTACCCCCTCCAAATAATGTGTGTTCTCCATTAAAGATTCCTCCTCCTCCTTCTTCTGCCATGGTTGATTCTTCTATGGAAGTGGAAAAGTTTGTGTCCCTAACAGGAGTCCTTGGATCTTCTTCTAAGACAGGTTCAGTGAATGAAGTGGAAGGTTTCTCTAATGGAATATATGATCTTAGGTCTTCTAGAAGTCTGGGATCACTAAAGGATGGAATGTGGGTCTGAGTTGAAGGTGTACTAACTCTTGGTCTAGGTGAAACAAGTGGTGTTCTAGGAATCAAACTTCTACTTCTACTTCTTATGAATCTACCCCTTGAGTCTCTCTCTCTACGCATATCATTGTTTTTGGGAGTTAAGAAACAAAGGTTACCTAGTTTTCACTTCCCCGGCAATGGCGCCAAAATGTTTGTGCTCAAACTAGTCTCCTAAATTGAGTTCATTTAATTGTCAACCAAGGTTGGTAAACTGCTGAACTGAGGTGCATTGTATGTGCCTAGGTGTTTGTTTCTTACTGCATTGTGTCTAGTGTTTTATGATGTTTTTGGTCTTTTTATGGTTTTATGTTCACAAGGGAAAGAACTAAATGCTGGTAGAAAGAAGCTACTGGTTAAAAAAAAAAACTGAGTGAAGCCTAAATTGTTGATGACAAATGAAAAGTGCAAGTACTGAGACAGAACCAAACCTAAACTATGACTTAGCAAAATACAAGCTTGATAATGACTTCAAGAAATTAAATCACAACACGAACTTAACTTGTCCAATTCATTCATTGAAGATATTTTGGAAGAGCTTGAGAAGTGGGCAGCTAAGTGTAAATAAAATTCTCCTAACTAAACAATTAAACAATCAATCTTATAATGATACAACATCTCATCCATGATTAAATATTTGTTGAAACATATTTGGAAAAGAAAATTTGTAACATCATAAGATCTCTACTCTAAAACTAGCTCTTAACTCTATTCTGCAACTTAGTTTAACACCACTAAACCTCACTCAAAAGTTATAGATTTCCTTTTAGAATAGTCTTTTGAAGAAAGGCTTGTTTGTGAAATGGTAAAAAGGTTGCAAAAGTACTCCAGGGCTTATACTGATACTATCTTCTATCTAGATGATTATGAGTTAATATAGTTTTAGAACAAAAGAAGTTTTGTAAATAATGAAGACTGTGGTATTTAAGTTTAACAACTAATGCAATTTAAAATGCAATGGATGGCAACTAATCTTGGAATGTAAATACAGTGAGCTAAGCTGGAACTGAACTCGGATGCTACTAGTCTACAGTGATCAGTGCTAAATTAAAAAGCCATTATCAAACTTGAAACGAAATAACAGAGCATGAATTAAATGCAATTTGCCTCCGGAGTGCCCTAACTAAGTTATCATGCAATTAATCTATGGGATTCTACAGCCTATTTCGTTCATCATGAATGGTATTTTGGAAGAGCTTGTTAGAACAATCATGGCTGTACAATTCAATGCATTTGAATGAAAACATGAAAACTGAAAGCAAATACAATTAAAAACTAAGACATCACAGCTATTTCCTACTCATTATTATTATGTGTTGGAAGAGCTTTTAAGAGTAAGATTAGCCTTATAGTATCACAGTTATACCTTAGTCATTATAATGATATCTTGGAAGAGTTTACTAGAATAAGTTTAACTATGATAATGAACAAAAGGAATTGCAAATAAAATCTATAACACTACAACCATTTCTCATTCATTATAATGATCTTTTGGAAGAGTTTCTTAGAACAAGTATAGCTATAATGACTAATGAAATTAACTATGAACACAAACTTCAAAAACTTGAAAACGAACTAAGATACTTATCTAAATTGTGAAAGTAAAGCTGCTCAGGAGGCAGGGGCCTTCTACCACCAGAGTAGCATGAAATCTAACTCAAGATCAACTCAACGCATTCAAAGAAATGTTGTCTTCTTCATTAAATGAAAATAACTTATAACAGAGTATTCTCAGTCTTCAGAAATATAGCAGTCAATCCACGAAATCTAATCAAAATCTAGAGCTTGTCTCTCGGTTTCCCCAGTACATTTATAACAAATCTTCATAACAGAACTTGCAATAATACGGGGATAATTGTCTTTTCATATCAAAATCGTACTAGAACTCTAAAGATGGCAGTGTAAAGTGACAAAGGACATCTGGACTGTCCTTGTCTTATTAGGAGTCTGCCTCCTTGTATGAGTTCCCACGTACAAAACCACGTCCAGAATTCCGTTCATTCTTCATGGTGAGCAAAAAACGCTGAGGACATGATGTGGAATACACCCATGTGTGGCTTTTCCTGAGAGGACACCTGGAACATGCTTGAACGTGAAGACAGCCACAGAATTGGAAACTAGCTATGGAATGTCTGCATTCTGTAGCTAGTTTCAGTTCACAATGCATTACAATGAAAAAATCAAAAAACTTAGAAAGTTAGCCATGAGATTCATTCTTAAAGTAATTTTAACTAATTTCATTGATCATTTAAGCCTGGGATAACAATGGACAAAAGAAAATGGAGTGAAGTATGATGGAAAAAATAACAATCTTGGGGCTCAACACATGCCACCAGACTTTCTCCTAGATAGAAAGCACCTCCACTTGTGCTTTTCTTGTCATCCATACAACTGGCCCAATCTGCATCTGTGTAGGCTATCAAGGTGAAGATTTTGCCTTTAGGATACCAAAGTCCATACTGAGTTGTTCCTTGTAGATATCTGAATATTCTTTTCACTGCAAGAAGGTGATTTTGTTTAGGTGTTGCTTGATATCTAGCCACTAGTCCTACTACTAGCATGATGTCTGGTCTTGATGATGTCAAATACAACAGACTTCTTATCATGGATCTGTAGAGTTTTTGATCTATATCTGCAGACCCATCATCAGCACATAGCTTGCATCCCGTCATCATGGGAGTTGTCACAGGTTTGCAGTCCTCCATTTTCAGCATTTCTTTTAAGTATTTTTCCTGAGAGATGAATGTGCATGTGTTCTTTTGCTGAATTTGAAGTCCTAAGTAGAAACTGAGTTCTCCAATCATGGACATCTCAAAATATGATTTCATCTCCTCAGCAAACCCTTTTGAAAGTTCATCTCTATTGCTTCCAAACATAATGTCATCAACATATACAACAACAATCAGGAGTTCATCTTCATGGGCTTTTATGTATAGATTGCTATCTACTCCACCTCTCTCAAAGCCTTGTTTTTGCAAATATTTATCTAGTCTTGAGTATTAAGCACGAGGAGCCTGTTTCAGTCCATAAAGAACCTTTTTCAGTCTATATACATAGTCTTCTTTTTCTGTTAATGAGAAGCCTTCTAGTTGTTCCATGTAGAATTCTTCTTCTAAGTCTCCATTCAGAAATGTAGATTTTACATCCATTTGATATACCTTGAAGTTTTGGTAGCATGAAAATGCTAGGAAAATTCTGATAGCTTCCATTATGGCTACAGGGGCAAATGTTTCATTGTAATAAAGTCCTTCAATTTGTGAGTATCCTTTGCAGACCAGCCTGGCTTTATTCCTGATTACTTGTCCTTGCTCATTCATTTTATTTTTGAATACCCATTTTGAGCCTGTGACATTCTTGTCAGTGGGTCTACGAACTAATTCCAGGTATTTTTTTTCTCAATCTGGTCTAATTCTTCATTCATAGCATTTACCCAAGACTTGTCCTTGCTGGATTCTTCAAATATCTTTGGCTCTATCTATGATAACATGGCTATGTATACCTCTTTTGTCTATTCGGTTAGCTACCTTCTTGTCTGGACCCCTGCTCTCTTCTCTCCAATGATCTGATCTTCAGGATGGTTCTTTTGAGTATATCTTGAGGGAGATTTAGAACTTAGCTCTGTATATTTTGTTGTCTTGCTTGTTTCCTCATCATCTTGGTTTTCTTATTCATGGTTATCTGATGGATTGCAGCAGTCAGTATCTCTTGTATTGTTTGGAAGTTCTTCATCAAATTTAACATCAATGCTTTCTACTATTTTCTAAAGAGTCTTGTTGTAACACCTGTACCCTTTACTTTTGGATGCATATCCTAGAAATATCCCTTCATCTGCTCTTGCATCAAATTTTCCAACATTTTCATCATTATTCTTTATGTAACACTTTCTTCCAAAGATTCTGAAATGTTTGATTGAAGCTGGCTTTCCACGCCATAGTTCATAGGGAGTATTGTCACTGCTTGGCCTTAAGTGAGCTTTATTAAGGATATGCACTGTTGTGTGTACCGCTTCTTCCCAGAAGGTTTGAGGAATATTATTCTCTTTCTTCATGGCTCTGGAAATTTGTTGAACAGATCTGTTTTGTCTCTCTGCTACTCCATTTTGCTGAGGTGTCCCTGCAATAGTAATTTTTTGTTTTATGCCATGTTCATTGCATAGATCTACAAAGTCATAATCAGTGAATTCACCTCCTGTGTCTGATCTGATGCATTTTAGCTTGCATCTTGTCTGATTTTCTGCTAATGCTCTAAAATTTTTGAATTTGTCCAGAGCTTCCGATTTATTCTTGAGAAAATCAACCCATTTCATTCTCGAGAAATTATCTATTATCAACATGAAGTAGGATTCTCCACTAGGGGTTTTAGTTCTTGCAGGTCCACACAGATCCATGTGCACAAGCTGCAGTGGTCTTCTTGTTGACAATTCCTCTTTGGCCTTAAAGGATGTGCGGGTTTGTTTACCCAATTGACAAGATTTGCATATGGTATTAGAAGGCCTCTTTATTTTTGGCATGTCTGTGACAGCTTTCTTCTCGCTTAGTCTGATGATGTGATCGAAGCTGAGATGTCCCAATCTTTTATGCCATAACCATGACTCCTCAAGTTTGCTAAGATGGCATGCTTCATCTTCCTCTTTCACAATGTAAACATTGCTCTCTGTTCGAACACCTTTGAGCAGAGTCTTACATGTGGTGCTTGATCAGCCACGGAGTCTTGTGTCAATAGAACCATAACCTTTGTCCCACCTTGTTGACACTCGATAAATTTGCTTTTAGCCATCTACAAATAGTACATCTTGGAGCTCTACTGCCATTGTCTATCTTGACTTTTTCCTTGATCTTGATTTGTCATTAAAAGTAACGTGAGATTTCTTGAATCAAGAGTTATAAACTTGCTTAAATCTCCAGTCATATTTTGAGCGACCATTATCCGAGACCAGAATTTTAGGGTCTTGTGATTTAGAACCAAATACACTTATTCACCTTCTTTATCCACTGGAGGCACCCTTTTGTTTGGTATCTTTTGTGAGGTGATGAACTACATCTTCTTAGAGGACATTTGGAAGGTATATGTCAAACTTGATTGCATACACAACATTTGATCATAATTTTTGTAGAATTATGAGTATGAACAGAATTTATTTGATTCATAAACCTTCTTGAGGTGTTAAACATCAATATTTGTCCATACTTTCTACACTCAATGATTTTATGGCCAAATTCCTTACAATAAAAACAATAACCATAGAATCTATTTGCATACCTGATGTAAGGTTGTCTCTTCCATTTGTTTGCTTGAGGCAGTCTCTTCAATGTTTGCATCTTTTGCTGGTTTGAATTACTCCTCCTTACTTAAAAATAAATAAATGTGTCTCTTGACTTATAGCAGCCTGTAGGTGGCATTCTTCATAGGAGGAAAATCTTCTTTGATGGTTTAAATTTTACATATTCATGGAATTAATTTATTACATTCTTTTCAACTAGTGGTTCTTGATCTCTATCTGCAATCTTCTTGTTGCAGATTTCTTCTTTTGTAGGAATTGTTTGGTGTAATCATTCTTCTTTACTTTAAAAATAATATCTCTTCAACCTTTTCTTTTCCTTTACTTGATTCTCCTTCTATTCAGGCCTTATCCATAGAGGATCTTTCTGCAGCAATTTCATTCAACTTACTAGAGCTTATTTTGAGAAGAGTTTATAACCATTTCCTTTGAGCATCTTCTAATTTCTTCTGAGGCACTCAGGCATACTACTTCTTCTTCCAACTTTTCTTGCTCTTGAGTTATTTCTTTGATAATAGTCTTCTTTAGTGAAATGATGCTTCCCATGGCATTATACCTACTTTTTTTGGTAGCATAAAACGCACCCGATTTTGAAAAGTGGTGATGCAAAATCACCTTTTCTTTTTTTGGAGCACATTTTCGACACTCTAATATTTTTCTTTATGAAGTATGAATATTTGTTTTAAAATGTTAGTGATTTTCATGGTGATTTTGAAACGTATTGATGCAGCATCAACTTTTTTTTTTAGAGCGGTGATTTTCATGCTAATTTTGAAACGTATTGATGCAACATCAACCTTTTTTTTTAGAGTGGTGATTTTCATGTTGGTAATAAAACACAAAACTTAGATATATATATATATATATATATATATATATGTATGTATGTATATATATATATATGTATGTATATATAAACAATAAAAAATA
The DNA here is from genome assembly GCA_034641835.2 of Pinus albicaulis. Taxonomy (NCBI): domain Eukaryota; kingdom Viridiplantae; phylum Streptophyta; class Pinopsida; order Pinales; family Pinaceae; genus Pinus; species Pinus albicaulis. The sequence continues at coordinate 640,276,567 of CM076571.1, forward strand.
ATAAATATAATAAGTGCTATAAAAAAAAAAAAATTAAAAAAAAAAAAACAAAAACAAAAATATTCGAAAATTATATCAAAAGAAATGACAAAATTTGAAAAAACAAAAAAAACAAAAATTAACCAAAAAAAATTAAAAAAAAAACATCAAAAACATTTTTTCTAAGTTATTAAAAAAAACCATATAATTAAAAAAAAAAATTAAAATAGAAAATTTAAAAATAATTTAAATTACAAAATTAAAATTTAGATTAAAAAAAAAATACAAAAAAGAAAAAAATTAAAATAATAATAATAATAATAATAATAAGAAGAAGAAAATAAATACAAATTTAAAAATTAACAAAAAAAAAACAAATTTAAAAAAACACAAAATTTAAAATTGAAAAAGAAAATTAAAATAAAAAAAATTATCATTAAAAAACAAAAAAAATGAAAAAAACCACGTGCAAATAATTAAAAAACAAATATCCATAAATTTACTGTTTTTTTTTAAATGAAACAATTTATAAATTTTAAAAATGAAAAACTAAATAAACTAAAAGATTAAAAAAAAATTTAATTAAATTAAAATTTAATAAATTTAATAAATAAATTTTAAATTTAAAAAAATAATTAATCTAAAATATTAAATTTAAAAACAAAATTAAAAAAAGAAGAAGAAAAAAACAATTTAAATTTAAAATAAAAAATGTGAATTAAAAAACAAATAATTTTAAATTTTTTGAATTTAAAAAAAAAAATCAAATTAAAAAAAAATATTAAAAATTAAAAAAAATACAAAAAGAAAAAGAATTTTTTGATCGTGTTGGCGCCGCCAATCAGTCTCCCGCCCAGGTGGCAGCGGAGGTCGACCACTGGGCGGGAGGCCAATTCCGAGAATCGCCCTCCCGCGACGGGATGCCGATTCTAGGAATCGCCCTCCAGTGGCGGGAGGACGATTCTGGGAATCGCCCTGCCGCGGTGCGGGAGGCCGATTCCGGGAATCGCCCTCCCGCCGTGGAAAGCCAACTCCGGGAATCGCCCTCTCGCCGCGGGAGGCAAATTCTGGGAATCACCATCCCACGGTGGGAGGGTGATTTCGGGAATCAACCTCCCGCAGCGGGAGGGCGATTCCCGGAATCGGCCTCCTGCCGTGGGAGGGCAATTCTCGGAATCGGCCTCCCACCTAGCGGGTGGCCTACGCAGCCACCTACATGGGAGGCCTATTGACGGCGCCACCACGATAAAAAAATTTTTTTTTTTTAATTTTTTTAATTTTTATTTTAATTTTAATTTTTTAATTTTTAATTTTTTTCATTTTTTAAATTCAAAAAATTAATTTTTTTTATTTTTGTTTTAATTTAATTTTTATATTTGAAATTTATTTTTTTTAATTTTAATTTTATTTTATTCTTTTTTTTGTTTTTAATTTTTTTTTTTCTAAATTTTGTTAAAATTTTTTATTAAATTTTGTATTTTTTTTATTTATTTAATTGATTTTTTTTCTTTTTTCATATTTTTTTTAATTATTAAATTTTATGTTCAGTTTTTTCGTAAATTTTGTATTTTTTATAATTTATTTGAATTATATATATATATATATATATATATATATATATATATATATATATATATATATATATGTTACTTTTTATTTTTTATATATTTTTTTATTTCAATTAAAATTGTTTATATATATATATATATATATATATATATATATATATATTAAACTTAATATTTTCAAATTAATTTGTTTTTTATTTTATTTCTATTTAATATTTAATATTTTTTTTTTTTTCAATTTTTCAATTTCAATTGATTTTTAAAGTTTTTTTAACTTTTTATTTTAACAATGTTTTTTTTTCTTTATATTTAAAATTTGTTTGTTTATTTATTTATTTATTAAAATTTAATATTTGTTTTTTTTAAATTTAATTTGTTATTTTAATATTAACATCTTTTTTTTAAATTTAACAAAATCTAATATATATATATATATATATTTTTAATTTAAGTTCATATATATTTTATTTTTTTATAATTTAAATTTAATTTATTTTTTAAAATCTATTTGTTTTTTTAATATATATTTTTTTAAATTTAATATTTTTATTGTATTTTATTTTTCATTTTTTATTTTTAATTAATTTTTAATTTTTTACTTTTAATTTCAGTAATGTTTTTTTTTTTAATTTTTATTTTAAAGTTTTAAATTTATTAAAATTTAATATATTTCTTTAAATTTAATTTTTTATTTTTATTTTTATTTTTTTTTCTAATTTAATAAACTTTTTGTTTTTCTTTTTTAAATTTAATTTCTATATTTTATTTTTTATAATTTCTTTCATTTTTTAACTTTCTTTTTTAATTTAATATTTTTATTTTGTTTTATTTTTTTAGTTTTTTATTTCTATATATTTTGAAATTTTAGTCTTTATTTTTTTTTTTCCTTAATCTTAGGTTTTTTTTAATGTTTAAATTACAATTTTTATTTTTTTTATTCCTATATATTTTTAAATTTTAAGCTTTAGAATGTTTTTATTTTTTAAATTTGTTTTTTTTTCTTAAATTTTAGGTTTTTTTTAATGTTTGAATTTTAAAAATTAAAAAATGTTATTTCTATTTTTAAAAATGTCAAAAATATGGCACAATTTTTGTTTTTTGTTATTCCAGCATCAACTGGTTTTGTTTTGAGGGTGTTTTTTCAATCCTTTTTTCAAGAAACAATTTTGTTTTTAGCATAATTTTATAAAATATTGAAATTTGACCTTCAAAAAAAACCAAGCGCATTCCGGAATATACTTTTTTTGTTTTTGGGGTGTTTTTTCATGTTTTTTGAGTCTTTTTGGGTTAGAGTTCCCGTTTTGAGGTCAGGTTACCTATTTCATTGGTGACAATGTTTGATTTGCTTAAGTAACATGTCTTCAATCTTCTTGGATTCTTCAAGCTCTATCTTCAGCTACTTAAGGACTTCTAAATTTTGTTCTTCTCGTACATACTTGAGGAGAACTTCCTTTTGTTTTCTGCATTTCAGTTTGAGTCTATCGATCTCTTCTAGAGCACTTCTTAGCTCCCCTCAGGTCGACTTCACCTTCTTCTTCTTCATCTTCTAGCAGGAGACCTTCAAGTTCTTCTATGGCCATCAATAAGAATTCAGAGGTTCCTTCTTCACTTGAGGATTCATCTGAATCTTCAGATGTACTGTTGTCTTGTTGAGCATAGAAGGATTTCTACTAAACTTCTTTCCTTTCTGCCAGTTCTTTGATTTATTTTTCTCTAACTCTTGAGCCCGATTCCTTACTTTATTGTGAGGACACTTAGCAGCATAGTGTCCCACTCTTCCACAGTTAAAGCATTTGAAGGGGAGTTTACCTTTGTATTTACCTGAGCCTCTATCCAATTTCTTGACAAAATTTGCCTCTTCTTCATCTGAGAAAGAGCATATGTCTCCCTCTTCTTCTTTCTTCTTTTTTGTTTTAAAGGTTGCTTCCATCGTACTTGGCTTCTTCTGTGGGAGCCTAATTTCATAGGCTGTTAGATTTCCAGGTAGCTGCTTCATGGTCAAGGTCTCCCAATCAGCTATTTCTTGTATTGCAGACACCTTTGGATTAAATCTGGATGGAAGTGATCTTAAAATATTTTGCACAATTATACTTTCTGGCATTTTTTCTCCAAGATCTCTCATATTGTTAATAATTTTTGTAGCTTTTAGGAAGAAACTGGAAATGTCTTCATCATCATTCATTTTTAAATTCTCAAACTGGGCTCTATAGACTTGAAGTTTGGCAGTCTTTACTTTCTTGTCTCCCTCATGTATGTTCTCAAGAGTATCCCATATTTCTTTGGCAGAGTCTTTGTGCATTACTTTAATAAATTCTACTTCACATAATCCATTCAAGATGGCATTCATGGCTTTTGCGTTAGCCACAAAATCTTGTTTTGTTTCTTTCTCCGTGTCAGTTTCCTTTGGGGCATATCCTAATTCCACAGCAGCCCATACTTCTATTCCTAGAGACATTATGTATGTCCTCATTCTAATTTTCTAGAAAGAATAATTTTCACCAGTGAAGAAAGGGGATTTATTGGTTGAGCATCCTTATTTACTAGCCATCTTGAGAACCTAGGATCTCCTTTCAGTTGTTAGACTGGTACAAAGGAACCCGCTCTGATACCAATTGTTGAACCCTTAGTTAAACTGAAAGGGGTGGGTGAATCAGTTTAACACATTCATGATCTTTTATACTTTTTATTAAACCATATTTACACCTTCATTTCATATCCAACTTAATATGTGAGTAATCTTAGAATGTGAGCAGCAAGTATCAATATTATATAACATCATACTTAATATGAGAGCAACAGGTATTAAGTAGATGATATAAATCAGATCAACATCATGCACAGAGACACCAGGTATAAGTCGAAACCCATAAAGGGGGAAAACCACATCTTATTATTGTTGTGATGCAAAGGCAAGCTCTAACTCCCTCTCACCACTATTTTTCTGCAGGCACCAGCCTACAGGAGGCTCCAACTTCAATTCTGCAAGCTACAACTTGCAAGGAAGCACCAACTCCCTTCAATTTTCTGTAGTCACCAACCTACAGGAGGCTCCAACCTTAGTCAGCTACAACTGACAGCTATCAAGCTGCAACTTGATAGGGAAGCTCCAAATTCCTCAATTTATCAAACTGAATGTTTACCGATTTACCTCAGATATCAGCTATATTCTGTAGCTTCTCTTTCTGCTCTTCTTCCCTTAATCTTCTCTCCCTCACACTTCTATATTCTACCTTCTCTAGATTTACTCTCTCTAATCTCTCTAGTGTGCATATCAATGTGATATTATAGATAGAGTTCCTCACATGACTGTTTGTATTTCACAAAGAATTTGGAGTGAACAATCATGACTCTTTGGCTTTTGTCTTCTTATTCCTTTATCCAACTCATTTTTAAAATTACAACAATATGTACAAATTTCCATGCTACAGTGGGATTTTGTCTTTTCCTTAGGATACTTGCCTTTGCATCACAAACAATATAAACAAAAATATTTACATTTTCAGTTATGCATTTCAATACCACTCAACTCCTTTTCTTAACCTTGCCTTTACTGGATTTGTCTCTTCTGCTACTGTTGAGTGGTTGTTCTATATATCTTGGTTCACCTCTGTGTTTATTTATCTGTTCATTGTACTTGTGTGCATTACCATCTCTTTTCTCAGGCTACCTGTCTACGTTATTTGTTCATACATGAGTTTAAGCATAATTGCTTGAAGCTCACTTTACAAATTCAATTCATTTTTCTTTTGTACCATATTTCTATTGTTGTCTCTAGTTCTTTCGTTCTTGCAGGCTCTTGTAATAAACCCAATCTTCAGGATTTTGTAATAAACCCAATCTTATTACATATATGTTTTGACTTTAGCACAGTATATAAATATATATATCGTCATGTATCCATACTCCCGATTCAAACTATTAATAATCTGTAGCTTTTGTTTTGAGCCCAACATAAATATGGTCACTGTTATATAACCTTTAAAACATCAAATTATATTACATTTGCCGCTTAAATATATAATGCTTACTCCAATGTTCGGACCTCGGGAATTTTGAATATATATATCGAGCTTTAAATCAATTGAGCCGCTTATAACCTACCTTTGTTAAACCCACAGACCTTAACAACGCACAATATAAATTAAACTACGGCCCAGCGCTAACAATCTACCACATCCAATGACAGACATCACATCGCACGGCTTCTGATGATCCGACGGATATCGTTCAGGAAACTTGCACGGAAAATAATGCGCGATGGCGTGTCGTACCTTGGGTAACCTTCGCGCATCTATAGCAAGTGATCACCGTCAGATCGCTTCCCTCCAGATCGACAGCTTGTGTCAATATCGCTCTGCCTCTTTGGTCGATGATTAATGCGCGATGGCGCGCAGTGGGAGGCGGTTTTCCGTGGGTCCACCTCGCCACGTGTCGAATGATCTATGGAATCACTCCCAACTCCTTAAATACTACCCACCGTGTAAAGGTGGTGCGATGAAAACCATAAACTGTCGTCACTGTTCATCTGGTCACGGTTCTGCTCTTCTACGCAGGGTTCCAGTCTTTTATTAACACATTGAGTTATGCTCATTTTCCATTGAATTTTATACGAAACTCCGACCTTGGTTTACAACATAAACCATTGCATGATCCACCTTTAATATTGGGTCCCACTCTAATTTCCTTTGATTGTTTAACTGGTCCATAGTGTTAATACCTTTGTAAAAGTTTCGGCAATACATCGAATTACACTATAAAGTACTGAATTACACCTTAGGAAGTGGAACATTATAATAAAGCACTTGCATTGCATCACATCGCATCTACTTTGCCTATTCCTTTTGTGTCTCACCGATTGCGATATGCGATCCCACTGCATCACTTCGCATCGCATCGCATCTTAATTACATCACATCGCATCACATCTGCTCTACCTATTCCTTTTGTGTTTCACCGATTGTGATATGCAATTGCACCACATCACATCACATCACAAATTTATCGCATCGCATCGCATCTTCATTACATCGCATTTTCATTACATTGCATCGCATCGCATTGGACTCCGCTACCTCTGCTTCATCTGTTGCTTTTGATTTATCTGTTGCCTTTGTTTGCTATCTGCCTTGTTCCCTTTGCTGCCTCTGTTTCTTTTCTAATGCTGCTTCTTTCGCCTGTCTCTGTCTTTGTTGCCTCATTTGCCATCAATGACAACATTTCCAACAAAATCCTAAACATACTGATTAGGATTTCTTTTAAGTTGTCATACTAAAAAAGAATCTGAAGTGGATTATTTTTCACTTCCCATATAGATATAAATGCATCAATTAATTTCTCTAGATTTCCTATGGAATTGGAAGTCAAATAACAGAACCATGTTTTTACATCCCTGGAAAATATTTTGGCAATGATCCCGATTTTTGGTTGATCGACATCAAAATATTCTAAGCCAATGAAATCAATGAATTTCACTAAGTGTTGTCTGGCACTAATCTTTGAGGTTTCATCAAAGAGAGGAAGTATTTAACCATAGCCCTATGGTAATGGTGCAAGCTGACCAGGTAAAATTAGAGGTACAAATATCGCCATGAACCTTGCTGAGTGTGGTGCAGGAGTAACAATGGGAGGGGTAGACTGAGAAGGATTACGAGGAGGAAAGGAAGTAGAAGGGATGGAAGAAGAGGAAAAAACTAATTGTGATGGTGTGGGAATGAACAAAGTCTCTTGTTGATACTATATTATAGCTTTCTCAGATGTATATTGGATTTGGTTGGCTATTTTTTCAAGTTTAACAAACTGACTCCATAATTTTCTATCAAAATCTAACTTAGATTTAGATTCTTCAGATAATGTGTTATCTTCAAGATTTAGGGATTAAAATAATATTTAAAGAATTCTCAAAACTTGATCTAAATAACAATAATTTAAATTTAAAATTGAATGGAATTATTTCTTCAAGGGATAATACTTTTGCATGTAACAATGTAGAAATTACCAATGAAGATGGATCTGACTGAATATTTAGTGTTGGGATCTTTGCTTTATGATGAGTTTCTCTGTATCTTGAACTAGAGAAGTTGGATGTGGATCAGGATTTGATGTTGTGTATCTTTTCGAACCCATAACGTTATTTTTTTTTCTGCACCTTAGCTCTCTACAATTTTGAATCAGCCTTCACGAACACTAGGGCCTATCACCGACAGGCCTAGAATTCGATTAAAAGTATTAGTACACCTAGGGAAGATTTATCACTTCGTTCCCTGGCAACGACGCTATAATTTTATCAGTCCACTAGTTCTTCGAAGGCTAAAAAGGAAACCAACAAAGGTAATCACATGCCACTTTGACCTAGTAGCTAGCCCTACTAGGCTGGGAGGTCTCTCTCAATGAGATCACATCCAAGAATTGACTGTGACATGAAGGATATTAGGATAGATGTGAAATTCTCAGGTAGTTTTTAAGAAATTTAGGGTTTGATGATGGATCAGGCTAGATGAAACCAAGTAGCTACGTCTATAGTTCAAAGGGCTTACAACTGCAAGGATATAAAGGAGCAAGGTGGAAATGTATTTATTATGCATTTAGGGTTTTTTAGTATGCTGATGAGTCTGAAAAGGTAGAGGGATTTAATAAGCATGTTCATTCATGAATTAATTAAACATCTAAAAATCAAACACAGGATGACATTTCCATATAAATAGAGCTAAATCAATACAATTATGCCTATAAACTGTAAGGAAAGTGACTAAAGATACAAGAGATGAAAGAGGAGATATAAATCATTCAATAAATTCCATAACATAGAAATTACATGATCATAAAATCACTGCACATGAATTCCTAGATAATAGCTGCAACTGCACCCTTTGATTTTTGAATATGAGTGAAAGTACAAGCTACAAGATTACAATCCATTGATGTCCAACCCGTCAAATAACACTGAAAATGATAGATATAGACAAAAAAAACATCTCCCCTATCTCAGGGGTCAAATCCATCAGTTGTGGAGTTGAATTCATGATAAGCTTAAAAAAACCATAATCTCTAGTGGAGTTCAACCAATTCACCTCATCTAAGGAAAGTAGATACATCTGAGAGAAAATTACATTTAAAATCATGTATCTAGCCTAATTTACCACTTAGCAGCTGAATGACATCTCATGACATCATCATTTCATCAAGTACATTAGCAAAAAGTCAAACTAGGACAAAATTTTATTGAAAATTTCCTTCCAGAGAAAGCGTAGGGAGCTGGAAGAAAGTGTAGCAAGCTCATCAAACTTGATTTTTGGAGACCTTCCAGGTGTCCAAATCAGGACCAGAGGGTACCATTGGAAAGCTATGGATTTATTCTGCATGATAGGCTCATCAAGCACTAAAAAATATGGCTCATAGCTCTCTAAATTTTCAATCTCCCAAGACTACATAGAAAGCATAGAAAATGCTCCAAAAACAAGGTAGAAAGTTGATTTTTTCATGTTTTTGGGAAATTTGACCCCCAAGAAGTGGCTGATGTGGCCAAACCACTGACTAATATTAGTGTAATTTTCAAGAGGAATCCAAAAATGTTGAATTTTCCTCCAGTGGAACCCCCCAACAAAAGCGTAGCGTGGCCCATGGTATGTTTTTACCTATGGCTAGTTTTTCAATTTTCAATTTTGACCAAAATGTCACAAAAAAAAATTTCCCCAAATATCATCAAATTTGATCCAAAGGTGCCTCATAAGTTATTTTATGCCACTAGGGAAGCATCAACAAGAATCACCAAATTTTCCTTCTCATTTTAACTTTTTATGGTTTCCTTCAACTTGGCTTGTAACTATTTGACTTTGTAATTACAAATTTGATTTCTTGCATAGTAATGGTCAACCATGTGCTTATGTACATTTTTGTCATTTTTGGCCTTATCAAGGAGCTTCTCCAATTGAATGTTGACCTTCTAAAGCCAAAACTCCATGTTTTAATTGATTTCATTAGCTATATCCTTTCTTCAAAACTCAGCTCTTCACCTGGTGTATTTTTCTCTTTTTCCTTCTACAAATCTCTTTTAATACTCATGATCCTTGGTATTTTCCTTGGTTAAAACATAGATATTGATAGCTACTATAGCGATTGATATAGTGAAATCAAACCCTGCAATTGTTACTTTGTCCCTTTTGAGTTGAGTGGAAAACAACTTGCTCAATGTGGCATTGTATTTGACCTTCTCAACTAGTTGACAAAAAGGAAGACACCTTACTACTTGAAAAAAATTCTTAGACAAAGGCATAGAAATCACCTCAAGATTGGTTAGGGGCTCATGTCTTATCACTTGGCCTCCTTTTTTATAAGATCTCTTCTCCTCCATTTGGTTGATTGCAAGGGGCTAAACCCTAGTATGACAAAAGAGGGGACGGGGAAATGGATAGAATGAGTGGGTTAAGGATGTGAGATGAGAGTGGAAAAAATTAGGGAGATGGTCAGGGGTTTTAGGGATGTGTAGGAAGTGAAATGAGTGAGGGGATTGTGCTAGGAAATTTAAACACAGTCCTAGTTAGGAAAATTTCCCAAATTGCAAGAATTGAGCTAAGGTTTAGGGTTTGGGAGTTAAGAATGTGCAATAAAAGGATGTGAAGGTTGTGGGCGGATGACTTAGAGTGTGAGGAATGTAAAAAAGTCTAGGGGAAAGTGAGTTTACCTTACAAACCTTGAAAAAATTGGCTAGCTAGGAAAATGCAACATGTAGGTCAATGGAGGATTTTCACACTAAAATTATGAAATTGAGCTACAAGGAGGGGTTTGTTGAATGTTACTTAATTATCCACAGATTCTTGACACATTGAAAACCTTCAAAAGCCTGAGGAATTTATTTTATGCGTCCACGAGAGAAAACAAAGCCTTGTAAAGAAAGCATAGCGTGGATGCTCTCACACCAAATTTTTGAGTGATTTTGTGTTGAAATTGCTGAATTTGAATTTTTTGATGGATTATGTCTCTTCTTCGATGATTTGAATGAAAAAATGACCTTGTTTGGGTCTTTTATATCTTGTGGTGGTCACTTTTCTTCATGGTAGTGGGATGGCCCACTACATGTCCTTTCACATTTTCTTTGTAAACTTGTAACTTTGACACTTTGGATGTATATTTTGGAACATAATGAACTTATTACATATCAAAAAATAAATTACATTTGAAATCAAACTTTATTGAACAAAAATACCTATTAACATTCCTCCAATTGCTGGATTTTATGCATGGAATAACAGATTTGGTGAGCTTGAAACCCTAATGACCTAATGGAGACACTAAACTGAATGAAATCATGATGGTGATGACTGGAATTATGATGATGACCTTTGAATGATGGTACACTAAGCTAAACAATGACAACGACCAACATGTAAAATTTTGAAAGGAGTGGAAATAGTCCTAGACCTACTACCAAGTGACCAATTTTTTATTTGAAAACCTAATGAAATGAAAAAAATTTGACTACGAGGACCTAAAAAAACATGATAAGAGCCCATTTCATCACCGGTGATAGGTTGTATAGATTGACACTAATAGGATTCACTGCAGAATTCTTCCAGGCATCCTGACACTTCACGAGGCAATACATCCTTCATGTTGTGGGGGATTATCGCAGATCCAAAAATGTAAATGAAGCCCTAAAATCATCTTTTATTTCTCTCATTCATAAATCAAATAATTTTTAAGACCCCCAAGGCTTCAAACCTATTTCTCTATGTAATTTCATCTATAATATTATTTCCACCGATGGTTAACATACTTAAACCCCTTCTCCTTAACCTGATATCGCCTAAGAAAAGGGGTTTTGTTCAAGGTCTCCAAATCCTTGATAAAATAATTACCAATCAAGAAGTTTTCCACTACCTCAAGAAAATGAAAGAGAAAGGGATGTTGATAAAGCCATATATTTATAAAGCCTATGGTTGTCTCAGTGGGCCCTTCTTATGGGCCATCCTGAAATCCTTTAGCTTCGACTCTAGATTGATTGATTGGATCTCCTCTATCATCTCATCCCCAGTGATATCCGTTTTCCTAAATGGCTCCTGTTTGAGGTCATTCAACCCCTCTCTAGGCATCCGCCAGGGTTATCCAATTTCCCCTTTTCTATTCATACTAGACGCGAAAGGTCTAGGTAGGTACATAAAAGCTTCTATTCATTCGTGCACTGTTAGCGAGCTTCTTCTGTGGGACAATGATCTCCCTCTCACCCATCAGTAATTTGTTGATGATATTATGTTGTTTTGCCAAGTATCTCTCAGGGAAGAAAAATCCATAAAAGGTATTCTTTAGGACTTTATGAAAGCCTTTGGCACTATGAGAAACATTGAAAAATCTAGCATCTTCTTCATCAAAATCCCCACCCCCTCCCAAGCCTTTCTAGCTAGAACCCAGTGGTTTACTATTGGAACCTTGCCCTAAATATACCTTATGATTCCTCTCATCCATAAATACCTTTGTACATCTTGCTGGAAATATATTCTGGAGCGTATCCAAACTAGGTTGCAAATGTGGTCCATCAGAGCTCTAAACATAGCTAGCTGAACAATCCTTCTTAAGGTTGTCCTTTAATTGATCCCGATATACCAGTTTTATGGCCTTGCCACTCCAAAAACTTCTTTTATTAATATGGTGGAAATTTTTAGGAAATTCCTATGGTCGGGGGCTTAGGAAATTAAAACATGGGCACTAGTGTGCTGCGATACTTTAATCAAACCTAATCATTTGGGAGTACTTGGAGTGAGGGATCCATTCATCCTCAATGGGGTCATGGGAGCAAAGCTATGGTGGAGATGGATTCAAGGGGGGTCTAACCTCTGGAAGAACATATGGATGATAAAATGCCAAATTCCATCCTCTATGAGTGTATCCTTCAGGTTCAAATCTTCCCCAAAGGGTCCAAAATATGGAATCTCGTAGTCATGAACAAAGACCTCATTCAGTCTCATAAATTTTTGGAAATAACGGATGGAAGAAGGGCACTCTTTTGACAAGATTACTGGAAACAACACACCAGAAAGACCTATCGAAAATCTTCCTATATACCAATTATCAACAATGCATGAAAATGGCACAATTTTGGAAGGAATATTAACATACGTCATCATGCCAATGGAAGGACATACAAGACTAGCAAGGCCCTCTCACATCAATATAATAAGATGAGTACAAAAAGAGCTTGCCTTAAGAGATATTGCTACCATAGATGGGCCAAACATTATAAGGTGGGGGCATATATTGAGGGGAATGTTATCGATAAAGGAGGATTACAGGCTAGAAATATATGAACATAAAAAATAGGGGAACCCAATCTGGAGGAAAATATGGACTGGTAAATTGTGTTAGAAAGTCACATACTTTTTATGGTTGGTATGCCAAAAACATATTTTAACATCGGACAAACTCCAAAAAGGGGGATTCAAGGTCAAATGAAGTGTTAATTGTGCGACGAGAATGCATAAGATATGGAAAACCTCCTCAAATCATGTGCCTTTTCAGAGCAGATGTGGAAAAACACATGGAAACGTTTTGGAAGATTGGACAAGGATTCATCTAGTATTGTAACGTCCATTGAAATATGGAGGAAAGGAATTTACTGAAGCCCTATTCTAAACAGGGCATGGAACCTATCCTTGAGATTACTCTTGTGGGTGATCTAGACGGAGAGAAAAATATGAGTATTCAAAAACAAAAGCATAGCCTAAGAAGGAATATGGAAATGAATCATCCAAAATGTAAGGGAAACCATTTTGGCTAAAAGTTGGCACCATGAAAATTGGAAGGTTGCGCCGCAACAAGCATAAATTCTAGCTACCCTAAATGTATCCCCCGAAATGTTGGCCCTAGAGTCATGGAAACCTCTACTTCCCCCTTGCTCTTCGACAACCAAATTTTGGCCCCCTCAAGAAAACTTCCTAAAGATTAATTTTGATAGGGCATCAAAATGGAATCCATGTGATGTAGCATTCGGGGTACTTTATAAAGATTACCATTGTCAATAATTCCACATCTATGCATCATACTGTGGATTTTCCACAAACAATGATGTTGAATTGCATGTGATTAAGGAGGGTCTCATCATAGCTCGAAGAGAAGGAATTAAAAAATTAAAAATAGAGGGAGGCTCCATAATGGTTATTGAAATCACTAAGAAGCTGAATCATATTAACAAATGGGATAATATCAGTAAGAGTTGGAGGACTTCCAGTATTATCCAGGAGATTAGTGAAATCTTTCCTTTCCTCGAATACACAATCCTATCTCATGTTCTATGATTGGGGAATAAGGCAAAAAACTTCCTAGCCAATTGGGGGTGCCACCACCAAGGTGAGTCAATAGACTCTCAATGGAGGGACATCCAAATCAGAGAGGATATGGAATCCCTCTGACCTATTTTGGATCAAGATAGGTTATAGACCTAGAATCTAGAGGAGGAAGGAAATCGAGTCCATGGTTGGTGTATAAGAGGGCATAATAATATACTTGGGGATTCAAGGAATGAACAGGTTGTCCGAAGTTAATGCAGGGAGGCGACCAACCATAATGTCAAGAAAGCGAGAGTAGAGGGAATTGAATGAGAAATACATGTGAGTGCTTGCTAGTGCGGCCACACACGGGAGGATTTTGATATGGTTGTAGGAGATGGAGGCGATAGGAATTTCCTCGTTTGGAAATTCTACGGTGGTGTTAATTAGAGTGATAAAGAGGTGTTGGATCTTAAATATGGGACATCTCTGGCGAAGCTAATGCTGGGTGCTTCCAAGTCGACAACCAAAATTCATGGAGCACAAGGCAGGGTTGTTCTTTTAGGTGGCATAAGCAGAGCATTGACATTATAGCAGGCGGGGGTGGAAGCATCATTTCGAGGGTAAAAGGGATTATTTCTTGGCTCGGGCTGGTAACCGAGGTTTAGGACTGACTCAGCTCTATGACAGAGGAATGCATGTGGCTCGAGATGGTTAGGGGCACTAAAAAAATGGGAGTACGAGGCAGGGATTTTGGTAAATGAAGTGACAAAAAATATAGGAAAATGAAGGCCAACACAAAGGCCTCTGAAAGAAAAATAAACAAGAGTGGTTGATGTTCTAATGCTCAAAAAATTCAAGAGACAATGTAGACATATGAGTCTGGAACACCAGTGGAGATGAATCAGTTGAATAAAACTTGGGAGATAGACCTGAACCCTCGTGCAGATGAGGAGTTCAAGGTGGAGGACTGGCATAATCCTCTCCCGGATCTAGGAAACACTCGAGGGTGTTTGACTCAATACAAGTACATGATGCACCTGTACTGGATGATGAAGAGCTTGGTGGCTTGAGCTATGATGTATCCTCTGAGGTAGGCAAGGGGACCAGACTTGGGACTGAAAGAAATTCAAAGAGAGTTGTATTTTATTTAGCTTTAGATTCAACATCAAAGAAAATGCCTTGGTCGCATTGAGGGGCACATCCAGTACCTCTGTCAATCTCAGCTACCGAGGTCAAGTTCTCATGACCTGACTCTAGTGGAGTCTTCTGATTAGATGATTTCTTTATGTTTATTTTTTTTTCAAAATTTGTTAATTTTCGTTAAATTTCATATGTCGAGTACTATAAAATATGGTAGATATATAGGAAGAAACTATTGGGTAGATTTTCAGGCTTACAAAGCCTTAAAATAAATAGATAAAACATTTCAATTTTGGTTGGCTTATAATGCGTATTGGTGGTTAACAGACCTGTTTTTCCTCAGGGTAGGTTGCGGTCACCAAACATCCTCTATATGACTATGATTTTCCTTTAAATTTGAATGAATGAAGAAGCTCCTACTCAACTTAAAAAAAAATATATTACCAATTAATTTTTGCATAAAAGGAAACACTACACATTACATCTGTTGAAGTATAAAATTCAAAAATTTGATAGAAAACTAATCCATATTTTGAAATTAAACATTTCCTTAATTAGCCATAATAATCATAATTTATTGAAATTGAATTGTATATGTGTTTTAAATGTGAAAGAATTTTGGTTAAACACTTATCCACCATTATAGGAACCAATATAATATTTGTGACTTTAAAAACAATGAAACAAAGATAGAACAAACATTGTTGAAGAGTTTAGTTATGGAAATTTAATAATCAAAAGTGTTTATTTTGGAATAAATTTTTTATATCATCTTTTAGAATATTCTTAATAGTAGTCACAAATCAAAAACTAAGATTCTTCTAAAAAATAGTTATTCCCTTTTTGTTGTTTCAGTTAAATTTATTACTTAAAAAAAAAAAAGGAGCATCAAAAGATTCATCAATTATATATGATTAATAATAAGTCATTTTGCTTAAAATTTTGACTTTCCCAAAATAATAAATTATTATGATATATGTGTTCTATGATAGTTGATTTAGAAAGATGGTGATGGAAAAGTTTCTATAATATATTTTTGAGTTGTATTTGGTTAAAATGTATTATTTTGGCCATTATAAACTCTCACTCTCACTCAAGAGGATGGAATTTTGTGAACTTCTTTAAAGAGCATGATGTCATTTTTTGTTTTAACTTATAAATAATTGTTTTATAGTTTTATGAGGTTTATATATAGTGCATATTTTGTTTTCTACTGAAGTCATAAAAATATAGTATATAATTCCATAAATGCAAGGAAGCAAAGCTATAGCTTAGGAAGGGGAGGTAGTGATGTTTTTGGATTTTGAATGGAGGGTGGAGCATACAGATTTTTTAATCTAATAAATATACGAGTCATTGACTTAAAAATATTCAATGAGGGAGGATATTTCTCGGTTGAGGAGGTGGAGATCAGAAATTAAAATAGTTTATGGGTACATTTGAATATTGAGAAGGTTGGTGGTGGGATTGAGCATAAGGGTTTCATTTAGTATTCTCTTTCATAACCATGTAATTAACTAGCAGTTGCCCTAGAAGGTGCAAAGAGAGGCCGATAGGAGTATTATCGTGAAGTATTAACTTGAAGTAATTGTAGTTTGATTTGAAATAATAAAGGTGCAAAGAGATGCCTATAGGATTTTTAAATTGAAGAAGTTATACTTTAGTTTCCATAATCAATTTTATAAGCTATTTTGTAGTGTATTTTTTAAATTTTTTTTAAATTATAAGTTTAAAATTTCTTATTTTGGCATTTATATCTAATACCAAGAGGTCTAGAGTTAAATCTATTATATAGTAACTTATGTTTTGACTTGTTGTTTATGAGTTTGAATGAGTTAACTTTCTTAAGGATGGACTAAACAAATTGATTGAAGAGTAAAACATCTTTATCCAACAACTAAGTATGGACCCATGTTAATGTTATCCATCCCAAAGTGTAGGGAACTTAAGGATCAAGAATTAGGGCAATGAGTGGTCAAGATTACCTATAAAAATAACATGGAAAGAGCCTTGGTTTCAATTGAGGCAATATAATGACACTCAAAGTTACAAAAGTGGGTTGAATGTGGCCTTTGATCTTGTGAAAAATACATGAAATTTATTAGAGTGGATTTGAATGTTTTTATTCATTTTCTCTAGATATTGAGTGAGATGTGTTTTGTGGGATACTTATATAAGTAAATCCACATAATGAAATTATGATGGTTTCTAATTCACTAAATTGAGTAATTCTTTCCTTCATTTTCTTTGGATTTTGGAATGGGATGTATGTGTGTGATGATCTTTTAGTAATTTTTTTTTTAGGAAGAAATGATGATTATTGTCAAAGTGATATTTACTTAATGTATGCGATGATCTATTGAAGATTATTTCAAAAAGGAAGGAACCTTCCAATACTTATTTCAAAAAGGAAGGAACCTTCCAATACAAGGAAATCTCATGAACGAGCTTCCCTTGGGTTATATTGTTTAATTTCCTCCTTTAAATAATCTATATTCCACCTGAATACCATGAGCTCTCATAAACCTCCTCCTTTAAATAATCTATATTCCACCTGAATACCATGAGCTCTCATCAACCTCGAGTTCAAAAAACATGAATAACTTGATCGAGTAAAGTTTACCTTATTATTTTAGATTAAATTTATTTTTGTTTTAAATTTAATTTTCTTTACTCTATTTTTGACCAAGTAAAATTTTTTAAGAAAGAGCTATTTTTATTTTTAATGATAAATATAATTATTAATTGTATTATAACTTTTTATTTTAGTTTTATTTTTATTTGAAAAAATAAAATATTTACATAAAATAATAAGAAAACACCTCTTCTTATATCCTCTTTAAAAAAAACCTCTATAAGCCTTTCATGTACAAAGTATTACTGAATAATACAAAATTTCTCAGAAATATCGAATAAAAATTTAGATATTTTTACATTTTTTAAATGAAAATTTTAATTAAAAACTAGATATTTTTACATATTTTAATGAAAATTTTAATTAAAAAGATTTTTTTTTACATTCTTAAAACTAATTAGAATTTTTTGAATGATTATATCCTCTTCAAACAAAGCCTCTATTCGTTTCATAAACAAAGTATTATTGAATAATATAAATTTTTAATATAATCTTTTAAGAAAATTTTGAATGCTTATATCCTCCTTAAACAAAACCTCTATACTTTTCATATACAAAGTATGATTGAATAATAAAAAATTTCTCATAAATATCTAATAAATATATGGTAAGTGTTTTATTTTAGTTTTAATTTATTGTGGAGATAGTGATGTTGTATATGTGGTGCTCTCTTTATAATTTATCTTTTGATTTATCATTAACTGGAAATGATGAGTGTGTGGAAATGATGAGTGTGTTATTTCAATTCTTATTTATAACACCAACATTAAGTGTAATTGAAGTGTGTTATTTCAGTTTTTCTTTATTCCACTGCAATGCAATGCCCAGAAAAAGAAAAATAGCTCAAATGTAAAGAAGCTCCTTAAAAACAAAAAGCTGACAATGCTTGCAAGAAAATATGATAGCATCATTATATCATCAATGCAGAATACTATTTGACAGTGCATGATTTAAACTCGCTCTGTGTTTAATTTCTTTACCAGAAAACAAATTTATATGGAAGACTGACCGAAACCAGAGAGCTAAAAGGGGGAAAATCTGATAATGAAAATAAATTTTCTCATTACACCCAGCTTCATTTTGATAACCAAGAGCAATGGAACAGTCCAATGTAAAATATCACCATATAGCTGTCACCGATCAGCGTTGCATTGTGGCTCTCACGGGCACTCAGTGGAATTCCTTCCACGGCCGATCGTTTCCATTCCCTGCTCTGCAAATCAATAACGTGGAGCTCATTTATTTTCTTGGACCCATTGGTTCCTCTAAATATAACCATTATTTCACTGACAGTGACAACACTGTGGCTATCTCGGATGCCTGGCTGCTCTCCACTTGTCTGGAGCGACCTCCATTTCAAGGTTTTCAAATCCAGCGCCACCACCTCGCCGAAGTCAATCGCTCGCAACACCCTTGCACAATCAATGGCATACATATTACACACATATGAGCAAGAGTAACAAACATTAAATAAACAAGAACCAGGAATATTACATACCCCAAAGACGTAGAGGGAGCCATGGTAATAGCAAGAAGAGTGACCCCAGTGCTCCGGGGGATCCCCTGACTCTAGGGTAAGCCCACGCCCAATCCAACTATGGTTTCTTCGTAGCCCCTATTATCCTTATAAATGGAAGAAGCTACTTGCATAACGACTTATCCATTGTCAAAACAAAAAGGAAAGAAAAGGGAATATAGCCTCATGATATTTCGTTGCCAATTTGAGTCTGTATCCATTTAGGTAAGAGCTATTTTTTGGGCATAGTTTCCAGTTTTAGGGTAGGAAACAATAGCAAGAAATTTCGTTGGAGAAAATAACAACTTACTATAAAATAAAATAACAAGCCTTTCAAGCGCAGAGGAGTTCAGTATCATTAAAAAAATGTGTACACGTGTGAAGAAAGATAGATAAAAAAGCGAGTGTATTGATTCAAAAGAAAAGGCCTATCAGCCTATTTAGTAATTCATGGTAAATTGAATATGGGGAAATATTAATAAAGTAGTTAAGAAAGGAATTATTAAATGATGGACCATGATGCTAAATAACAAAACTGTGTTCGTCATAAACCAAAATCAACATTTGAGTTTCTAATGGAATTGTTTAATAATATAAAGTCAAATAATTCCATGAAAATGTTGGATAGTATAGGGGATAAACAAGATCGCATAGTTGTTCCTTGGATTTGTATATAATTTTTTTTCCTCTGGATATGAAGAAAGTGAATTCAAGAAAAATCTCAATGAATTTGGAGGTCAATGTGAGCCATCTTGATAATTAGGTCAAGAAACTTACGAACAGGGATTTTGATAAATAAAAAATTGTTATTAAAGATGGTCATGATTCTTTATTTAGATGGAAATATAGAACCTTCTGAATGAAATTCTAAAAGTTTTAATTAACAAGGGCAATTATGTAATGGTAGTCTCTGTCGATTTCAATGCAACTTTAGTCAGTTTAAAAAAAATCATAGTATAGTTGAGCTGGAGTGCGAGCAATATGTTTATGTACATACATAGACTTAACCACATTCTTGCATGTTTATTTACATACATACACATAACCACATTCCTTTTAGATTTTAAAATACTGGAATTGCCATACTTTGTTTTAATTTTGATATTCCAAATTATTGACTTTTAAGTATTTTTTAATTGTATGATATGCTATTTCGAATTAACCAAAAAAACACAACCAATTTTCTTTTAAATTTTAAAATAATATTTTAGTTAGTGTGATTTTTAACTTTAATAATGGTATTCCAAATACTATGGTTTTAGACTTTAACAATGATATTCCAGATTGAACAAAATGTAAATTAGATGATGTGATATGAGTTGTGAAGTTGCTTTAACTATGGCATCATGGGCTTCATATTAAAGTACGACGAGGTAAGAATACTCTATCTAGAAGCAGATAGAGTTGAGAAAATCCTCACGATAATAGGCGATATAGCACCAAAACTCTCTCCAGGCAGAGCTTAGATTGAATCCGACAAGCCAACAAAGGCAGAAATCTGTTCCAGTGCTCACAATGATTCCAATCAATTCCACCACTGCAAGTAGCCAACCTACCTAAGAGCCCGTTAAGTGCTCTTTCTCTATACTTTTTAAGGCCGAGCCATCAGATTACTGAAGTAATAATGAGGCTAACGGGGAATGAATTAAGGTAATATTCCTGCTTTTAATGCGAGAACCAATTCAAATAGCTCCATTGGGTGGCACAAGAATAGATACGAGGAGGTGCTCCTTGGGCGATAAGGAATTACAGTTAGAGTTACTGTCGCCGTTTACGAGGGCTTCCATTAGGATCTTATTACACCCTATTCAATGGAATCCATACTATCGAATATGAGCATAATCATTACTAGTGTAATCATAGAATTGATTTCAACACTATCTCTTAATGAGAATTTTTTTGGCCTGAATCCAAGAGAGAAATGACCGGATACAGCATGACAATCCTTTTCCTGTCGAGACATGAACTTGATTTGGACGTCGAAGCACAAAGTTTATATTAATCAAAACCTAGGCTGGAGTGGGTGTGAGGAATCACTTTACTGGGGTACCTAAATCAAATTTTTATTCATAAAACATCCTTTTCCCGTCAATACGCGAACTTTGTTTGGACGCTGAAGCACAAAGTTTAGATTAATCAAAACCTCGGATAAAGTGAGTCAGAGGCATCACTTTACTAGGGTACCTAAATCAATTTTTTATTCATAAAACTTGAGGAATTACAACATGCCAAGGTTATTTGTTACATTCCATCCAGCAAGAGTGGAAATGGTAATCACACATCAAGTAGTTGATACATATCTTAATGAACGATATAAAGACTGATTTGATTCAATGTGAGAACCAACTTCCGCGTCTCAAGTTTAGGTGGGCGCGACCTTATGGCACCTAAAGAGAATCTCATTTCTCTGGGTTCAGAGTATGATTTCTCCACTGGGGTTTCGAACTTTCCTTTTTCTATAGGTAAACAATATTCATTCGTGCAGTACAGTTGACACAAACAGAAGAGCCCGACGTGGCCTGGTTATTGGTAAGTCTATTTATCACTTTTCCTACAAAACCAACTTCTACCTCAATGGAATGATATGGGCTGGGTTCATTCCCGTGGGAAATGCTTGACCATACTACTCTCTTTCCAACCAACCCCAATTTGGTATTGGAAAGTAAGTCATTTCTCCACTTGGCCCACCTTATTTCTTTAGGTTCCCTCAATTTTTAAAAGTAATTCATTTCTTTAGTTGGCCTATCTTATTTCTAAACACAGCCGGGTGGTGTGAAAATTTGAAGTTAGGTTGCACTTTTTGCTCTTTTTGAGAAAAAAATTTCATTTTTTCCTACTCTTCAATTTTTTGTAACCCAAAACATTTTTTCTGTTTAGAATTTCATTTTGTGATAAAAATAAAAGTGGTGGGAAATTTTATTAGCTTTCTATTACTTATTTTTTGGAATTTTTTTATACACATTTAATATGTCAACTTAGCATTTCTTTGAGTGTGTGTTTCTTAACAATCAAAGGATTCATAAAAAGTCATGTTAATACGCGCCGGTGTATTCTTTGAAAACTTTGTGTTTTTGAGAAACAAAATGTGTTACAACAATCTATACAGAGTCTACTTTGGTTTCGTTATATTTACGGAACCAACTGATGCATATGATAATTACTGGAATTTTTTGAACTGATCCAATATGAAAAAGTTGTGTGTTTTGAATATGTTTCGAGACGCATGCAATTTTTTAACATATAAGTTATAAACTAAAATATAAAAAATACCCATTCCACACGACAGACCAACGTAATGCACCATAATTTTTTCAATTTTTTTACAGTGTATATTGGAAGGTATAGAATATTGATTTCATTGAATCATAATGACCTTCAGAAATTGTTTGCACCCATTTTATTACAAAACTAATAAAAATTAGTAAATATTGATGAAATACCATAAAAGTTATATTTCCTGAAAGTAGATTGAATTCTACAAATGTTTGTCTTGGTTCTGGCAGTTAATTCAAAAATTTTCATGGATTTTAATCAGTCCAAATTTGAAGAAATGTGTTTCGAGCTTGACTCTACGTAATTACAGACGTGTTTGTTCGGTCGAACTTTTAAAAAAAATTCGGCCTAATTTTTCTTTGCACCGATGGCCCGTCAAGCCTAACGACAGAAAAGTTCAACCGAAATTTTTACAAAAGTTCGGCTGAAATTTTATTTGACTTTACGTCGGCAGGAAAATTCAACAAAGGCCCTCCAAAAAAACATTTCCTGGCAATATAAATTGCCATAAACGGATACATTATTTTCAAATAATTTCGCACATTTCTTCATTTGGTTTGATTTAGAAAATGATTTTTTTGGGTGTAAGGACTCTTTTTGGCATAACATTGAAAGGACATTTCTTGGAGGTATGTGATACATGTTTGGATTTTTTTGGGCTTCATTTGTTTTGAAGGTATTTTGTTTTTAGAGGTTTTGGGCTTAATTTTCATTGCTTTTCTTTAAGGTATTTTGTTTTTAGAAGTTTTGGGCTTAATTTTTATTGTTTTTAGAGGTTTTGGGCTTAATCTTCAAAGAACATTTTTTTGGATGTATTTTGTTTTTAAAGGTTTTTGGGCTTAATTTCCAAAAGACATTTTTTGTACTTAATTTCGAAAGGACTCTTTTTAGGCTTAATATTCAAATGACATTTTTTGGAGGTATTTTTTGAAGTTATATTTTTTTTAGAGGCTTTTTAGAGGTAGTTTTAAAAATGACATTTTTAAGAAGTTGGGCTTAATTTTCAATGGACATTTTTTGGAGGTATTTTTTGAAGTGACATTTTTTTAGAGTACTTGTTTTGGGTTGATGTAAATCTTTTATGATGAATTTTTAAAATGAATTTTTGTCTAACTTTTTAAATGAATTTTTTTTGTAGGACTTGAAAGGAAATATTTAAAGTTTCATTTCATCTTTATAAGACATTTTTTCCTCAGATTTTTTAAAGTATGTGTTTTGGATTGAAGTATGTATTTTCTGCAAAAAATTTAAAATGAGTTTTTGTTTTCTTCTATTTATTTTTTAACTTCATACTCAATTATAATGGGAAATCGAAGGAATTGCAAGAGAAAATACAATCGAACAAGAGACCCTGAGGAATGTAGGGAAGAGAGAAGAAAATCTCGCAAAAAAAAGAGAGAAGCGCTCTCAAATATTGAAAGGGAAAATCAACCTCAAGTAGAAGTTGAAACAGGTATGTAAATGTAAATATAATAATTTGATATTTAAAATCTTGCTAGTGTAAAATGTGAAGCTTAATTTTTATTTGATGAACTAATTTGAAAAATATTTTGCAATGTAAACAGAGAGAGATATTCCTCAAAAAATTGATGATGAGATACAAAATTTTGAAAGAGAAAGTGAAAGAGATATTCAACCAATGATTGAAGATGGTGAAAATGTTGAAATAAATTCAAGTGAAGAAATTGAATCACAAGGTATATATATATATATATATATATATATATATATATATATATATATATATATTGAACACATGAATGTATGATCTAAATGGAATGTATTAGTTTTGCTGTGCTAAGTATCCAAAAAGTAATTAAAATGTGTGCATAGGGTTCTCTGAAGTTTGCTGGTGAAACAAATGGTTTTAAATTAGTTAAACAGATTTTTGTGTGAGTTTAAAGCATGTAAATCGCTTATAAAACATTGTACAATAGTAAATAACAGAGAAATAAACATCACATGTAACAGTACTCAGCAAATTTGATGGAGCAGTTTACCCCTCCTAGGCTACATCTACTTGTCCATCTCCCAATGGCATGTCCCTCATATCTTATTGCTCGAAAATGGTAAGTAAATTTGAAATAGAGCCTAAAATGGATGTGATATATGTGAAAAAATCTTCAAAATTCTTGAATTAATCAGGAATGACTATTCATTTGCATAAAACAGTAAAAGGATGCCCAATACACTGACAACACCCTGGTGGCTCCTTGATCTTTCCCAAAACTAAACCTATACAATATTACTTATGATGGTTCTGAAACATGTGCCAATGTGTTCAAAATTTCGACGATACCCAAAATTGACTATCCATGCATCCAAATTGGTTGAAAATCCAAGGAGTTATGGCCAAAACAATAATTTCTCCAATATTCCTTGAAAACCTCCTCCAAAACTGGAGGAACTCCAGTTAAAAGCGCCAAATTGGTGGATTCCACGAAAATGGTGGAACACACCCAAATTAAGCGGGATCATTAATGGTTTCATTAAATGTTAGAGGGGAGGGGTCACATGTGACCTCCGCCGAAACTGCCTTCAAAACCGTGGCTTATCCATCCACCCAACATCCACATTAAATTTGAAGGAGTGTTGGCACATCTTACGATTTTCCAAACCATTTACCACACATGGTTAAGGCCTTTAGGGCCAGGGTTTCTACACTAGAAACTTTTCCCCAAATTTCGACGGCCAAAATGTCACTCTTGTGACACATAGGCGTCCCAAGAGCGACGTTTTGAGGTGCACCAAAACGTGGTTTCTCCTCACGTCAGACTTTCGACACTTGAATTAAACTTCGATATAGCAACGCTAGCATTGACGTTTTAAATTGGTATCGCACTTCTGACATTTATTGAAGCGTCGAAGTTCTGACGAGATAAAGTGTCGCTATTCCGACACCCTCAAACGTTGCTGGTCCTTGCCTCCAAACGTCGCTAGTTCAACGCCTGTGAACATCGCTAGTTCGACGCTGCCATATCATCGTCACAAGACCGACGTGACTAATTATCGTTTCAAGACCGATGGTAGTTGAACGTCGTAGTATCGACGAAAAGAAACACAAAATACCGGTGGAGGATTTGGGTCGGAATACTGAGGGTTGTGGAATGTCGCAATACCGACGGAAACAATCACACAGGTAAAAAGAAATGTTTTGTTTCCATTTTGTTACTATATGATGGTCATCAGAATATGATGATTTGTACGATGATTTATATTTTCACCCCACCCACTGTACACCAATTCAAAAGCCCATGCTTTGATCAATTTCATGGGGGTGAAAGACCATTGACCTTCACTGCCAACTGTCCCTTGGGCCCTTAGTAAGAGACCCCCTTGAGATGCTACAACTTTGGGATTCCAACATAAACCTTGGGAAAGTACATGAAGAAGACTTTGCAAAAGGATTCTATCTTACCGTTAGAATCAATGAGCTCACCGAGGAATTGAGAGACTGTAGATATAGGGTAGGGAAGCCGATTCCAATATTTTGAGCATCGAAGCAGGGAAGAGAGCTATCGAAGAAAAAAAACACTTTAACAAGATCCTACGTGTCCCCTCCAATCCACCAACAAATAATTGTACTCCAGTCCACAATAATAGTGAGTCACCAGTGAAACAGGGACACCGAACAAGATG
Organism: Pinus albicaulis; assembly: GCA_034641835.2. Classification (NCBI taxonomy): domain Eukaryota; kingdom Viridiplantae; phylum Streptophyta; class Pinopsida; order Pinales; family Pinaceae; genus Pinus; species Pinus albicaulis. Next base: position 640,302,571 of record CM076571.1, read on the forward strand.
AAGACATAAAAGACACAATGAAGCAAATAAGTGAAAACAAAATCCTCCCCAACCCTGAGAAGCATAAAGCATATATATGACAAAATTATACTTCCAAACCACCTAAACTATAGTAAGAATATATTGAAATATTTGCATTTTCTCATGTTACGGTTAAGTGATCTAATTTTGCAAATTTGGATGGAGTAGCCCAGGAATTTCCACTATGGCAGGTTTTATTATGGTTTGCGCTATGGCATTCTACCTTGGTATTCCCACAGAATCAAATAAGCTTAGTATTCACAGAAAGCATAATAGAGTATTTGAATTCAGTGAAGAACCAGAAACTAATGTCCTTGAACAAAGCGTCTCCATTTACTCAACGAGTATGGCTAAGGCTATGGTGAGATAATAAATAAGATAATATTATTATCTGTGTCAATCCATAGGATTCCATTTATGTTGCTATTCAAAATAAATGAATATAAAAGCAAGATCCATTTCTATACGAACTTTACAAATTCAATAATATGAGACTTCGATAGCATCTAAAAATCAAGCACAAAGGTGAATAAAAAGACTAGTACGTAGAAAGAGAAAAGAAAGACTCACATCTTGGTATACTTTGGCCTCATCTATGTCATCCATAATTTTTTGAACATCATCCAAGTTGATCTCACTTTGAAGAGCCTTAATAGCATTTTTTCCTGTCTTTAAACACTCAAATACAACCTTTTTCTTGCTTGTTAGTTCTATGTCTTCCAGCTGCAACCATATTCATATTGGACAATGGTGTTTAGCTTTTCAACTAGATTTATAAAATGCAATATTTCAACTCAGTGCATGTTGTCCTTCACTTTTCATATAGCAGGAAGGCAATAAAAGAAGATTTCCTTTCTTCAACAAGCATGCAGATGACCACCATAAAGTAGTTCAATGCTTGGAAGGAACAACTTCTTCTTCCAAGAAAGATGAAATTAATAAGACAACATACATATTTCTATGTTCCACTTAATGAATTTTCTACATTCCAACATAAAGCAACTAATTGGGTAAGTAATCTACCAAGTAGTTCAACGGTGCGAACACCTAATAGAAAATTTCACTCTGCTAAGTTTATCTGCATATGCAAACATTTTTCTAAACATTAATAAGCCATGCATCAACTTTCTTTACGAGCTCTTCTTGCATATTTTTCTTCTTTGATGTAAGAAATGCCCTGTCTTTCTTTTTCTCTCGAAGAAAATATCGAGCAAATTGCTTTTCAGTTTCAATTACTTTCTCAAGCTGAAAAACATTTCAAGTAAGAAGATAAACTACAACTATGATCCTTGTTTAATTCTGCAGATTACACTTTCATAAGTTTGAACCAAACGTTCTTATAGAACTTAAAGAGAAGTAAGCAGAAGCCAATATGTTATGAAAAAAGGTCCAAAAGTTGGAGATTTAAATTGAGGAAAATCCCAAAGGTTCTCCATATTTCTTAACTTTCCATAAATTTCAAGTATGTGAGTGATACAAGAAAACAAAAGAGGAAGTAGATATGTATAGAACATTAAGGCAAGAAAAAACAGAAAGGAAATAATCAATGAGAGGTAATCACACCGTAGGTAGAACAATCTGTACCTAGTACCTACATTGTTGTGTATGGTGATTATTTCCAAAACAAGTTCATATGTCAACAAATTTTAACCTAACATAATTATGTTGGATCTGTTTGGTGGATTAAGACATCAAAGCTATTCACATTCAACCAATTTACAATTCCAAAGTGTCAAACAATGAGCAAGCTACCAAGCATGTAGGTCATGCCTTCCACTGCCCAACAAGGATAATGTCATAGATCAAGGAGTGAGACAAGATCAATCATTAGGTAGCACGATGTGGCCATCACAGTGATAAATAGATAATTCATGAGAGCTATAACCAAACCTAGCATTCCACCAATTAAAATCGACTTTATCACCCATGGGGTGTAGAACAGTTCGTGAATGGATGCATTGTTAAGGAACTCCTTGTGTAATAGTCACCAGTTCGAAAACCTCTGGGTGCCCCCCACATCCCCCTTTTGGAGAAACTCATGAAAATGCGCCACCCCAAATTTTGAAAATCCTCTCTGATTTTATGTCCAACAACCCTTTAACACAAAAAGAAGATAGAAGATAAAGCTTTGAGGAGTTTGTGACCCTGGTAAATAATTATAAAAGCAGACATTATCCTTGATATTTATTTATATTACCTTCTCTACCTAGTTGGCATTCTCCTTTATCTTTCTTTATCTTACCTTTACTATCAGTTTACTTAAATTTTTAACATTACCATTAATTATTTCAGCATGTTTGAGTGGTTCCAAACTCATCAAACTTCATATGAAGAAAGTATAATTTCATAGCCCATTCAGAATTCAACAGAATTAACACTTGCCATGATTTTAGGATTGGCAAGATTATAGTGTTTCCATTGGACTACATAATAATGAATTTGCAAGAGATAAATTGTTGTTGTAAGGATTTTATCATTCTTATTTTTATTTTTCTAATTTTAGAGATGGAGACCTAACATCCCCTCATCCCCCTTGAATTTACCCAAATTTTGGGGGTGCTCAAACACACCCATAAGTGGATATAGTGACAGTACAAGACTAAAAGAAAAAAATGCCATAATTAGGGAGTCCAGTACCAGTAAGTAGTACCCTGAGGATTATGGAATTGTCTTCTAAAAATGATAAATGTATCCTTAGGGTAATTCTTACTACTACTTGACTTCCTAATCCAGTGGTGGGCTAGATTAATCAATTTAAACTCTCTCTCTCTCTCTCTCTCTCTCTCTCTCTCTATATATATATATATATATATATATATATATATATATATGTATTATATATATCTTATATATCACAGTTAACTTGGTTAATCATTTATAAGTTATAACTTATTGTTTCAAGGTAGAGCTCATCATTACGTCTACAGCTTTAGTCCGGCAAACTCATGCTAAGTTACCAGCTGCTATTGTCTTTCCAGTGGAATCCCCCTCCCTCTGCATATTATGGGGAAGAGGGAGGGGATCCCATGATGTTTACAGCAGTAAGAAGTACCCTGAGGATAATATATATATATATATATATATATATATATATATATATATATATATATATAGATATAGATATAGATATATATATATAACCCCGTGGGATAGCTTAATAAGTTCAAACTGACTGTTTTAAGGTAGGAGTTGTCATTAGGACTCTAGTTCTAGTTCAGTTGGGCCCTGCCAGCTTACCAGACACTATTGTGGCTAGAAGTTGACTCACCCTCCATTTGCATACTCTGGATTGTCGAGGAGGATCCCATGATTTTTAAACAGGGAAGAAAAGGTGTGTGCATAAAATTTTCTGATGAGGTATGACAGTAAAATAATGAAAGAAACAACTACTTAAAGATAGATAATTTGAAGAATAATTTATCCCTAAAAAAAAATTGCATAACATTCCTAAATGGCGCTTCCAAAGTATTATGTTGAAAAATAGGGAAATGTCACTTAGGAAACAAACATAAATGCAATTATATGAGCATAATTTCATTGATGAGTTAACAATGTTAAGGTGCCTTCCATCCATGTGAGTAAATGTCACACGCTTCACTGAATTTGAACTTTGAGGTTCGAAATCTGGCAAACCACAACAATATCTTCAATTCAAATCAGGTTAGATAAAGTTTGGTTCATTTTCATTTTTCCATCTTCATTATTTCGCATAACAAGGTCCATCGTATTTTGGTTTTTGAGTTCCCATCTCTTCGAATTTTAAAAGGCTTGTTTAAATTTAAATTTAAGTCACACCACTAACCTAGTTTAAGCCATCAATCGTGCTGATGAAGGGTTTTTTTATGATAGTCGATAGGATCTACCGGTTTCAAAAGTTCCAATGTCTGCTATATCAAAGTGTCTACTACCCAGTGTCTACTATCTAGATTTTGGATTTGAAGAGGTAGCACTTCTAGAACTACCAGCACCAGAGCTAGCTATTTCATATCCTACAGAAGCAGTGAATTTTAGTTCTACAAAATCCCTATCGATTCTCGTTATTTAAATTAAATTTTATGACCACTACGATGAAAAAATGCACAAACATTTATTATCAGGGTCGTTGTGCCTCAAATAAGCAATGTATGTAAACTATATGCTAGAGACCATTGATGGAGTTGCACTCACAGAGAGACGAATGACACTTTATTAGGTTATGCACCGACGAAGACACGAATGATGCTTTGCTAGGTTAGGAAGTTAACTCTATCCCTTTTTTAATTTGAATCACATTAGGATATTTTTATAATTTGCTTCAGATACATATTTTATAATAATACTAACATATTCAAATCAAGATAAGATATTCAAATTAAAAGAGATAAAATTTAATTAAATTTTATCTCTTTTAGTTTTAACATCTTATCTCATTAAAATAGTTTTATAAATTATTTATTTCATATATATTAAAAATTAATATATTAATATTATAATATGTTATATATATATATATATATATATAGATAGATAGAAAGAGGGGAAATTTTCGTTTGTATTATAGACATTGAAAATTTAATATATGGATATTATATTGGGTTATATCTTAAATTTGAGAAAATCTTATATTAAGATATATATATATATATATATATATATATATATATATATATATTCGAATTTAATGGTGAACCTCATCTGAACCTTATCAAAAAATTCAAATTCGAATCGAACTTAATTTTTCTCAAACTTGAACCCGAGCCATGTGTCATTCATGTGAGTCACGAAGGTGGCAATCATAGAATTCCCAAACATGACTTTGGCAACTAGGCATTCATCAATAGGTTGGACCACATATTCAAGGGCCATATTCCTTGCAAGGCAGCAGAAAACCAACATACAGTGAAAGTGATGGTGGTTTGTTTATTTCTTCTTTTAGGTAGGATATCCTTAGCACTTCAAAGTTCAAATTTCAACAGGTTTCAAGAAGTTATGGGTTGGAAAGGAGTATAGCCTCCCTAGTGTTTCTCGTTAGAGTCCAGGTGTCTTTTGAAATATTCAAATAAAGGGAAAAAACAAATTGGCTTTCATTGAAGAGTCCTGGAAACATAGATATTCAATTATTCTAAGAAATGGTTGTGTGATACATATCAAAGACCACTTATAATATGTGAGTTTATTGTCCTTGGGGCATATTGTTAGTGATTTGTCACAAAAAAAATAGGAACAATTTAGAGTATTTTTACAAAATCTTAGAAGAGGAAAATATTTGAGATCGGAAAAGAGAATTCTCTCTGAGTTGTTAAAATATTCTTTGATGAGTAGGCATGTAGGAAAGCTGGTACTGAATAGGCTAAAAAAAATCTAGATTCTGGACACCTCATGCCACCTACAACACAGATCTGTTACTCCATAGTGTATGTAAAGTTGCATTGGTTGATGTTTCAATTTGTAAAGGATTAATAGTTGTAAATTTTATGATCAGCCGTCGACTTTCACTGCGCATCTGTAAGAAAGAATTCATCTAAGGAAGTCTTAGGGTCTTACAACACTTGGCTTGCCACGTTTACATGTCTTTGAAAATAAGGGCCGAGGAGAAGGAAAAACTCAGGTATATTGCATATTGGAATTTCCATGCATCCTAAGTTTGATCTATGACATAGCCAAGCACATAAATACACTAGAGATGCCAAATTTCAACAACTTTGGACAGAGGAATATAACAAAAAGCAGATAAATAAGAGTACACAGTATTTTATGGTCCAAATCACATTTCTTGTTTTTTATTTTTCCATTAACAATAAAACACTAGAGCTCCCATACTAAGGATCATGGCCCTTTACAAACCCTAATACAATGTTATAATACACAATTTACAAGCTTTCCTTTCGACTAAATACATCATACAAATAGGGTTGAGGCCTAGTCCATCAGGTCCTCATCTACCCAAAGACAAACAAAAATGGTTTTCCTTCACCTAGAAATTACAATAGCAAGATACTTAACTCACCTAGGTTGGTTCTGTTAGATCACATTCCTCATGCCAACCTATTGTCTAGCAGTAAATAGCTCCTTTAGCCCACTGATCCACTTTCCTGTAGCTTTCAGCCAGTCCCTTCAGCTGCTACAGGTCTCCCACATACTCAACAGCTCCTCTGCTTCTATTTTCAGCCTTAGAAACACTCTTTATGTCCTCTACCTCTCTTTAACTCAGCCCTCCTTGTTGTGGATTTTCCTACAACCCTACACAGACTCAAACTTCCTCACTACCCTTACACGAGCCTGATTTATCCCTTAGCTTGCTACCCAGGCAGCCCTATACCTCTCGATCGATAGCATACCAGACTCATAGGTGTCTGCTAGACCCTCAGTCACCATCCTTAGGACCAGATCTACCCTCGGATCTTGTCAAGCCTTTCCTTTAGGCTTTCAGTTAGCTTCCTTATGACATGGTACAACCCTAATAGACTTCTGAGGCTCCACGAACTACCTACAACAAACTCTAACGCACTCAGCCTCCTCTGTATATCCTTGACCTACCCTAAAAATAGCACGAATCCTGCAGCTAACCCGAATAAACCATGACAGGCCCTTAGCCAACTTTCAAATGCATTGTTTCAGTCCTACATATGGTTCTTTTCTTCTGCAGCCTAGCGAAGACACTGTTCAACCCGCTTCTAAGGCTCAGAGTTCTTCATTAGACTAACATATACCTTAAACCATCTTTTTCTTGATCAAAAAATAGTATAATCGGCCTTCTCCTAACATACTTGCTAAACTCAGCCTCCTTGAACAGAACTGCCTACAACAAACCTTGACGCACTCAGCCGAGAGTGGTAATTTCATAAAATCAATAGTATTCGATCAAGTGCTTGTCTTAGAAAGTGGGTCACTGCCACTTTATATTCTTTCCCTTTGATAGAAGGGGCTCCAAGGAGACATTAGTTTTCAAAAGGAAACAATTAATGTAGTTGGTTTCTACGGGGTTTTTTTTGGCTCTGTTAGAGTCGGTATAGTCATATCTCCGTCAGAGATCAAAAACTCTTTGTTGCATTTCATTTTAGGTTTCTCATTCATCCAATCAGTTGCATTCCATTAGAAGCATAGATTATATGATGGAAGGGTCTTGTTTCTCATTTTTCCTCATGTCATGTATCTGCTGGTTTGTGTCTGATCATTAAAGTTCATCAAAATTCATCAAAGTCAATTTTACAGTCATTCATAGTCATGGATGGTCTTTTGGTCAGAAAAGAGTCATTTCAGTCATTAGGTCTAGGGTTTCGTCTTCAAAAATGTCAGATAATGCTAGTAGGCACATGAGGATGTTTTCTAATAAGTTTTCATTCCAAAACTTTCATCATCAATAATGTTGAGAATGATTCTTCTTCAAAACTCTGTTTTGAAGAAGAAATCATCAAATTTATTTTTTGTAATAAATGTAATTTCATCCTTTGTAATTTTTAAATTTTTTCAGTCATGAAGTACATTAGGCGCAGCCCTGGTCATCCTTTGCCAAAATCCAATGCCAATCCTACAGAAAATAGACAAGTGTTTCATCATTTCAGTCAAAAAGTCAGAGTGGAAACAAAAACAAAGTTTGTATTAAAAGTGAAAAAGTGGCAAAGCTAAAACATAAGAAAGTGGGTTTTCGCAAAACAAAAAATCAAATCCATGACTATACAAGATATTTCCATGTTTTTCAAATCATTTGCACTCAAGAGATATCAAAGAAGTCGGTTTCAATTGTGGAAGGGCGAAACTATGAGTTTAAAGCTGAGACTGTGTGTTTGGAGTGCACGCGGCGCATTGGGATAATGCACGATGCATTGGCATAATGCGTCGCACATAGCCATTTTCCACAGTGGTAATTTGCTCCGGTGCGGTGCATATACCTGGTGCGGCGCACAGAGCCTCCAAGCAGAATTTCGTCACTGCTTCATCAAAAAACCAAAACAACTTCACTTCTTTTGCTCCAAGTAAGTCTGTAAGCTCTGGCCATTGCTTTTAGCTTGTGTTGGGTGTTGTTGGAGGGAGGAATTTGAAAGTTGGGAGGATTGAAAATATAAACCCTTTCTTTTGTCAAAAACTACTCCTAGGGTTTGAGTTTCTTTGTTAAAGTTTGATTCTGTGCCAGTTATTGTAAATCCCATTCTCCATCTATGGTTCCTTTCCCCACTACTATCATATCATCATACAGTGCCTCCCTTTTCCCTATTCCCTTATAAAATCACTCATATCACTTGTTCCTAAATCCCATTTTCCCTAAACCCTACCATCTCCTATATCATTTACAAAATTCCCATTTCCCAAACACATTCAAGTGACTATCCCCAGATTGTAAAATTCACTTGACTGAACCACATTCCTACCACTATACAATATTTCCCTCAGTTCTATACCCACTGTCCCTTTTTATCACATTATTTTCCTACTTGGCTATATTTTGGCAATTGGAGGCAACAAACATCAAGTCTTCATTTCTCATTTTCAACAAAACAAACATACACTTGGCATAGACTTGCAAACACCATGATAGACACAGATTCATATTATGAGCAAGACAATGATTCTACAACAGAACTTCATGCACCGAGAAGGCCTCGAAAAGGAGGCAGACATGTGAGAGAGGAGCCCACCTCATTGACTCAATTGCGGGCATGCCCGCTTGCTATGGCCCATTTCCAAGAGCAGTCATGTTATCAGTACTGTGAGAGAGTGGCTCAGATTCAACATAATCAAGAGTTAGCCTGGTTGTTTTTGTTACATTTGCAAGATGGTTAGGTTACACTCACTAGTGTAAATTTCACCTTGACACGAGAAACCATTTCTTAGGTAATAGGAATACCGAATGTAGGTGAAGAGTGGAACAAAAGAAAATAGGTGGATAGAGTAAATTACGAGCCATACATCAGGCCTCGCTATCTGAGGCAGCTCAGCAGGGTATTCCCATTCCGATTTCTGAAGGAATCTTATGCACCATTGATGAGACTCATTATCAGGTACTTCAGTTATGAGGGCTGATTCTCACGCCTTCATGCATACCACATCAGGTTGTTGATGCATTTCACGAGAGTGAGGATGATGAATATTCCATATTTCATGTGCTGAAACATAGAGAGGATGACCACTCTTGTGCAGAAGAAGACTCCTGAGCAGCAACACAATAGCATTTATCATTATGCGCTTATCAAGATGATTGTGGTACATCAGCTTGGATTGCAGGGAATTGCATGGGAATATTTCATTTCCCGTGACTTCTTCACAGCCCCTCAGCCTCCTCCAAATATTGTTCATGATGTATGTGAGCCTTCACATCAGTTTGAAGGTCTCGAGATAGAGCCTATCATCAGTGTGCCAGTATTTTGTTACTTATCAGAGAGGCACGAGAGCATTGTTTGCAGCAACCCAACAAGTACTATCTCCACCCGGGGTGGAAGGGGTCTCGTTGCCGTCTTCATCAGCATAGGTATAGGTACAGGATATAGGAAAGAGGCCTATGCAGGAGGAAGGCCCTTCAGGAGGTTAGGATACTAATTTTACATTGATTCATGTGGACGTGAGTTCTCCAAACTCAAAACTAAGAGAGATCATTCAGGAGTAGAAAGCTAAGATCGGCACATTGACCGACAAGTTGTAGAGAGCACAGTGGATCATAAACTATCTGGATCAGTGGAATAAGTAGCTGGAGGATCAGCAGACAATATTGGAGTTACAAAACATCTGCGAGAACCAGCAAGCTGCCCGCAGAAGCCCATCCGAGATGACACCTATCGAGCGGGAGATTGAGGTCGATAGAGAGACTTGGCTCGAGAGGGTCAACATGCATCTTGAGAAGCTGTTGGAGAAATAAAAAAAAGAGAATAACATGCTCCTACACATGAAGAACCACTATTGGGCATGCACACATGTTTGCAAAGTGAAAATCAAGATCCTCAAAGCGAGGCTGAGAAGGGCACTGAGGAGGTGCAAAAGGCATGATCGACTGCAAATATTGGCTGAAGCTTCTTTGGCTGAGCATGGTACTTGATGAGGGACCTTCAGTCCAAATTTAAAGGAATTTGGAGAAAATTTTGTCATTTTTGAATTTTTTGGTCACACAATAGGTTTTTCTACCCGACGCATAGCGCCACCTTGCGTACGCTTATGATTGGGAGATCTTCTGGAGGAAAACTTGATATTTTTGGATTTTTTATGAAAATTTATGCATTCTCAGGAATGGCCTAAGGATTTCATCAAGTTCTGGGTTGCCTAAAGGGTCAAAAACACCTTTAAAATGGCCTTTCTGCCACTTTTTGCACCCACAGGAACCAGTCTTGGGAGAATGCAATTTTTGAGGGAAAAATGGACACAAAATCCAAAAATTCTACTTGGGTTGGAAAGTAGGCAGGTAGGGATTTCCAACGAGCTATCATGAGCTCAATTTGGACTTCGGGAAGTGCCTCAAAAACAGCTCCAAATTTGTGCTACGCATAGAGATTTTGGGCGTGGCGGATAGAGGATTTTGGCTCATTTTTCACTCCACTGCTAAGAATTTCGCCTAGTTTTGACCAGTTTCACTTTTTCATGTAACTTTTGATCTACCTAGATGTAATTTCATGTTCATGATGTAATTTTGGCACATTTTTACTTGTTTTATAATATTCATTCACCAAAAGGTGAAATGTGAGTGAATGGATCAATTTCCTAGCATATAGAGGCAAGTTGTTTCATGGCCTATTTTCTAGTTCCTAGTTTAGATATCATTGAAACAACTCCTAGAATGATGAGATCGACCCCTAGAGGCATTGGAATGGGTTAGGCTTGTCTATATGATGTATTTTCTCAGTCATTTTCAGGGTTGGACATTTGGGATTGCATAGGACTTCATTGTATATTCATTCTGAAATTTTGGCAAAGGAATAGACCAGGGTTTGCAGCCCTCTTCGAGATCCTTGTGGCTCTGTGTTTTGATGGTGTTTCCCTCTATGTATCTGTAAGTTAATTGATGTTTATGTGTACCAATTTCATTCTCCTGTCTTCTTAAACTGAACAAACAAGTTATAAAGGTAGAATTCATTGGTTTGCTTTGCTCTTCCTTCATTTTTGTTTAGTTTTTCATGTTTTCATCTGTTTGAGGAGGAATATTGAGATTATCTTTCCCTCCTTAGCTCCTCACCAGTCTAATCCATCCATTAAACTAATATAAAGCATCAAGACACTTTCCTTCCTCGTCCCAATCAGAACTCTGCAAAAACTAGGCCTAATCCCCGCACCCAAAATTGCCTTTCCTTTTGATCCAACAAAAACCCCCAAAAACACAATCAAAATCCTTCACTTATATACCTAGCCTAAAATTAGCTTTTATTTCAGTCATCTCAAGCCCTACTGATTACTCTTCGCTGATATTGACCCGGAGAGAGCCCTCTCCTGTTCGGGTAGGGCTAGCTACCAGACTGAGTGTGCTTTGATGTTACCCTGAACTCTTCCTTCCTTCAACCTGAGGTAGATTTAGGCAATAAAATAGTGGAGACCATACTGGGAAAGAAAATGGTTTGCTTGTTGGTGTTAATTGTTTTGTAAGCTACAGACGGAGCCTGAAGTTATGCCAGGTATCCTTCGAAACGCTTTTGCTTTGCATTAGCGGAAGTAGATAAACGCTGCTTCAGTCAATCTCCGGTCTAGCTTGTGAACGTGACACTTGAATTGTGAATCACACCAGTACATCAAATCGTTCTAGACTTTTGGGTGATGAGTCTAGAATTTGATAGGCTGAACAAGTTGGTTTTGTCCCTTTGATTTAGAAATTAATCCAACACACTGGATTCCAGAAGACATACTAGAGAAAATCTGGATCCTGGTCCACCTCCAGTGTATGAGAACCCCAATATGATTTCAAGAATCCTCCGTCGAGAAAGTCCCGTGATACCTTTGTTTCAATCTCATTCATGCCCTACTGTATTTGAATTCCTTGAAGATATTGAGTTTGATGATCAATTTGAGTTGTCGTTGTTTGAAACTAAGTCTGAAAGTGCTACTCGTTCTACTATCATAAATCCCGAGTTTATCAAGTATCTTAAGATTGAACAAGCTAATATATCCATTGATAGTTACATCTTGAACATTCAAAACTCTATTGTGGCAACAAATATTCCTGAGTTTATCGAATCTGCATCTGAAACTCTTGGTCCATCAGCAGTTACTTCTGATTCACAAGTTCACACTGAACTTCCCTTCATTCCTACTATTCCCGTGCAACCATCTATATCTGATCAGAAATCTACAGTAGTTCCTCCTCCATCCCCACCACATACACCTCGCACATCTACTACTCCTACTCCATCCGCTTCTCCAAGACAGATTATAAATCCACCAAGAGCAATGGCCGCTAGATTTTCACCCCTTGTCCTGCCTCCAAATTTGGATGCTATGCCCGTTGATTATCAAAGTAAGATCCCATTGTTTGATGGTACTCCTCAAAGTGTTCCTGCTCAAAAAAATATTGATAGGATGGCGGACTTATTTGATCTCCATGAAATTGATGAATAAAATGTGACTATGAGATTGTTTGTGCAAACTTTTAGTGGTGAAGTACGTAAGTGGTTCAGAGCTTTGCAGCCTAGAAGTATTGCTACATTGGCCAAGCTTCAGAGACAGTTTTTAGATCAGTGGGAAATAAATAAAGATCCTCTTCAAATCACTTCTGAGTATACCAATATCAAGCGCAATCCTGGTGAGTCTGTCCAAGACTATATTATCATATTTAATGCGGTTTATAATGCTATTCCTGATGATTTGAGGCCATCTAAGAGGTCAGATTTGTTAAAATTCCCGGATGGTTTTGATCTGAATATGGCTTATTCATTACAAGAAAGAGATCCACCCAACCTGGAGGACATGCAGAAAAGTGCAGTGAGTGTTGAGGCAAATTTGAATGACAAGAGAGCTAGATTGAAAGCAGAGAAAAAAGTTGCGATAAAAGAAGAAGCTTCTACTTCAGATCAAATACTTCCCAAAGTGGAGAATATGTTTGAAAGAATGACACTTGATAAGCCCGAACTGCAGATAAAAAATGCCAACTTTCGTGGACAGCAACAACCTCAATTCAGGATCAAACAACGAGAGCAGTGAGCACAAGAACCACCAACCAAACACCAGGTAAAGACTCCTTTACAGCAGAATTTTGTTGGTCCCGAATCAGATGATGAAGACAACATAATTGGAGAAGAAAATCACTTTTTTACACCTGATGACATGCCAACCTTTATCACTGAAGATGAGGAGTTTGCAGAAAGTTCAGCTATACAAAAGGATGAGGATTTTATCTTGGAAAATGAGACATCTCTTGAAGAAGAGTCGGATGAGTATCAGAGAGGTTATATGAATGCTTTGTCCACCCAGCAGAAATAATATTCACTTAGAAACGGAGATGTGCCTATCAACCCAATCCAAAAGAGAAAGGAATTTTCAGCACAAGAGAATGATGTACCCATTTCACAAAGGAAAGGAAAATATGTAGCTGATCTTGCTACAAGTAAATCTCCATCAGCAAGTGAAAGATCAAATCAGCCAATTGTATTGAGAGAGAAACCTGAAAAGAAAGATGCTCCAGCCAAAGAGGTATAAAATACTTTAGCTTTTAAGTTAGAGAGTGAGATTGCTAAGTTGAAAGTTTCCATACCTTTGACTGAGTTAATGAGAAATAGCAGCTAAAAGGGTCAAGTATCTAAAATTCTGAATTTCGATCCAATGTCTGATATGGTGAGTGTGGAAGATGATCAACCTGAATTGATATTTGGACCGACATTAGATGGTGAATCTCTCGATAGTGATGTGCCACCTTTTTATATCAGCCTTAGATTGCATTATTTTGTGTTACATAATGCCATGTTTGATTCTGGAGCTTCTCACAATCTCATGCCAAAGGCGATTATGGAGAAATTGGGATTGGACATCACTTAGAAGTATCATGATCTGTATTCTTTTGATTCTAGCAGAGTAAGATGCATTGGGCTTATTAAATATTTGGTGGTAATTTTAGATCAGATTCCAGCAAAGAATGTTTTGATGGATGTGGTTGTGGCAGACATACCTCCAAGATTTGGCATGCTTCTTTCCAGATCTTAGGGAGAAAAATTGAAGGGAACCATACAAATTGATTTCTACTATGCTACCATTTCTATGTTCGGTCAGATGAGAAAATTATATCGGGAATAGAAGATGAAGTATATGATCACCAGCAAGGAGAAACCGGTAAATCATCCGGTAAATTATGTACATACAGATTTAGAGTCTTTTGTTTTGTATTCAGATAGTTTCAATGATATAGATAGTCATTTAGTTGAAGCCGAGGACATTCCGGAGATCACAAAAAATTTCAGAGAAGTTTTGGTGAAAGAGAAACAAGAGCTTGAGAGTTCCGCTGAGCAATCAGCCTCCCAAAAGCAGCAGAAAGTTGAGGAACAACAAGCATAAATAACAGAGCAAATGAAATTTTAGCACTTGGAGGAAGATGAAGAAGGTTTATGGACTATGGATTTCGATGGTGCCATTGGGAGTGATGGTGCTGGAATTGGTATTTGGGTACGTAGTCCTTTTTTTGCCCCAAACAAGGTACCTAGTAATGTGAGAGTTTGTTCTTACAAGTTAGCATTTGATTGTTCGAATAATGAGGTAGAATACGAAGATTTGATTGCTGGTCTGAAAATACTTAGGAAGTTGAATGCTAAGAGAATTGCAATCTATGGCGACTCTGAGTTGGTAATTAAGAAAGTGAAGGGTGAGTATCAAGCTAAGCATCCTCGGATGCGGGCTTATTGAAATGTTGTTCTAGATATATTGAAGTTATTTTGAGATTATACTTTGACTTGTATCCCTCGCATTCAGAATGGTATTGTGAATGCTCTTGCCAAGGTAGCTAGTAATTTGAAGATCCCAATAAAGTCAAGTAACAAGTTCGAAATCCATGTGAAACATTGTCCTACTGTCCCAGACAATCAAATGTTTTGGCAAGTATTCCAAGATGATGATGAGATTGATGAATTTCTGCAGAACAAAGGTAAATTCAAGGACACCTCAATTGACATGGATTATGATGATGGTGAGGCTGATGTGCAAATAAATCATATGGAAGTGTTGCAGCTGAAAGATAATGTCATTCCCAAGGGTTTGATACCCTTAGAAGAGCTATTTGATCAAGATGACGTAGCTAGAAAGCTGTTGAGGAGGTAAATCCCCTCTACGGATAGAGGCGATCCCTACTAGCCCAGCAGGGGTCTAGCAACAAACAAACAATGTCATGACGCAGGTTCCTAATTACGAATGAAAAGGCTGGAGATAAGAGCCTACCTGGATTCCAATGCTAGGATCTGAAGAAGAAGCGTCCCCGTTCCTCAAGCTAGGCAGATCACAATCCCTCCACGATCTCCGCGGATGAACACCTGCACATGGAAGAAACGAACAGATACAAGCGTAGAAACCAGCATACGTAACTAAATGTCAGTCAGAAAGGACATTACTCACATTAACATGATGGAAAACGGAGTGGAACCATAATCATAATCATATATTAAATAACCAGCAAAGAAAGATTACAACCAAGTTCTGACGTCGCGGTCTCCTTCGGACAGGTCTCCAGTAGTCCACGTCTCGCAAAGCTCGCCAAGGAAAGGGAAAACCTCTCCAGAGTCTCGTGACAATGGTCTCCTTACTTGAGTCAGCCTTAAGGGAAAGAGAGGGTGCTGTACAACACAAAGGCTCTTGGGAATATGGAGATTCAGAGCTTAGGCACTTCAAGACTAGCTTGCCATTGATTTGAGCAAGCTTTTATAGATGGGGAAGGAGGATTTGGGATCCCTATTATTATGGGATTGGCCCTATCAACAAGGAAGGTTCCATGGGAGGTGGCAAAACCACTTCCCTCCATAGAACTCCCGCAGCCAACCTCCCAACTCAAGATAGGTGATGGTTTGTGAATTTGTTAGAACTAAACTTCCGCCATCCTTATTTAAAAAACAACTCCCAAATTGGGTGGCGCGACTACGGCTCTATGACAGAGCGCCAAGTGGCGCGACCCCTTTGCATTAATTTCTCCATTGGCGCGAGTACTGAACTGCTTGCCCGCGCCAATGCCAAAAGGGCTATTTTTCATGACTTTTGCAAGGAGATGTCTCAAGGGAAAATGAAGCTCATGTTCAGAGGGATACATTGATGATGATTTCAAGGCATGACAATGTCCACAGGTCACAGAATGGGTCCTCCATTGTGCAGGATGGGGAATGGTAAGGACGGTGACAAATTACTGTGTAACAGATGCCCCCTAAAGTATGAGGCCCGAGAGGGAGAGGGGTGAAATGCTCTACGAGAACATGTCCAACTGAAGCCCCGCCGTCGGAAAACCTGCGCAAAAAGATACAACTGATATCTCAAGTACATGATGTATAAGTGGTATGGACGCAGCCATCCGAAACAAAGTATGCTATAATCCGGATCCAGGGTATGGGCGTAGCCATCCAACTAAGATAAAAAAAATAGACTCAGGTATGGTCGCAGCCATCCAATCAATGAGTCATGTACATAACGATAATAATCCACAATCGCAGCCTGGATTACAACAGACACAATCCAGGGTCTTGCGCTCCATCTCGACCCAACAGAGTACAAGTTCAGGCATGTGAATATGTGAGCTGAAGTCGAACATGCAAGAACATCGTCGGATTACCAGCCAATGATGAAAGCCGTTAACCGACGCGAGAGAAACCACCAATAATGACAATGGTTCTCAAGGTACTACAGGTACAATCTACGGCGTGCGAATAAATGAGCTGACGTCGAACACCCGCAGAATCACTCAATCGGAGGCCAATGATGTAAACCTCTCGTCGAATGCGACGAACCTGCCATTGAGGCATGCAGGCTCCAAGGTACCATAAAGAGTCTCTAGACCAACTTCCTGGATAATGAGCTGATGTCGACAGGAAGTGACCTTGATCGACGGTGGGCCATAATGATTCCCACATCATCGACACGAGACAGAGGAACATGATGTTTTGTTGTGAATCAGGATCGTATGAGAAACAGAGGAAGGTTGATATTTGCAGAGGCCAACTTCTCTTGAACATATGAACGGCACGACAATGGACTTGGCAGTATTTGACATCAACGGATCAGAGGTCATGGCGACGAGGCAGTGAACAGATGAGAGGTCAAAAGAGATTACCCAAACCCATGGAGGCAAAGTGAAGCGACGAGATGAGATGTCCCCAACCCGACACGAATGCAGACAAGTGCCATGTTCAAGAGCGACATACTGCCGACGACAACGACGATGGTTCCATTTTTCCCCCACCATTTCCGGCGAGTACCCCAATTATTTTTGATAACAAGCTTGAAGGGGATAGCATATGCTTGTGATATAAGTCCGCCCTTCGGGCGAATCCATCCTAGTGCATTTAACGAGTCCTAGGAAGGAGAAACTCGGATAACGTCATTTCGACTAGATCCAATGTCATCAGGGTTTAACGAGTCTGACAAAGGAAGAACTCGACGTCTTTTCATGTTTAGAGAGTTTGAAAAGACAGCGGAAAAGAAAACTCCACAGGTCCCTTTTCGTAAATAGTTCCCCAGATCCGAAAAGGTAGAAAACAATATCCGGGAAAACCTCCTAGTCGTAATAGGCTAGGGTATTCCTTTTTCGTAATCAATCCATCCCGGCCCGAAAAAGGGTTAAACTTATACCGGGTGAATGTCAATTCGTGTCCATTTTAACGAGATCGAAACGACAAGGGCCTCGGCGATCTTTTCATATTTAGAGAGTCAGAAAAGAGCTGAAAGATGACTCCGGAGTGACTTTTTCGTGTATTTACCGAGTCCGAAAAAGTATAAAATACAACTCGTGTCCATCTTTTAAGTTGCAAAAACTTGTTGCTGCACATACCAAGCAAGCGTAAAATCCATTTTCGACATAATATATGTAAACATTTGATAAAAATAACTTTTAAAACTCATTTTAATGTCGAAAAAGTTATAAATATGTGTAATTGGTAAAAATAAAATTACTTTTACTATTTACCTTGGTAGAAAACAACAGTGGTCCATTTGGAGCAGAAACTTTCGTCGACGATTGCGACCAATCCAGGCAACCATTCAGCTTCTCGTCTGTCACAGGTAAGAGGCGCTCCTTTTCTCTCCATTTCCATAGATTTTTTAATGATTTTCCCTTAGAAATCAACTTTTTGTGGCCACTTTTAAAATTTTAGGGCCGGGCCCATTGGCGTGGGTATCGGGCACGGACCCGCGCCAATGAGCTCATTTTAATAAAGGGCTCGCGCCACATGGCGCGACTGTTAGCAAAACAGCCGCGGCAGCGGCCGAACCTAATTTTACGCCTAAAATTCCGGTATTTAAACCAAATTGGTTGAAATTTGAAGCTCACCAAAGATCTAATCAGGGGTTTTTGACCATGTGAATGCAGATAATCACTCAAAATGGCAATCGAATGGAAGGAACGAGAGCACGGAGACGAGGATGAAGAGGCCATGCAAAGCCAGGCTTGCATGAACGCTCTTAGAGACTGTGGATTGAAAAATTTCTTCCTCACGCCATGTTTACGAGCTCAGCCCGAGCTCCTCCAATATCTAATCAGCATCTGGGATGAAAATGAACAAGTGTTCAGGCTACGAGACCAGGTGTTAGAATTGGAGGTCACTGACATTTATTTCATTACTCGATTGTCCCGTAGAGGTCCAATTCCTGTACTGACTGGGAGTAGACCATCAGGGGAAAAGATGGAACAGGTAATGGCACGGGTGTGCCGAGGGGCACAAACAGGATCAGGAAGAAAGAAGGTATACATATCCACCATCCCTGATCTAGCACTGAGAGTAGTTCTCCACACCATTACGCGGGCTGCTGGATCACAGGCTCCGCACGAGGCCACGAAGACCCAACTCCTGTTGGCCTCAGAATGCATGGGTCCCCTACTGTTCAACTGGGCAGAAGCAGTAACCATCAATATGAAAAGGCAGCTCACAAAGTGCAAACAGGGGAAACTGAAACAGTTCGGGTATGGTTCCATTTTGGTATCGTTCATTCTGGAACGCATACCAATCTTCCAGGGCCAAGGGGCCGCAGTGGCGAGTCCGATACCACGAGAGCCACGAATGGCTCGCTGGGCAGCACTGATGCCCAGATCTGGAGGTGGCCAACAGTTGTCCTGGAGGCCAGATTTCTTTAGGTGGCTACGGCGCCAACTGATCGTCGTGGAAGATTGGCCCTATTCGGGAATTGACTTTACCGGGGACCCAGATCTCCCACTATCAGAAGGAGATGACTGGGACGAGGAGCTGGGTAAGACCTCATATGTTAGATTTTATGTTTATATGTTTTTTTTTATTAATACACATTCGTCTTAACACAATTATATATGCATGCAGATGTAGGACCTGAGAGACCAGCCGGGATGTCTCCTATCTCCCGGAGGACACAACTTGCCCCTGAGATCCAGGGGGAAGGTACCGGAGGAGAGGAACTGATCCAGAACCTCGAGGGGATTGCCCATGGGATCCCAGACTATGCCCGACTATCAGACGTACCGATGGCATACCAGCGCCACACGGTGGGAGTTCCGAACCGGATCCACCGAATCCTGAGGCGCCTAGTGCGTGCAGTGACGTGCTATCATGAGCACCATGCGGATTAGTCCCTAGGGTTTATGCCACACCTATTTTTTGAGAGACACAGTGTCTCAGGATGTACTAAGACGATTATGTATATTTTTTGAGTTTTGTGATGCACACTGGACAAACATTTCGACACACACATATATATATATACATATGACTATTTTGGATGGATCTTTCTTTACATGTGATGATGTTCTCTATATGTCATGCAAATTTCTAATACAGATGTAATCTAATGTATCAGTTACATAACAAACGACCCAATGCGAAATGTCTTCACACAATGTATCTAATCACACGTTTCATTTTTACGCAAGCTTAAAAGCACACATGAACACACACATATATGCAAACTATGCTTGAAATGAGGAAGACGAGCATGCCCCCCAGCATGATGTCTCAATTCGAGGTGCATGCCCCCCAAGCTTCAGTCCATTGAAAATGGAGTGAAGGTTCAACACAAAAGTCGAATTGAACATGCTCGTGTTTCATTATTTTAACGAGGTTGACACACTTAAAAGAACTGTCCTCAAACAATTTGTTTCATTGTTTTTAGGAGCTCGACACAAGTGGAGGAACTATGCTCCAACGACCTTGTTTCATTGTTTAAGGAGCTTGACACAAGACAATGAACTGTGCTCCAACAACCTGGTTTCATTTTTTAAAGAGCTTGACATAGGGAGGGAATTGTGCTCGAACCGGCTTACATCAAAATGAACAAGAAGGTGGTGCTTCCAAGAGTTCCACTCCTGATGGAAGGGAGACATCCTGGAAGTCAGGACCCAATGCCCCCAGCACATGATGCACAACGGCATCATCACTGAGCACAGGCACGGGGTAAGTAGCAACATAGTTGACCTGTGGTGGGGCAGAGACAACAGGTGGATAAAAACCAGGAGGGGGTGATGGCGGACCAGTTGCCACATTAGGACCAAAGAACGAAAGCTGATCAATGGTCACGATCCGTCCCTCATGTGGGAAACACATTACGCGAAAGAGGGAGGAGACGAGCGCTCCCATGGCATAAGTGTAATCTCGCCCCAGGAGCAGATTGAAATCCAAGGGGCCTCGAACAACCATCACGTCCATATGGACGGTTTTGCCTCCCAAAGTAACAGGTAATCTTGGAAGGATCCCCAACGGTTGACTCGTTCTTCTATTGAATGTCAACAGATTCTGCGTAACAGGCGCAAGCGGCGGTGAACCGAAAGATTTCCAGGTAGTTGATGACAGAATACTAACAGAGGCACCTTCGTCGATAATGGTGCTGGGTACGACCAGACCAAGAGCCTGTACTGTAATCTCGAAAGGCACATAAGACGGAATGCGAAATCCTACAAATCGATTCCAGTCAAAGGAAGCGACCAAACTACTCGGAGGGGCGACCATCGAGATGCGAAGGTCTTCCCCTGATGTTACGGAAGCAGAAGCCTCCTCCATGACCTCCATCTCGAAGGCGGGAGGAATATCCTCTGGAGCCTCCATCATGGGAGGCGAAGGAGGGGCTTCATGAAGCACAGGGACAGGAGAATCTTTCTCCAAGTCTGAAGAATCTGAAGAAATCAGAAGGACATGGGGGGTGTGAGGTCCACTCTCGACAGAAAAGACCTGGTGCACCGTGGACGGGGCCAGTTCAACCGATCCTACGACCAATGGTTGGTCAGGGACGGATTCGTGAATTTGAATTTCTGGGGGAGTGGGATCGACCAAGGATGACTCTTGACCAATCATAGGATCAGCTGGCAGAGGACTCAAAGAAAGCCGATTATAACCAGGTGGAAGGCGTGGTATAGAACCGGCTGGGTTGTCCAAGACTTGCTTGGCTTCATCCATATAAGGACAAAGGTGAATAGCATGGTGCCCTTCACACAACTTACAGGGATTGGTGATCTTACCCTGCTTCTTAGAATTCTTATCAACAGCAGCTGAAGACGTGCCCCCAACTTGACTCCCGGAAGCCAAAGGCAACGGTGGGCGGCCCTTGGACCATACTTCGAGCACCTTGGGAATGCCAGGGCAGTCTCGAAGAAGATGGTCTCCCGTGCACAACAGGCAAGGGAACTTGACTTTCCGTGGAGGGTTGGAAGGTTTACCAAGAGGAGATATCTCGGAGGCAGTAGCCGTACATTTAGCCTCTCGCTTATCGGACTTCTTCTTCTTTGTCTTCTTCTTCTTCTTCTTAGCCACCTGGTTACTTGAATCCAGACTTTCACCAAGCGAAGTAGAAGAGGAGGACGCAGAAACATGCGAAGAAGGGGAGAGGTCCACCTTGGAATCAACATGATGTTGTTCAGGTGGAGAAGCTGATTGAACAGTAGTGGAGACATTCGAGACAACAGAGGTTGAGAACAACCAAACAGGCAACCCAACAGTTAACCTAGGAAGGGACAACGTCGCCATGTAAGGAGCACCAACATTTCCAAAAGGAGGAAAATGACCAGGATTCCCTTCTGAGGGGATTCCTTGGTTGGTAAACTCTGAAAAAGTTGCCATAAAACTCAAAACCACACACGGGCTGAAAACGAGTTAAGACACACGATCAAACGGTCAACAAGCAATGTCTAAATAGGTGTGAAATCGTGGGCGATTAATTTTACCACATTGGAAAATAAGAAGTTCTACCGTTTCATATTTTAAGAGTCAAGAAACGATAAAAAGATGACTCTATCTCTTTCAGAGTTGACACAAGCGTGAAAGGACAAGCGCTTGACGGTCTTTTCAAGTTTAGGGAGCCAGAAAAGACCAAATGACTGCTCAGGAAAAACTAGGCACAAAGGGTGTACCAAATATCCGTGAACTGCAATATACACCTTGGTTTCAAAAATGAAATAGAAATCGACCAAGGACTTTCCGTACGTGCAGGTAGTCTCCCCGAATGCTGTGTTCGGTGTATCACGGGTATAGGGCGGCAGACTCGGCTTCCTGTGGATAAAGGATTGAAAACATATAGGGGTCTCCCTTTATATACGCGACGGTACGGGGAGCACAAGTCCGTACTAGCGCTGTCTAAAGCCAACAGGCGAACGACAGCTGCTAGGTTTAACGACGCTGGAACACATCTCTAGCCTAGACCTTCTAAATATGTTTCATTAAGTTCCAATGCTGCCTTAGGTTAATTGAATAAATTTTACAATTGATCTTCAATTAAGTTTCAATTTCCAGGCCCTATCGTATGTAGTGTCTCCAAAATGAAAAGCTATATGCCACAATGCAACATTTCGTTCGATGAAAACTAATTAGAGAAGAGTTGAGAGCTTTTATACAAACGAAATGAATGGAAACCAAACAAAGAGTTGTATAATGCAACTAATGCAATTGACAACTTTTCATTCAAAACACTAATCACTAGCGATATGGAAAAGATTACAATTTGCACTAATTAACAAAAGCAAAGAGATTTTTTTTTTGATTTTCAATGTTTAATGGCTAATATGCACTAATCAAACTTGAAAATAAATGGAGCAACTTGAGAAATGATATCCAAGAGAGCGAAACAAACACACTTCACTCACCAACACAAGCAATCAGATTCCCAAATCGACCGAAGTCTCTCAAAGCAAAGGAAAGACTCAAAGGCTTCCAATGGACCGTGTGATCTAGGCCCAAAGCAAGACCAAACGAGTTTCGAATGAAGAAATGAACAATCACCCAAAAAATCGCAATGAAACAATGAACAACTACTTAGAGAATGTGGAGAATCAATCAGATAGTTGACAGGACAATCCAAACACCAAAACTCCCAAGGAGGGCTCGATACACCAAGCCACTAGATGACCTAGGGCTTGAAACGTGAAATCGGTAGATAGAAGCAAACAACCAAAGGACAGAGGTGAATTCCCAGCCAAACAAGACTCCAACACACTCAGGCAGTCAGAAAATCAAGAAGAAAAACACTGGTCAACTTCAGAGACCTCAAAAATGAGAAATCTCAAAAAACTTATAGGGGTGGCGCGACTGTAAGCGTGAAACTGGCGCCAGAAGGCTATTGGCGCGGGTTGTACAAAGGCAACATGCGCCAAGTGGCGCGACTGTCGGGTTAAAAACCGCGCCAGTCAAGTTTCTCAGCAAAAAATTAAAAATAAGCTACTCCAGAAACAGACCAATGCAAGGTAAGCAATCCAAGAAGCAAAAACACACAAAAAAATCCAACCCAAAAGGTTCATCAAGCAAGGAAAAACAAGATACAAACGGCAAGGCAAGACAAATACTCCAAGTCGTTCAGTCTGCAAACCAAACCGGAGATCGACTGAAGTAGCGTTGATCTACTCCGCTAATGCAAAGCAGAAGTGTTTCGAAGGCTATCTGGCTGTACTTCAGGCTCCGTCTAAAGTTTACAAATCAAACAACAAGCTGGATCCCCAGCGGAGTCGCCAATTTGTTGAGGAGGTAAATCCCCTCTGCGAACAGAGGCGATCCCTACTAGCCCAGCAGGGGTCTAGCAACAAACAAACAATGTCATGACGCAGGTTCCTAATTACGAATGAAAAGGCTGGAGATAAGAGCCTACCTGGATTCCAATGGAAACTGGTTAATCACCCGATTAATGATGTACATACAGATTTAGAGTATTTTGTTTTGTATGCTGATAGTTTCAATGATGTAGGTAGTCAGTTAGTTCAAGCAGAAGATATTCCAGAGATTACCGAGAATTTCAGAGAAGTTTTGAAGAAAGAAAGGAAAAACCAGAGATCACAGTTGAGCAATCAGCTAAAGATAGTGGACAACAAGCAAAAAAAACATAGCTAGCACAATTTCAACACTTAGAAGATGATGAAGAGGGTCTATGGACCATGGATTTTGATGGTGCAGTGGGAAATGATGGTGTTGGAATTGGTATCTGGGTACGCAGTCCTTTTCCGCTCCAAACAAGGTACCGAGCAATGTACGGCTATGTTCTTACAAGCTAGCATTTGATTGTTCGAACAATGAGGCTAAGTACGAAGCTCTAATTGCTGGCCTAAAAATTCTTAGAAATCTGAATGCTAAGAGAATTTTAGTCTATGGCAACTCCGAATTGGTGATTAAGAAAGTGAAGGGTGAATACCAAACGAAGCATCCCCAAATGCGGGCTTACCGAAATGCTGTTCTTGATATTTTGAAGCTGTTTTCAAATTATACCTTGACTTGTATTCCTCGCATTCAAAATGGAATTGCAGATGCACTTGCTAAGGCAACAAGTAATTTGAAGATCCCACTAAATTCAAGTAATAAGTTCGAAATCCATGTGAAGCACCGTCCTACCATCCCAGATAATCAGAGATGTTGGCAATTTTTCCAAGATGATGATGAGATTAATGAATTTCTGCAAAACAAAGGTAAGTTCAAAGATACCTCAATTGATGCAGAATATGATGATGGTGAAGCTGATGTGCAAGTCAATCAAATGGAAGTGTTGCAGCTAAAATATAATGTTATTCCTAAAGGTTTGATACCTTTAGAAGAGCTCTTCGATTAGGATGATGTAGCTAAAAAACCAACCTTGTGGCCAACTGAAAAGGGAGTTGAAGATGTAAACATTGGATCAGCTGAGAATCCAAATATGGTGAAATTTTCAAAAGCATTGCCACCGGAGGTAAAGGCTAAATATATCAGTTTGTTGTCCTCTTTTTCTGATGTGTTTTCTTGGGATTATTCAGACTTGAAGATGTATGATACGAATATAATTCAGCACACTATCCCTATCAAGCCTAATCAGAAGCCTTTCAGACAGAAGCTAAGAAGAATCAACCCGAAGTTGCTGCCATCAATTGAGAAGGAGGTAAACAGGTTGTACAAAGCAGGAATCGTTGTTCCCATCAGATTTTCTGATTGGATTTCCAATTTGGTGCCAGTGCGGAAAAAGACAGGTGAGATTCGGCTGTGCATTGATTTTCAAAATCTGAACAAGGTGTCATTGAAGGACAATTATCCATTGCCCAAAATAGATCATATACTTCAGTGATTAGTTGGAGCACCTTGTA
>CM076571.1:640328285-640579311 GCA_034641835.2 Pinus albicaulis
AACAGGGTCTATGACAGAGGGGTACATATCGTATGAGTCCTTCTACTATGCCAGTGATTACATCAAGCAGATTGACAACAGACCAGGTGTGGTGATTTGGGACGATCAAATGGAAGAAGATAAAAGAGAAGGAGAGTTTCTCCAAACGAGTGGAAAAAAGCGCTTGATAAAGAGTAAGCGACTTATAATTTTTCAAATTTACAAAAAGTAATTAATATTCATGTTGAACTTCGATATAATGTATATTTTGATCTCTAAGTACTATATAATGTTGGTTTGATTTCATCAGCGAATGCAGAAATTAAAGCAATCAATAAATTCATTCTTTACAATTCTGAAGCGACACAACCATGGGTCGCATTGTACGAACAAAACAGGATGAAATGGGATAGTGATAGGAAAGAATTCAGACGGTTGAATGGTAGAAGTGTGCCTTATCCCGATCATTTAAAAGAAAATATGCCAAAAATATGTCCCAACAGTTGGGTTGCTGACCAAGTTAGAGAGAAATACGGTGCTACCGGTCGTTACCCGCGTGCTGAAGAGGATACACTAAACATAGGGATTGGGTGCAGCAACTCGGTAATAATCTTTTTAATTTATATGTAAATTTGAAACTTATATTAAGACATCTACATTTAATATTTTAACTATTGTTGGATTATTATTTATAATACACATGACACTATGATTTTTTTAAATTTTTTATAATAGGTGCATTTGTTCCCATCTTTGTGGGCATATGGACACCATTTTCGCACATAAAATGCCAATGTTGGAAACATCACAGAAGACTGTGGAGTGGAAGTCAAGTTAGATCAATCTAGCCAATCTAGCCAATCTAGCCACCGTGATGAACAACTAGTATGAGGGACGTTAGGTTACGTCGAAAAGATACAAGAGATCATTAAAGTGGATTTTTCTTCTTTCCAATGTGTTATTTTTAGGTGCAAGTGGTGGGACACCTTTAATCGGAATAATGTAAATGAAGATTGTGATAGTAGGCTAATATGTATCAACTCTATAAAGATGTGGGATGAAGCTAAGGAGCCCTATGTTTTCCCTAAACACTACAACCAGGTGTTTTTTTACCCAGATGTGTTGGATAGGGATCGGTGGTTCATATTGACACATGACCCTAGATCAAAACATATTTTTGAGAACAATAGTGTTATCATGCCATGCGAGCTAGAAGATAATGAGGGTGATCATGAGAACCGAGAGTGATATGGTACATGTGTTATTTCATCAATATTTATACTTTTTAAGATGGGTTTTTAGAAATATTAATATAATATGTATTTTGAATTAACTGGTAATTTGCATTGTGTTAATGTTAAAATCAATAATTCACTTGATAATTTGGTATTATGTTGATCTCGAAAACAATGGCATATTGTATAAATTAATTCTTTTTTTTTGTATCTAAGATCATAATAAAATAATTATAATTCTAAAGTACAGGAATTTATTTGCATTATTTTCTAAACTTTATTATGTTACAATAAATCATATTATTCTAGATTTATTATTTTATAATTATTTAAAATTTGCAAATTTACAAATCTAAAAATTTTAATAAATTCATTTCACATTAATACAATTAAAATTTTACAAATATTTTACATACAATTACAATTATAATTACAATTACAATTACAATTACAATTTTACAATTTCACGTACAATTACAATTACAATTACAATTTTAGAATTTTACATATATAGAATTACAATTTTACAAATTAAAAAATTACAATTACAATTACAATTTTAGAAATTCACATATATACCATTACAATTACAATTTTAGAATTTTAAATACAATTAGAAATACAAATATTACAAATTTACAATATCATGATCATTTGGTATTAAATTAATTAATAAACATCACGTTCATGATAACCATCATATAAACATCATATTTGACTAAAAAACACATTCAAAATCGCTAACTGCATCATCGTGATCATGATCATCTAACAAAACACAATTAACATTATATATTAACATCATCAATACAACACAAACATCAAATATACATCTCATGCTATCACATACACATCTATCTGCAAGCTACACATTAAATGAACATATCTAAAATGATCTAACAACATACACATCATGATGATCACCAACATGTAAATTAAGTACAACTGCAACATGAACATAAAATACATGGACCATATATATATATATACACACACACACACACACACACACACACACACACACACACATATATATATAACTGAATAATGTTAAAAATATACAATTTTAATATAAATGTCATGGATCAGCTAGTGGTAGTACAACATCAATATAAGTACAAGTGGTCGATGGTCCAGCCTCATCTCCATGATGACTGCTAGTAGATGCTAGTGGAGGCTCATGCAAATTTGGCGTGGCGCGAGGCTGTGAACAATCATGAGATGATGGTACGTTGTGCCTCGTAGACTATCCATCATGTTTTGCAGCTCGATCGTAACGTGCAATAGTCCTCGTCAGTCGTGTAAAAGTTGTCATAACTCCTACGACATGCCACATCAGGCTGTACATGTCACGCAACATGCCTCTCCACATCCATGTTAGCCTACCATCGGCCTCTGTGTCTCTGAAATCAGCAGGCTTGATGCCCGCCTTAACAATCAATGCAATGAGTTGGTCACCCAACTCCATCCTGTATCTAGCATCACTAAGACGTCGACCGCGCACCGGCGCACCAGCAGGAGTAGGTCTCTGATCTGGACCGGCCTCCTGATGATCCTTAGAAATATTTGGCATGCCATCATCCTCATCATGAGGATCCACCCCTAGATCGGGTGGTGGTGGCAGAATCTCCTCGCCATCAAAAGAGCCAATGTCTTCAAAATATATACAAGTACACAACAATAATTAGAGGATTTTATTACACAATTTAATAAAAACAAGTTAAAGAACATGTTAGAATAAATTTAAATAAAACAGTAATATTACCTCTATCATCTGGCGGCTCATCAGCTGTGAAGAGGATATTGGCACACCCTCACCAATCCAACCCCGCATAAGGAAAGGGGACCAAAATGAAGGGATGCTCATCAACACTGGCTAGCAACTCCAGTGCATCATCTGATATCCTCGCTGGAAAAATAGTCTCCTCCCTCTTGGGCATCATCTGCGCCCACATGTGCATACGTGCCTCAGTAATCGGCCTACGAGGCTGCCGAAGAAAAGAAGGCCTCATCTCTGGAAACCTCTCAAAAAATAAACAAAAAAGCTCCGAAGCAAAAGGGAAGTTGACCCTCCCTTGTGCATGAGCACGACATCTATCTAATGTTGTACATAACTGCCACAAAAAAATGGCAGACCACCTGACAAGTCGTGGTTGTTGTAGTAAAAAATCAACATAATATAAAAGCTGGCAACTAATGTGTTGCCCATCACTGGTGTTGTGCGAAATGGTTGAAATGATAAGTGAGAGACACTGGACCCCCTCACGACCAAATGCACCAATACGTAACTGCCCTCCAGCGACCTGAAACTCTGCAGGAGATACTAAATTTTCTCCAATATATCTCTGGGAGTAAACTAACTGACTCCTTGCCACACAGCGAGCTAGAACCTCAAGTAACGATGGAAAATCCACCCCTCTCCTCGATAGCCCTGTAATAAAATATACATCCTCCTCAGTGGGCGTGTACCACTAGTTGATACAAACCCGAAAAGCCTATTGTTGGGCATTCCACCTTCGGATAAGATGTCTCAAAAACAAACTATGGGACTTTAGGGAAGTAGCCTCCTTATAGAACTTGAGGAGGCCTACCTGCCTAAGGAGCCCCTGCGTTGCTGCTGTAATAGGGCGAGGGTACGCATCTCTCTCCCTCTCCCGTGCCTCCCATAGGCAAACCATGTTATAATTTTCCACCTGTTGTTGTTGTTGTTGCCCCTCTTCTCTCCGTTCACATCTCTGAATGATTGACATATTAAACACAATTTTTTATTAAATGACACATGTATTTACAAATATAAGTATATATTTATTTTTTGAAAAATAAATAAAACAAGATTCGATGCGCCAAAAACACAGTCATGCACCAGTCCCGGTGCATCACAGCACAGAGCACACCGAATACAGTGCACCTCATGATATCGACGACACCGGAAGCGGAGCTCCAGAAAATGTTTTTAACGCACCGTTCACTACATGCGATGTCATGAGGCCGGTACACTGACTTCACTATCCGCTTGGGGCTTATAACTAAGTCAGCACACCACCCTCCTGCTACCGTACATAGTCGTCGATGCGGTATTTTAAGATGCCGCACTGTTTACCTAGGCCAAATATGGTAAGTCGTGCGATGACAAAAATAGCTAGCCCGGGGTAGTTATCTCAGTCAACGCACCGCTCCAACACAATTGAACTAGGTCAACGGTGCAGCCAGGTAGCCAATCGCACTGCTCTTTTTAAAGAAATTTAAATAACACGGTGCACCTGTGGAATCCGCCCCGGAATCAGTGCAGATGCCCTTAGCACCGGTTTACTAGCTTGAACCATTGATAATGTCGAATTGCAGTTCCGGTGCGCTAAAAACATTACCTGCCCTGGGGCTTGTAAGTTCGTCAATGCACCAAGTTGCCGCAATACACCATTGTCAACAGTGTGGCCTGGTAACCGACCGCACCGCACTTTTTAAATTTTTTTAAAATAACACGGTGCACCGTGAGGTACCACTTCGGAACTGGTGCAGATATCGTCAACATCGATTGCGGTGCAGCCTATAAATTTACAGGCAGCATCGCAAACCGGTGTGAGCCGAATGGCTCAAGCGCACTGCACGACAATTTTTTATTTTTTTTTTATGGTTAATTTTAAGGTTTTTTCAAATTCTAATCCGCTAAAAGGTTTAATTATGTAAAAACAAGAAAAATACTTGTACATTTACCCGTCGAGGAGGCATATTGGTTGTACAATTTGCAAAAGAAAATTTGTCCACTGTTTTATAAAATTCAAGCTGGAGATTGGTGGCAATGCACAGCAACAATGCGTGCGATAAGTGCAATGGGAGCACGGATGTCAGTGCGGCTCAAACAAGGATAACTTGCACCGGTACTTGAGAGCTCTGTAGCACTGACAAAAGTGAAAAATGTGGTTCTTTGGCCGTAATTTTTTTTTTTTGTTTAACCCTGTTCCGATGCACGGGGTTTTTATTGGTGTACCAGTGCATTTGCACTATGTTACCCCGGGCGGTTTTGTTTTCGTGCGCATTTAGGAGGCACTGGGGCAACCTAGCAGTAATGCATCGATGCTCTATAGTAATAAGATGCACCGGGCACGCTGTTCGGTGAACCAATTATTTGTGTGGGTTTTTGGCCGTAATTTGTTTTTTTTAAACCCTTTTCCGGTGCGCGACATTAATGGGGCCCCGGTGCGTTTCGGTCATTCCGCACCAGGCGGTTTCTGTTCTGCGTGCTTTTTATGAGACACCAGGACGGTTTAGCGGTAACGCATTGGTACTCTACAGTAATAAGACACACCAGGAACTTGTCTGGTGAACCAATGATTTCTACGGTTTTTTGGCCGTAATTTTGCTTTTTTAACCCTTTTCCGGTGCGTGGTATTATTGGAGCCCCAGTGCGTTTTAGTAATACCACACTAGGTGGTTTTTGTTTCGCACACTTTTTATGAGACACCGGGGCGGCTTAGAAGTAACGCACTGGTGCTCTACAGTAATAAGACACACCAGGAACGTTGTCCGATGAACAAATGATTTCTATGATTTTTTGGCAGTAATTTTGTTTTTTTTAACCCTTTTCTGGTGCGCGGTATTACTAGAGCCCCGGTGCAATTCAGTAATTCCGCACTGGGCGGTTTCTGTTCCGTGCACTTTTTATGAGACAACGGGGCGGCTTAGAGGTAATGCACCGGTGCTCTACAGTAATAATACACACTAGGAACATTGTCCGGTGAACCAATGATTTGTGCGGTTTTTTGGGCGTAATTTTTTTTAAACCCTTTTCCGGTGCGTTTCACTCATTCTGCCCCAGGCGGTTTCTGTTTTGCGCGCTTTTTATGAGACACCGGTGTTGACAAGTTGACACGCACTGGTGTTTTTCCTTAATAAAAGGCACCGGGCAGGTGTGTACGGATCGCACGGTTTCCCGTGTGCCAATGTTTTATGCGGTTTTTTTGCCCTTATTTTTGTTATTTAACCATCTATAGGTGCGCGTGTTTTATGGACGCATTGGGCATGTGTGTACAGAGTGCACGGTGTCTGGTGTGCCAAATTTTAACCACACCGGTGCTATGTCGTCTTGAACGCACCGATGCGTTTTTCGGTGATAAGAGCATTGGACAAAATACATCCGCAAAAACCTCTGCCCTCCAACCTCCTCTAAGAACCTCCACTAGAAACGGATGTCTGGGGTATTTTTATAAGGGGTTCCTCAAAAACAACCGCTAGAGGGTCTTTTCCTTGTAGTGTTTTTTGCAAGCGGGTAGATACATTCAAGTTTATCTTCTTGGATTTTCCTGTGGATGAGCAGCCACCCAGTGTTCGTGAACCACCGTAAAAGTAAAATAAAATTTATTTTTATAAGCACATGTTTCATGCTTTATTTATTATGTTTATAGGTTTAAGCACCCTTTGAGTGCTTCTATGGTTTTTTCATGTGTCATAGTCCTTTTCATCATGTAATATAACCTTCTTGGGCGTTTTGTATCAAATAAGAAAATTTATTTTACGTAATTTGGTCAAGTAAACCTCCTCTACCAAGTCGGCCTCTAGACCTGTCAAGTCGATCGCATTGAAGGGATTCAACCACACCAAAAGGCTATATATAAGTAGTGTATTCAACCCATTGTGAAATCCCATATAAGTAAGAGTTTGATCTGCAATAAAGAGGATGAAAAGAGCAAAGAAGTCAAGGATGAAAAAGAGAAAGACAAAGAAAATAAGGAAGACATTGTTTTTGGAACAATTCTCTCTCACACATGCGAATTAGGGTTTTTTTTTGCTATAAGGACGTCAAATATTGCAGGCCGAAAATTTGAAGTGACTGTACATCTGAATTCTGATGAAGGAAGGTTGAAATCTGTGGTTGAAGTAGGACTGAAGAGGGTTGACTTTTGTTGACTAGAAGGATACTTTTGTCATCTTCAAAGGGATTTCCAGGGAGGTTGACTTGGTGGATTAGAAAAGGTTTTATTATTATTCAAAGGGTCCCGGTTGTCTCATTTGATTTGGTTCTTGAAGAAGAGAATATAATTTTGGAGTTTTCCCCTAGAAGATGGGTATTTCCCTAGTTTTAAGCCTACATCATGTGTCCTTGTTGTTTTTATCTTCATGATTTTATGTTTTTGTAGTTTATTGATGATAAGAAGGTAAAAGAAGACATAAAATAAGATAATAAGAATAAAAAGAAATCACAAGTAATTATCAAGATAAGAAAATATTTCTATCTTTATGATTTCTCAATAGTATTTACCAAGTAAGAAAATATATTTACCCTTCATTTTATAACATGGTATCATAGCTGAGGTGAAGAGGAGACACTCTTACAAAGTAGAGACAATAAGGTCATGTTTGTAGCAGTCCAAGAAGATCATCACTTTAGCCACCATAACTAAAGATATTTTTGCAACAACTCACCTCCAAGGCATTATGTCTAATCACATGGCGTATATATGCCAGGAAAGCAGCGAGCAAGAAGGAGCATCCAACTTCAAGGCATGGAAAAAGATAATTAACCTATACCTTGGATAAAATGATGTCATGAAGTTAATTCTAGGAAAGGTTCCTATTCAAAATGAAACTAATGCCCAGGAATTTGGAAAATATGAAAAAGGGGAAGTTAAGGCTCAAATAATTATATTTGAGTATATCAAAGACCACCTCATTAATTTTGTATCAGAATTATCTATATCTAAATAATTCTATGATACTTTGGTGAAATTATACTCATGTAGTACCATTCGTCACATGATAGCCCTCAGAACTCAACTATATCAATCAAAGATGAAAAAAGAAGAAATTGTAGCTTCCTTTTTCATGAGGCTATCAAAAATCAAAGGTCAACTTCTAGAAATTGGTGAGAAAATATATGATTCATAATTAATTACATTGGCAATCAATGCATTACTTAAAGAGTGGGATGGATTTGCAAGTAGCATATATGCAAGAAAAGAAGCTCCATCATTTGAATAATTATGGTCTCAATGTTCAATAGAAGAATCTAGAATAAAGGCTAGAAGTAACTCTCAACCTGAAAATGAAACTTCTCAAGCCTTTGCAGCTAAGTCAAAGAAGAATTTTGATGAAAAGATTAAAATAAAAAATAGAGACATGTAAAAAGTCCAACACTTTGTTGTCATGAATATGGACACTACAAAACATATTATCCTAAAAACCCTAAAAACAATAAAAGGAAGGAAACGTTTGAAGAATTAACATTTGAGGATGAATAACCTTCAAATAAATAGAAGGAAGATGTCAAGGACCTCTACTATTAAGAATGATGACTAGTGTATCATGCACCAGATTTGTAACAGAGAGAATAGTGTAGAATGTGTAAATAAAGCTTCGACGGTTAATTTTCTCTCTCATCAGAATTAGTGGAAATAGGAAGGAGTAGATAGTTTAGTTTACATAAACCTCTAGTGCATCTCATAATAGTAGAAGCACAAGAAGACTACATGTCATCAAGGAGTCGAGTTTTCAAGAATGAAAGGATGAGTTAATGCTCTAGTCTTGTGATATGATCTAACCAAGTTATGAAGGATTGCTCATAGGAATTTCTAGGCCAAGTTCAATGGTTACCTTTGTATTTAGGTCAAAAATATTTTAACTGGTGAGGGGAGGAACTAAACCCTAGTTAAGGTTGAATTGTGTGTCTAAGTATGGGCCAAGGCTCCTCAAGCAACAACGAGTTGATTTAAGTGGCAAAGAAGGATGTAATCACAGTAAAAGAGGTTATGTTTTATGTCTGAGATAAGAATAGGGGTCCAAATCGTTGAGGATTGTGTATAGGCCATAAATCTCTGAGTGCCAGGTGCCCATATTCCGTGGAAGCTTTGGGAAGCTATGAAAACTTTCTAGAGAGGTAAATTTATGTTATTTTGTTTAGTATAATTATTAAATTTGGAGGTCTATCCTAAAGAATTTTGGACAACAAGTTTTGTTTCCCTTGAAACTGTGTTTTTGTATGAATAAATCATTATTCAATGAGCTACTAAGTATGCCCTAGATAAATTTATTCTTATGAGATAATTCATAGTTAAATGGGTTGTATTTAGATGTCCTAGTATAGAAAATAAGGAACAACTTTATCATTGTTGAAAGGGAAGTCTATTGTTCCCTAAGTTCTATGTAACTAAGAAGACAGATTTACAAAGGTATGGGCTATTGATGATGCTCTAAGATCAGTGAATTCAGGAAAACATAAAGGGTGGCTGATGTGTACAATGGTTGACGTGACTAATCATTTTTAAGAGGGTTGTAATATGAAGACCTTATGTGTAGCAACACTGATGTGACAAGCCACTGGAAGAAGGCAGATTTTCTAGCTTGTGAATGAAGACAAATGGAGAAACCTTGTCTATACAAGAGAGTTATTTGGTGAAGTCCCTAAGATTTGGCTATCTTGAAGAATAAGAGAAGTAGCTAGAGTGAAAAATCATTGACTAATGTAGACTGTTTGGTAAGGAAGCATTACAGGAAGTAGTGAAGGATATAGTTTTAGATGAATTTAATAAAGACATCAAGTATAGGATAATGATATGTTAGGAGGCAGAGTTGGAGTCCTTGGAGTTGCAAAGTGAGCAGTCTCAAGTGATCAGAGGGTTGGTAGAGGAAACCTACAATTACAAGTAGTTGATGTAAGAGAAGTATGAGTACATCTAACACAAAGCTAAGGCTTATTGATGAATTATCCCTGGATGAGAGGGAGTGAGCATAAATTTATCGTCTTAGGATGAGAGGGAGTAAGGCTGGACACTGGTTTTCTCTGTGTCATGTACTAGACCAGGACTAATAGTTGTAAGTCTAGTGCATGCATCACATACAGGGAGAATGATAATTTGCATTAGTTCAATTCTCCATGTGTCAGGTACTGTGACAGATTAGGACTATTATCCTAATTCAATTACATGTACATGGATAAGGAGAATGATGGATTGGATAAGAATCTTGGACAGACATTCTTGAGTCATGTAATGTGATGGATTAGGATCGAGATCATAAGTCACATAGATAAGAATGGTCTGATGGATAGACATTTAATTGAGGGAAATGGTCTAGTGGTAGATATACTCCAAGTATCCTAGGTGGAGTATGTACCTTGGAGAGGCGATGTGGTGTCCTATGGAATTCCTCCCAACATTGTACTCTGATCGTGTGAGAGATAGTGTGTACCTGTCAATGTATTGGTAATGTGACAATGGTGACTACGATAATATTTTGATGTTTATCAATCTAGATCCCTTCTTATGTGAATACTTCAACTTGAGATAGACCTCTTGAGTCATTATGAATACCTCCCTAGTTAAGAGGGAGTGTTGAAGAAATGTAACTAGTGTCAATCTTCATAATAAAAATGATTATTAATTTGTTTTTATTTTGTTGATTAAACATGTTCTTCATGTTGAAAGAGTCAAATAAATTTATAAAAGAGTCTTGTCACTTTTTTAAAGAAAGAAAAAGAAATTTCTTTGTATTATTTTTTATTCAATCCTCCAAGTCATCCCTCTCTCTAAATTTGGCTTATAAAGCACCTTTTCACCATGTTGAAACAAATATATAAAGAGGTAACTTTAACCTCTAAGAAAAAAATATAATACACCACAGAGAGTACGAGTTTTGAAGCATAACAAGACCGCAGTTAAGGAAGAGAATATTGAAGTAAATAAAGGATCGAAAGACCAAATTGAATCCTCCTTTATACACATACGAAATACCTTAATTTTGTGATAGGACCGAAAGGATCTAAAGTATCTGAAGTATAACAAGTATGAAATATTTGAAGTGTAGCAAGGCAAAGTCTCTGAAGTGTAACAAGGATAAAATACTCAAGTGTAATAGGGCCAAAATTTTGAAGAATAATCGGGTCGAAGTAATGAATTTTAACAAGGTCAAAGTACTGAAGGCATATGAAGTACATAAGCAGGGGCGAGATCGGATTTTATAGTTGGACTAGAGCTTGAAGAAGTTTAACCACTTGTTGAATATTGCCTACATTTGACTTTATCTTGGGAGAAGAGATGACTTGGAGGAATTCTTTGACTTTGAGTTAGATATCTCTTTTTGAAATTAATTTAATAGGAAGAGGAATGTTGGGCTTTCCCCTCTTGAGGTGTTTTTCCCTGGCTTGAAAGCCTAAATATTTGTCTCTTACTTCTTTGTGATCTTGGAAGAATAGTCTATTTAATTGCTTGATGAAAAAAGAAATATTAAACAACAAAATAAAGAAAATTAATTATCACAAGTAATTACCAAGTAAGAAAATCTCTTTACCCTTGATTTTCTAACACAGATAGGTGGAATGCAAAGAGGAAATTCATCTCACTTCATAATCTTTTGTGGAATACTAAAAGCCAACAAACTATCTCTATAAAAATATGTACTTTTGAAAGGCTGAAAGGTTAGAAAATGAGATAATGTGAGAGTTGATTGCAGAATTGTTCATGAATCATCTGGTACACAGAGAGCATATGTGAAGCAGATTTGAGGAGAGGAAGAAGCTTACATAGAAATGGAGGCATGCAAAGTTATAGACCAAGTAAACCACCATGTTATTTTATGTATGTATAAAGGGACTGTAGTATCCTTTCAAGTTATAGCTTGATAAAGAATAGGTTGCAACATGTTGAGGTAGGAGCCTCCTTTGGGATGAAACCTGCAAAAAATATATGCAAGTTGGAGCTTCCTTGTAAGTTGTAGCTTGTAGAAAAATTGAGGTAGCAGCCTGTTAAATTTAGATAACCATGGTGTTCTATGCTTGATGTTCTTTTACTTCAATCTTTCTTAGGCCCAATACAAAATAAAAATCACATAACCTTGAAATTAAAATGTTGATAGAACACAATAATAGATCAATAGAAGACAAGCCAAATATAGATTAGATTTATAATTCCTTTTGTCTAGTAAAGATATGAGATATCGTGGCATTACGAAGGTCAACAGGATGCTTCAACCATCAAAGTCTTTCTCGGTCAGCTAACACTTTCATGTGTCACACCAATAGCCCTCAAAGACAGCTCATCACAATTCAACACAAGTCAAACTAGGGAAAATTCAGAAAATTCAACACAGACAGCTTTAGAAAAGTCAACGCAACAAACTAGGGCTTTGGTCAAACAGCTCAGAATTCCTCGATTTTAGTGCCCAGCTGTATGGCCTCCTAAAATTGGAATTTCTGCAAAAGATTGAGGTCAAATGACCAAGGGTTGACTATGGTCAATGCTAGTCAATGCTGCATCAAAACAACCCTAAACAGATTAGCCCAGAAAACAACACCTTCGCTCCACACGTGTGAGGGAAAAAGGCCTCCAAAGTCTATAGAACTAATTAGATCACAATGAGAGAATGTGTGATGAGATTATGAGAAAATTACCTCCAAGTCTCTCCAATTTATATTCATCAATGAGGGTGTGTGACACATCTCTTAGGCATATGGGATAAATCTGGTTGACCTTGCACATCTGGAAAATAAATTCAAAATCAATGTTTTTCTCATCCGATCAAGATGATCTTTACATCAACCTTGCACCTCCTCGAAAGAGGAATCCAAAAAAATATGAGCAATGTAACATGGAGTTTGGACCTAGTCGCCCAAAATTAACACTCCCTATCAACTAGGGAGAACTCCATCTGTCCACAAGTGCCATCCATCATGTACCAAACCAAACATTGTGTGTCACAAATACATCACACAAAGCTGACCCAAAGTCATCTTAGAGGTAAGAACCTCTCTCGGACTCAAAAGAGTCTCATACTAACCTAAAGTTAGTTTACTAACCCAAAGTCAATTTAGAAGATAAAACATTATCATACTTGATCCCAGATGAAGGTGTTGGACACATGCCATCCTAGACATAGAGAGTATGGCAATCTCAGATGGGTCCATCGGTCTTGCTATGGTCTCTATCCACATTTCCTACCTCATTGCCCAAATGAGAGGTACTTCCCATGAGTCTAAAACTCCATGGGTAGGATGCGTGCGGGGCACAGATCAGAGACAGGCGAACCAACTCAATATCATAACGGTGGGGCAAAACAACAACAAGGTTCAGCAAGTCTATCCCCATTTGTTCTTATAGCTCCAAGAAGCTATCCCTAAGCCCCCTGGAGCTCCCAGAGCTCATAGTCCAACTCAAGCATCACCCTCAGAATAGGGTCTTTCCACGATTCCAAGCTTCTCACGGAAGGTTAGGAAATTGACCTTCCCTAGGGGCTTTGTGAGAATATCTGCGACCTACTCATCAATTCCTATATGATTGAGCCTTATGGCACCTCGCTGTACCATATCCCAGATAAAGTGGTACCTAATATCAATATGCTTAGATCGATCGTGGAACACAGGATTCTCATAAAGACGAATCCCACTCTGGTTAACACAAAGGATAACGGTGGTATCTAGCACATGCCCAAACAGTTAATTGAAGAGGTTTCACAATCAAACAGCTTCACAACAAGTCATACTTGTTGCAAAGGTATTCAGCCTCAACGGTACTCAAAGCCATCGACTTCTGCTTCCTTCTCATCCAAGATATCGAAGCAGAACCCAAGGTGAAGCAACATCCATATGTGCTCTTGCGATCCACCACACTGCCAGCCCAATCGGCATCAGTATATCCATGGAGTCTCAAACTCCCGGCAGTGTATCTCAACCCATGGTTGATTGTGCCCCAAAGATATCTCAACATATTCTTGGCACCAATCCAGTGAATGTGATGAGGTTCAACCATATGTTGACTTAAAGTGTTCACTACAAAACATACATCTGGATGGGAGTTCACTAAGAACATCAAGGCCCCTATGAGTTTTTGATACTCTGTAGGATTTGCTAGCACAGGCCCACCAGTGTTTCCACTCAACTTCTTAAAGTTGAGTTCCATCAGTGTCGACACAGACTTACAATCCACCATACAAAATCTCTCCAATAGATTCACGACATACTTTCCTTGAAAAACGAAAATCTCGTCTAGCCTCTGCCATACCTCCAAGCCTTGGAAGTAGTGCATCAGTCCTAGGTCTTTCATCTCAAACTCGAAATCTAGCTCCCTCTCACACTGATGAATGATAGGGTTAGCACCTATCAAGAAGATATCTTCCACATAGAGAACCAAAATGAGAGGCCTTTCTTTATCAACCTTAAAATAAAGGTTCGGATCAACATTACTTCGAGTGAACCCCAACTTCATCGAGTAGTTATATATCCTCTCATACCAAGCCCTGGAGGCTTGCTTCAACCCATAGAGGGATTTCTTTAACCTGCATACATGGGTGTCTCTATCTCAGACTTCGAACGCCAGAGGTTGCTCCACATACACCTCTTCCTTTATAGATCCATGCAAAAAAGTGGTCTTCACATCCATCTAATGTAGACTCCATCCTTGCGTAGCATCAAGGGAAATAATAGATCGGATGGTGGTATAGCAGGCCACTGGTGAAAATATATCATCATAATCTATGCCTTCTTTTTTAGAGAAGCCTTGGGCAACGAATCTTGCCTCGTAATTTTCGCACGTCCATTAGATCCATGCTTGATCTTATAGAGCCATTTCGAGGTGACAACACATTTGTCCTCTGGTCTTGGGACAACTTCCCAGACATCATTCTTCATAATGGACTCATATTCTTCGTGTATAGCATCCTTCAAAACTTGATGCTTTACGGCTTCTTCAAATGTTCCACACTCAGATTGTAGTATCGTACTCATGACTGCTAGATACCCTTGGTATCTCTTTGGCTTCTTGCTTTCACGAAATGTCCCCCTTGGGGAAATATGTCTCTCGGCATCTTCGAGAGTATCCCTAAGCCATGAGGGTCTTCTATTATTTGAAGGAGGTGGATCAATTGGATCCATAGGTCCTTCAACATCAAGCATCAGGTCATCCTTCCGCTCTTCCAACTTCCCTGCTTCCTCACCTTCTTTGTCTTCCTTGGAGCTAGGAATATTTCTTACTTTCTTGAGGGCAACATCTTCATCGAACGTGACATCATGGCATATCTATACTTCTCTTTGACCAGGTACATAGACTCTATATGCCTTCGAAGTTTCACTGTAGCCCACAAACATTCCCTTCTTTCCAGAAGCATCCAGCTTGCTTTTCTTTTCTTTTGGCACATGAAAGTAAATAGGACAACCAAAAACTCTAAAATGAGAAACATCGGGTTTCTTACCAAAGAAGACTTCTTCGGAAGTTTTGGAGTCCAGAGTGGAATGCGAGCATTTGTTTTGAACATACACATCAGTGTTTGCAACTTCTCCCCATAGAAACTTCGAAAGACCTTGGTCACATAGCACGGCGCAGGAAGCTTCCCCAATGGTCATGTTGTTTCTTTCAGCAACACCAATTTTCTCAAGGGTCTGTGCAGTTTTGGTCTCCCTCTTAATGCCAACTTCTCTACAAAAGTCATTAAACTCATTTGACTCATACTCGATCCCATTGTCGGTCCTCAAAACTTTGATTTTTTTCTCGGTTTCATTTTCCACCAAGGTCTTGAAGGTACAAAACCATTTGAATGATTCGTCCTTCTTCTTCAAAAAATATATCCAGGTCTTGCGGGATAAGTCATCTGTAAAAGTCATGTAATAGGAACATCCTCCCAAGGATGTCACAGGCAGCATACCAGATAAGTCAGAATGTATCAACTGCAAGATACCAGTTGTCTTTGTGACACTTGAGGGGAATGGTCCCGTTATATGCTTCCCTTCGGTACAACCTTGACATATACCTTCATGATCATCTCTCAATTCAAGCATCCCTATCACCACCTTCCTTGCTTCAGGAAGGGCTTTGAAATGAAGGTGTGAAAACCTCTGGTGCCATAACTCTGTTTGAAGAGTTGTACCACATGTCATAGCCCCCAGTGGACGTCCTCCAACCTGGTAGAGTGTATCTACTCTAAAACCAATAGAAAGAGCTTCCTTTAAGTTCTTCTTCCAGATAACTACCTGTCCATCAACGAATGCCACCTTGAACCCTTTGTCTTCCATTGTTGAAATGGACACAAGGTTTTTCTTCAAATCAGGTACATACAACACATCTTGTAATCAAATGACTTGACCTTGAGATAAATGGAGGGTCACAGTCCCTATCCCTTTCATGGGATAGGTGGCATTATCTCCAAGGATAATTGGCAGATTAGTATCCTTCTCAACCAAATCATAAAGGGATTCTTCTTAACCAGTGAGGTGCCTTGAAGCACCATTATCAATTAACCAGTCATCTAGGGTGTTGGGTGGAGATGCAGCAGAGAGGGAAGATACAAGAATAAAATCATTTCTCTTATTATGAAAAACATTAGACTCATCGTACCTGGAATTTCTTGACCTCTTGAAAGGTTTCCCATTTCCATTACGATCAGAGGGAGCCTTCCTTTTTCCTTGGAACATGTTGTTCCTGCCATTCCTTCTCGAGTTGTTGTTGTCATCATCCCTGGGAGAGTCCCTTCTATTAGGGCACTCTCTTGCATAGTGACCAGTCTTGTTACAAGTGTAAAATCTTCCCTTCCTTCCTTTGGGCCCTGCTCTACCATGGTTTTGATTTCTCAGGCCGCCATGGTTATTCTTC
The DNA here is from genome assembly GCA_034641835.2 of Pinus albicaulis. Lineage (NCBI taxonomy): Eukaryota > Viridiplantae > Streptophyta > Pinopsida > Pinales > Pinaceae > Pinus > Pinus albicaulis. The sequence continues at coordinate 640,345,060 of CM076571.1, forward strand.
TTTGAATGAGAAACGAAGGCAGTAGGATCACTTACATTACCATTAGAGGCATACTCCATCATTCTTGTTTCCTCTTGAGTGCATCTCGTCAATATTTCATCAAAATCAGGAATCACATTATTATTGAGAATAGTGGTATAAAATACATTCCAATCATGGGGGAGACCTCCAAGTGCAATAAGAGCCATGTCTTGATCAAATATTGTTTCCCCAATAGCTAGGAGGTTATTCATGATTTCAGTGAGCCTCAAAAACTAGGACTGAATAGATTCATCCTTACCCTTCTTGATATTCTTCAATTGATTGTCTAAGAAGGGGATTTTATTAGAATTTCTAGCCCTGAACATTCTCACCATATTATCATACATCTCCTTAGATGTCTTCAGCTCAGAAATGTAAGCAACCAAGTGCTTATGAATAGAATCCTAGATAATCATCTTTGCTTTGATTTCCCCTTTTCTATACTCAGTCTTCGTGGTAGCAGCTACATTTGATGGAGGCTCTTGAATATTCCCGTGTACATAGTCCATGATACCTTGATCTTCTAGCGCCAAATCCAAGGACATCTTCCATGCATGATAATCAAACTTATCAGTCAATTTATCATCAGCCTTGAAACCCTTGTAGGTTGAGGAAGCCATTTTTCCTTGATAGGATTTCTTCCTTCAAAGATAGCTTCTAACACCAGCTTGGACTCTTGGAATTTTTCTTCACCTCAGCTCTGATTCCATGTTAAATTTAGATAACCATGGTGTTTTATGCTTGATGCACCTTTACTTCAACATTTCTTAGGCCCATCACAATATAGCAATCACATAAACTTGAAAGTAAAATGTTGATAGAACACAATAATAGATCAATAGAAGTCAAGTGAAATATAGATCAGATTTACAATTCCTTTTGTCCAACAAAGATATGAGATATTGTGGTGTTACTATGGTCAGCAGGATGCTTCAACCAGCAAATTCTTTCTCAGTTAGCCAACACTTTCATTTGTCACACCCACAGCCCTCAAAGACAGCTCATCACAAGTCAACGCAAATCAAACCAAGGACGACGCAGAAAAGTCAACACGCGCAGCTTCAGAAAAGTTAATGCAGCAAACTAGGGATTTGGTCAAATAGCCTGGAATTCCTCGATTTTAGTGCCCAACTGTACGGCCTCCTAAAATCGGATTTTTTGCAGAAGATTAGGGTCAAACGACCAAGGGTTGACCATGGTCAACTTTGGTCAACGCTGCAGCAAAAAAGCCCTAAACATATCAGCGCAAAAAACAGCAGCTTCGCTCCACACGTGAGGGAAAAAGGCCTCCAAAGGCTATCGAACCAATCAAAGCACAATGAGAGAATATGTGATGAGATGATGAGAAAATGATCTCCAAGTCTCTCCAATTTATATTCATCAATGAGGGTGTGTGACACATCTCTTAGGCATGTGGGATAAATCTGGCCGACCTTGCACACGTGGAAATTAATTTCAAAATCAATGTTCTTCTCATCTGATCAAGATGATCTTTAGATCAATCTTGCACCTCTTCGAAAGATGAATCCAACAAAATATGAGCAGTGCAACATGGAGTTTGGTAGTTTCCCAAAATTAACATCCTCTAGGTTGGATCCTATAAAAAATTATATGTGATAAGGGAGTAGGATCTTGCTTTTACATCACAACAATAAGAAGGTCGTGGTTTTCTCCTTTTATGGGTTTCCACTTATTTCTGGTGTTCATATATGATGCTTTTACGTGTTGATGTGTTGTTTTGGTTCACATATTTCTTTTTGTTCACATTTTAAATCTGATGTTCATTATGTGTTAAGTTTCTCATTTAATAGTTTAGTTAATCATTGAAAAGAAAAGAAATTTAAGGTCCATGAATGTGATAAACTGATTCACCCCCTCTCAGTTTAGTCAAGCTTTCATCAATTGGTATCAGAGTCTGTTCCTTCCATGTAAGCCTAACCGATGGAAGGTAGATCAGGTTTAGTTATGGACTATTAAAGTGTACCAGTGCTTAGTACAACAAACTTTCATGAATGGAGAGATAAGGTAAAAGCATAACTGATAGCGTATGGACCTGGTGTATGGAAGATAGTATGTGAAGAATATTATCAAGACTCCCCCTTTAAAAAAGAAGAACAGTGGAATGTTTAGGAAAAGCGTGTAATGTATAATAACCTTCACAATAGGGATCTTGAGATAGTAATATATTTAAATTATACAAAAGAAATTTGGGAGAGGTTACAATTCATAGATGAATGGGGCACTAGTAGTTGCACTGTCGAAAAAAAGAAGAAAAAGTCCTCTTAAAAAAAAAAGGTGTTCAATCAAACGAGACATGTTCTGCTAATAAAAATGCACCTAATTCTCATGAAGAATAGTTATTTCAAGAAAAATCCAAGCTTGACATAGCCTTGGCTGAAATAGAAAGATTGAGGAATGAAAGAAGAGAATATAAGAAATTGTTGCTTATATGTGATGAAAGAGAACAAGAATTAAAGGAGGAAGTTATAAACCTAAAGACACAACTTGAAGAAGCAAGGAGAATAGAAGAGGTGATGAGAAATCGATTGAAGGAGAGAGACCTACAGTGAGAAAGATTAGAGGATAAGATTGATTCAGCTAAAATAGAGCTAGATGAAAAGAAAAAATTGTATACAAGGCTAGGAGAAAATATTGTATCAACGAATAACTCATAAGAGAAGAGTAGTAGCTCAAAGGCAACCATCAAAGAAGATAAAACAATTCCCAAAATACATGTACAAGAAGCCAGTAACAACATGATTAAAATCTAAATCAAGCAGCAGAATCAAGGTGAGTTGAGAAAATTTGGAAAATCCCAAAAGAGATTATTTGCTTCTGTGAAATATATCAAGTATTTTTCCTTGCCATGAACTTGGACATGTAGTAGCATAATGTAAGAGAAAGAAAATCAAAATTAATCAACAGAAGACGCAACAAAAAAAAAGATTCCCTCAAGCAAGAAAAAAGAGAAGACAACCATCCACCAGGTACACAAATCATCTCTATGGTTATTGTTATTTGTGTAATGGATTTAGATATAAAGCTATTGAATGCAAAATGTATGTAAAGAAGAGTAGAAATGACTTAAGAAGACAAACTCATTTGCTCCATTTCTTGGCCATATAAGGTGCTATTTGTGTAGCAACCTTGGCCACATGGCCAAAGATTGCAAAATGCCATTTAACCTAAAGAGCTCTAGACAAAAGATGGAAGCAACTCCAAGCAGACCAAACAATGAAGTAAATGCATACAACAGAAGGCATCCCACTAAAGCGTGGAAGAGGAAGAAAAAAGAGCAGTAAGTGACTTCGATGAATTGAAGTCATATTGGTCTCACGGGGCACTACTCATGGAAGCAATGAAGAACTTGATCTATCTTAGAGAAGCATCATTTCATGGGGAGAGCAGCCCCAAAAATGCATTGGAAGAAATAACAAAAATGAAAGAGACTAAAAGATTCCCTCAAGCAAGAAAAAAGAGAAGACAACCATCCACCAGGTACACAAATCATCTCTATGGTTATTGTTATTTGTGTAATGGATTTAGATATAAAGCTATTGAATGCAAAATGTATGTAAAGAAGAGTAGAAATGACTTAAGAAGACAAACTCATTTGCTCCATTTCTTGGCCATATAAGGTGCTATTTGTGTAGCAACCTTGGCCACATGGCCAAAGATTGCAAAATGCCATTTAACCTAAAGAGCTCTAGACAAAAGATGGAAGCAACTCCAAGCAGACCAAACAATGAAGTAAATGCATACAACAGAAGGCATCCCACTAAAGCGTGGAAGAGGAAGAAAAAAGAGCAGTAAGTGACTTCGATGAATTGAAGTCATATTGGTCTCACGGGGCACTACTCATGGAAGCAATGAAGAACTTGATCTATCTTAGAGAAGCATCATTTCATGGGGAGAGCAGCCCCAAAAATGCATTGGAAGAAATAACAAAAATGAAAGAGACTAAATCTACACATGAAATATGGTAGATGCATTTGTTATATACATAAGTTTGACAAGATATGAGATAATGCTCGAAGTATAGAGTGAGGTTTAGGCAAAAGAGAAAAAAAAGAAAAAAAACAAATATATATATATATATATATATATATAACATGATAAGCTAGTGTTTAAGTTTTTAGACGAGAAAGCAACATTGGATAGAATATCAAAAAATGTATGAATCATTGTACAATAAGCTCCTGGATATTGTGAACGAAATAACAAATGTTGAAGATAATAAAGAAGAGGAAACCCTGCAAGAATCAAAAGAATATAATTGTGAAGTCTTTGAAATTTTTCTACTTCCATAACCAACCATTAATGAGATTTGGAGAGTTCATATTACAGAATGTGATGAAGATGCCCCTTGAGGGATATAAAATGGTCTCACCTTAATGAGGGAAAAAGGCTTCAAATTATATGTGTTCAATGAGAACTCTTATTGTAACACTTAACATTACAGACATGGTCCTACATGAATTACACTGCTGGCATAGTTCTGGAGATATCGTGTCATCAGTACTACATCATAAAATTTGTTGTACTATGGATTTACAGATTAGATTATTCGTGGATCACATTTAACATAATGGCTCGAATAATTAACAAAATCTCAGAACTTGTATGGTCGGTAATTATGCTAACCATTACACATTTAAATGTCATTTATTAACTTTGGAAATTGGATTTGATTATTAAATGGTCTGACAGGCCTATCGGCCCGACACTTGGCATGCCTCTCTCCGTCGATTTCATACGATCTACGGTTCTGGTGCCTAGGGTTCGCAATGACCCTCGGCGCTCTAACCGCTTCGGTCTCATTGTCACTTCTCGCGCTGAGAGTTCTGGAGACAGCGCAGCTCTGCCAGGGTTTGCTTCACTGGATTTTCAATGGCCTCCGTGAAAATGGCGGTGGTGCTGCGACCACAGAGCTAGCCACTCAACACAGGTAACATCTTCCAACTTTTTCATAAGAATTCTCTGCAGTTTTTTTCGTGAAACAGGGTTGAGTTTTGGTGAGAAACTATCAGAGGAGTCTGGTGTTTGTTTAAACCCTAAGGGTTACGTCTCTTTTCTGGTTTCTATGCTGTCCACATGCTAACTTCGTTTCTTTTTTGAATTGGGTTTTTGTAACAGTAGTGCTCCGGTGTTTGGAACGAGAACCCACAGGTTCAGAAAATAGACAGGTAATCTTCTTTTTGAGAAACAAAACAATCTTGTCCCATTACGGGGAGACCCCGCTCTTCAGCTTGTTGTTTAGTGCTTCTATTTTCCCCTGTAGAATTTTTTTCGCTTAACTGAAAGTCTCTCTCTCTATATTATGACAGGTATCTCCTTGCTTCCTGTCCAGCTCGCAGTTTCTTGTCTTTTATCTATACTTGCTCGCAGAGGAAAGGGACTAATCCCCTACATGCATCCCACAGGTACTCGCCCTCGACAGGAACTGTACCCTTGGATTTATCCTTTGGCGAAAACGTTTAATGTCTAATTCTAAGCTCAGGGTTTAGCCTGATATACTCTAGTATGCCGTGCAGGATAGACTCTAGCTCAGGTTTCCTTGATATTTTAATTGCGGCCTCAAGCCGATGGTTGTATGCTGCTAGACTACTTCTTAATGGGGTTTACATTTGAAGAAAGAAACCTGTGAATCTATGCCGGACTGCTATTTTTTGTTAACTTGAACTTCTTGCACACAATGTGTGTGGGCTTTCTCAGTTATGATTTATGCTAGTTGTAATGGCAGCGCGTTATTCTCAAATGGGCTTTGTTATGGTTTTGAGATAGACTGTGTGTATACGCCGTGAGGATATTTACTGTGTCTTTAAACTCTCATTGGTATATTGCAAAAGTTTTTGCAAAAGTTATGGGTTCTTATGTATCACAAAAATAAATGGTTGTTCATCGTTCTCCGCTTCGATTCTCGAATTTTACTGTGCTCTGGCGATAAGGGTTATTTTATCTGTTGGAGGGTTACTATTCACTATTCTATACTACTAGTACCAAAACGTTACTGCATTTCCTTACGTTTACGGTTCCTTATTCTGTTTAAATCTTAACACGGGTGTCAGGACATCCATTTATGTCGTGTTCCTCTCTTGCAAGACGGAGAACGACCAACGTTTAGCACGAGAGTTTCGCTCGGGAAGGGTTAACAGTTCTCCCGTTCCTCTGTCTGTGTTGGTTTTCCACCATTTATATTCTACAGAACTGTCTTAACTAGTGAAGTAGACATGGCCAGTAATTTAAATTTCAGGCTCTGTTATTATATACTTCTTCTATAGGAATTTAACCTACGCCTGTACATGACATAATAGTGTAAGAAAAGAAAGAAATACTGAATAGACCATTGTTCTTTCTGGCTACTGTAAATTTTCATCTGTAGACTGTCTATATAGTAAATAATACTTATTTCCAACAACCCTACGATAATGATAACAGAGAAAGAAAAACAGGATTCATCCTTCTTGGTAACAAATTAAGTTTTCTCACTACAGCATTCTTCAGGAATTAAATTCAGAAGTATAGCAAACTAAACATTCTACTACTTCTTATTCATTACTCATCTGGTTCCTGAATCAACTGATGGTAATAATGTGCCTCCCTTCCATGAGCTGACGAACAGTCACGCAGCTCCCCCCGTGCATCAAGTCTGGGTCTCTGAAATTCTCATAGCACTGGACAGAAACTTAGGACAATCCGGTCAAGTTCTTCCATTACAGGGAAAAACAGGAAGTTCTGGGGAGATCACGGGACGAACCGGTCCAATCTCCAACCCAGTGCACCCTCTGTCCTGAAATACCTTTTCCAGGCTAACAGAGTTTCTCTTCCTTTCTCCACAGATCCAACCCCAAACTCTCCTCTGGATTTCCTATTTATTCCAGAGTTCCATGGGTAACTGTGGGAACTGTTTTTCCAACTAACACCAGATCTTGATTTACTTTTACTTTTTATTTTTACCATCATTGTTACTCATGAAACTAATTCACAGTGAATCTTTATCAATGTAAATTTTGGTTTTTTGTTCAATATTCTAATTGAAATAAACATAAGTCTTAATTAATAAAACAAAACAGTCTAACCATTCGTTTCCACTAAAACGGTGGTTACAGTTCTCCCCCTCTGGACGAGAACACCGTCCTCGGTGTTATTATTCCAGTTCAGTAAAAAGCTCAGGATAAGCTTCTCGAACAAAACTTTCGTCTTCCCAGGTAGCTTCCTCAGGTCCAAAGTGCTTCCATTGCACTTTAACCTGGGCGATAGCTCGTTTCCGGAGCATGATTTCCCTCCGGTCGATTATACTGTGTGGCTCGACCAGAAATTCCCCGTCTCGTTCTACCTGCACAAAATAAACTTATGTTAATTAAATAAGTTAATAATATCACATTATCATTTAGTGATCATACTCTTTCACTACCTGTATGTTCTGCCAATGAATAATATGCCTTGTATCATGGACATATCGTTTCAATAATGATACATGAAAAACATTATGCACCCGAATATGGCTAGGAAGAGCTAAACGATACGCCACCGGCCCCACTCTCTCCAGAATTTGGAAAGGGCCACAAAATCGGGGTGCTAATTTTGCACAAGACGCCCATATTAATGTGCTTTTCTTTGGTTTAATCCTAACATATACATGATCTCCAACTGCATATTCACGATAAGACCTTTTCTTATCCGCATACATTTTCTGCCTGTCCTGTGCTGCTTTCAAATTTTGTCGAATTTTCCTCACCTCAGCTTCCATTTCTGCTAGCATGTCTGGTCCTAGCATGAGTTTATTCTCTGGGCTTCTCCAGTTGATGGGAGTCCTGCACTTCCGACCATAAAGCGCTTCTAACGGACTCATCTTTAATGATTCTTGGTAACCGTTGTTGTAGGCGAACTCTATCAAATGTAGATACTCTTCCCATTTAACTGGTTGTTGCATGACATACATTCTCAGAATGTCTTCCAGTACCTGATTTACCCGCTCAGTCTGGCCGTCTTTTTGCGAGTGGTATGCAGTACTAAAATGTACTTGAGTTCCTAACCCTGTAAACAGTGTCTTCCAAAAGGCTGATGTGAATTTTACATCCCTGTCCGAGATGACGGTCTTAGGTATGCCATGGAGTCCGAAGATCTCACACATAAATAAGTCTGCTATTTGTACTGTCTTATAGGTGGACTGGACAGGTATGAAATGTGCTGACTTACTTAGTCTATCCACAAATACCATTATGGAATCATTACCTTGCTTTGACTTTGGTAACCCAGTGATAAAGTCCAATGAAATCACCTCCCACTTCCACTCAGGAATGGGTATAGGTTGCATTAATCCAGCTGGATGTCGATGCTCCACTTTTACTTGCTGGCATTCTAAACACTTGGTTAAATAGCTTGTTATTTCCCTCGTCATGCCTGGCCAACAGTAATCCTTTCTTATGGCTGTCAGCATCTTTTGATATCCCGGATTACCAGCATAATTGCTTCTATGATATTCATCCAGTATCATAGTTTTTAATTCCACTCTATTCGGAATGACTATTTTCTTCTTAAAAACCAGCAACCCGTCCTGGTTGATCTCATATCCCCCTTGTCCTTAAGATTCTTGGGTTTGCTGCCACAAGTATTTATACTCTGGATCCTTGTCTGCTTCTTTTCTGATTTGATCTAGAAATCTGGTTTCCACCTGGTTAACGTATAATTCATAAATGCTATGCACCTTCCTGCTCAATGCATCCGCCACTTTGTTCTCCTTTCCCTTCACGTGCTGCAGATCAATTTCAAACTCACTCAGAAAAGCATTCCACCTTGCTTGTCGGGAGTTTAAATCAGTTTGTTTAAAATAGTTGGTTAGGCTGCTATGATCTGTCTTTAATACAAATTTCTTCCCAAGTAAATAATGTCTCCACACCCGGAGTGCGTGCACAACTGCGGTCAGCTCTAAATCATAAGCTGAATACCGTTGTTCATGATATTTTAACTTGCGGGATTCGTACGCAACTACCTTTCCTTCTTGTGACAAAACAGCCCCAACACCTTCCTTGCATGCATCTGTACAAACCTCGAATTCTTTACTTGGATCTGCCACACTTAACACAGGTGCTGTTGTCAGCAACTACTTCAATCTTTCAAAACTATCCTGGCACTCTTTGGTCCATTTAAAGATTTTCCCTTTCCTTTGCAAGGAGGTAATAGGAAAAGCTATCTTTGAGAATCCTTTTATAAATCGCCGGTAATAGCCAGCGAGACCCATAAAAGATCGTATATCTGCCACATTCTGTGGCACCTTCCACTCCATAATAGTCTTGATTTTCTCTGGGTCTACAGCTATGCCTTTTTCAGATATTACGTGTCCAAGATACTGTATCTTTTCTTTAAAGAAGTCACATTTGCTGAATTTCGCATATAGTTGGTGCTTCCTAAGCATTTCCAGCACCATTCGCAAGTGTGCCTTGTGTTCTTCCGCATTTTTAGAATAAATCAGTATGTCATCAATGAAAATTAACACAAAGTTGTCCAAATAAGGATGGAAAACACTATGCATCAGCCTCATAAAGGTGGCTGGTGCATTAGTTAACCCAAAAGGTAATACCACGAATTCGTAGTGGCCATACCTTGTACGGAAGGCAGTTTTGTAGATATCTTCATCTTTGATCCAGATCTGGTGATAACCGGATCACAAATCGATCTTTGAGAACACTGTGGCCCCTCTCACCTGATCAAACAAGTCATCAATACGTGGTAGAGGATACATGTTCTTAACAGTTAGCTTATTTAACTGTCGGTAATCCATGCACATGCGCATGGTTCCATCCTTCTTTTTAACAAACAATACGGGTGCTCCCCAAGGTGACACACTGGGTCGAATATACCCCTTATCCAGCAATTCCTGAAGCTGCATCTTTAGTTCAGTCAGTTCTGGTACACTCATTCGATAAGGAGTCCGTGAAACTGGCGAGGCTCCTGGCAGCAGTTCTATTGTAAAATCAACCTCTCTTTTTAGTGGTAAACATGGTATTTCTTCAGGAAATATATCCTTAAATTCCTGAACTACCGGTATATTTTCTAACGCAGCAGCTTTACTTTTAGACTCAGATAATCCAACTTGTATGGCATATAGTTGGCATCCCTTCCTGATACATTTTCCCATCTGGGAAGCTGTAATTGGGCGCAGATTTACAGGCTTCTTTATGCCTTGAATCTCTTGGCGAATACCATTATGATCTCTGTAGTAAACTATCTTTTCCTTACAGTCTATAAGAGTCCAATGCTTCTCCAACCAGTCCATACCCAATAATATATCATAGGACCCCAACGGCAGAATATTTAAATCCACTACCAGCTGCTGTCCGCCAATTAGCAGTGCACATTCCGGTATTTTGGCACTAACCCTTCTTTTAGCTCCTGTGGCTAACTGGACCAACCAGGTCTTTTTGAACTTTTGACTTGGCAGTTTATAGACTTCCACTAGTTTAGGACTTATATAACTTAGACTTGCCCCCGGGTCTACTAAAACAGAAACAGTTTGGGATAGCAATTTACCTTCTAATTCTATCATGGTAGGCTGAAAATCCGCTTGTCGGTCCTCCAATGCAGCATTAATTCTGGGTATACTCCGAGCCACATCTCCCACAGTAGAGGCTTCCTGCAGGTTATTTATTGCCTCAGTTTTACCCCGCTGTGGGCAATCTCGATAGTAGTGCGCTGCCCCGCAGCCCCAACACTGCAGAGGTGGCCTCTGATTTTGTGGTTGCTCAGGTTTACTTGAAGCTTCCACCATTTTGTCTTCCCCAGGCCATCTAACCCGCTGATGATTCCTACCGAATTGTTTATTGATTGAATTTCTGGCGGTATTTCGGAAATTACTGGTTTTTCCCCTTTTGGAACCAGCATTGTTTCTGTTATCCTTCCTTGTTTGCCATCCTTTTCCGGGATCTATCTTGTTTTTCGCTTGCTGATACCACAGCCTTGCTTTTCTGATAGCGTCATCCATTGTCTTAGGATTTTCAAATTCGATACGCTCCCTTCATATGGATAGGTAAACTGCTCAGAAATCTTTGAACTTTGGCCTTCTCTTCTCTTAAGTACGGTACATAGCGCAGTAATGCAGTAAACTTGGTGATGAACTCGTCCATGGTCAGTTTTCCTAGCCTTAAATCATGAAATTCTCGGGCTTTTTCATCATAAAAACGTTCAGTCAGGTACTTATCCTTAAAGTACTGTTGGAACTTTTCCCATGTCACATCTTGATCTTCAAATCCCCGCACATTCTTCACTTCTTCCCACCATAAGGTGGCTTTGTCTTTTAACTGATAAATGGCTAGCCGTGCTTTAAGTCCACTGTCGTAATCATACACCTAGAAATATTTGTTCATGTTAATCAGCCAGGCTTCCGCCACCTCCTCTTTTTCCCCATCGAATGTAGGTGGCTTTATCTTTCTGAATTCTCCGTGTAATTCCACCTTCTGCCTTTTACTGGTTTTCCATTCATTTTCATTTTCAGATTAAGCCTCATTAAAATTCCTATGAGGATTACTTCGCTGCGACATACTTCTTTCTCTTTGGTTCATATCTTGTTCACCTGTTTGCTGATCGTCCCTTTCCTGGAATTATCTACCAGCACTGGGATTCTCATTTCTCTGATTCTATTTGTCGGATAGGCTTTTTAAGATCCTCTCTTGCTCCTGCATCATTCTAGCGTTTTCCTTCCGTACCCTCTCCATCTCTTCCTGCAACTGTTGTACTGTGTGTAGTAAAATGCGAGTCTGATGTTGTTGTTCTTCCATCAATATATTAGACCTCTGATGCTGTTCTATCCCCAACTGGACCCACATTTCGGGGTTTCCCTCTGGTGGAGGCTGCATTTCTCCGATATTTCGCTGTAGCGATTATGATTGTGAAGGTGTCCGTCTCATCTGTCCTTCCAACTAATTAACTAACTGTGCATGAGTAACATAAAATTTTTAACGTTAGTTGGCCCAATAGGGCTCCAGAGTTGTAACCAGCTTTGATACCACTTGTAACACTTAACATTACATAAAATTACCATAGTAAAAAAAAAATTACCATTACGAATTTCAATCAACATTAAATAGAAATAATATCTGACATGGTCCTACATGATTGCACTGCTGGCATAGTTCTTGGAATAATGTGTCATCAGTACTACATAATAGAATTGCTGTACTATGGATTTTATATATAGATTGTTCGTGGATTACATTTATCATAATGGCTCGGATTATTAATACAATCTCAGAACTATTATGGCCGGTAATTATGTTATCCATTCCATATTTAAAATGTCATTTGGCAACTTTGGAAATTGGGTTTGATTATTATATGGTCCGACTGGCCTATCGGCCCGACACTTGGCATGCCTCTCTCCGTTGATTTCATATGATCTACGGCTCTGGTGCCTAGGGTTCGCAATGACCCTCGGTGCTCTAACCGCTTCGGTCTCATTGTCATTCCTCGCGCTGAGAGTTTCTGGAGGCGGTGTGGCTCTGCCAGGGTTTTCTTCACTGGTTTTCAATGCCTCCCGAGACAATGGCGGTAGTGCTGCGACCAGAGATCTAGCCGCTCAACACAGGTAACATCTTCTGACATTTCATAAGAATTTTTTGCAGTTTTCGTGGAACAGGGTTGAGTTTTTGGTGTGAAAATAACGGAGAAGTCTGGTTATTATTTTAACCCTGAGGCTTACGACTCTTTTCTGGCCGCTGTGCTCATGTACTCTTTCAACATGCTAACTTCATTTTCGATTTGGGGTTTTGGACAGTAGAGGTCCGGTGTTTGAAAGAGAACCCACAGGTTCGGAAAATCGACAGGTAATCTCTCTTTAAGAAACAATCTTGCCCCGTTCCGGGGAGACCCTGTCCTTCGGCATTGTTGATTAGTTCTTCTGTTTCCCTTGTAAAATTCCTTTTCGCATAACTAAAGGTCTCTCTCTCTCTTATGACAGGTATCGCCTTGCCTCCTGCTCCAGCTCGCATTTTATTGTCATTTATCCATGCTTGCTCGCGGAAGAAAGGGCTAACCCCTGCATGCATCTCACAGGTACCCGTCTTCGACAGGAACTGTACCCTTGGTTTTCCTTTGGCGAAACGTTTACTGTCTAATTCCAGTTCAGGGTTTAGCCTGATATATTTTAGTTATGCCGTGCAGGATAGATTCTAGTTCAGGTTTTCTTGATATTAATTGCGGCCTCAAGCCGACGGTTGTATGTTGCTAGACTACTCCTTAATGGGGTTTATTTTGAAGAAAGATATCTGTGAGTCTATCTTACAGTTATTTGACGGACTGCTACTCTTTTGAGTTGAACTTCTTGCACACAATGTATGTGTGGTTCCTTGTTATGATTAAGCCAGTTGTAATGGCAGCGCGACATTCTCAAATGAGTTTTGTTATGGTTTTGAAATAGACTGTGTGTATACGCCGTGAGGCTATTTACTGTGTCTTTAAACTTTCCAATAGTATTTTACAATTTCTTTGCACAAGTTATGGGTTCTTATGTATCACAAGAATGGTTGTTCATTGTTCTCTGCTTCGATTCTCAAATTTACCTGTATCTGCTGATAAGAGTTATTTTATCTGTTGGAGGGTTACTATTCTATGTTACTAGTACCAGAACGTTCTGCATTTTCTTACTGTTTTTGGTTCCTTATTCTGTTTAAATATTTTCTAAATAACACAGGCGTCTGGACCGCCATTTATGTCCGTGTTCCTTCAAAGACGGAGAACGACCAGCCCTTTAGCACAGAGTTTCTGGCTTGAAGGGTTAACGATTCTCCCCTTCCTCTGTCTGTGTTTGCTTTCCACTAATCATACTCTACAGAACTGTCTTAACTAGTGAAGTAGATATGGCCAGTAAATTTAAATTTCAGGCTCTGTTATATATACTTCTTCTACAGGAATTTAACCTATGCCTGTACATGACATAATAGTGTAAGAAAAGAAGGAAATATTGAATAGACCATTGTTCTTTCTGGCTACTGTAAATTTTCATCTGTAGACTGTCTATATAGTAAATAATACTTATTTCCAACAACCCTACGATAATGATAACAGAGAAAGAAATACAGGATTCATCCTTCTTGGTAACAAATTAAATTTTCTAACTACAGCATTCTTCAGGAATTAAATTCACAAGTATAGCAAACTAAACATTCTACTTCTTCTTATTCTTTACTCATCTGGTTCCTGAATCAACTGATGGTAATAATGTGCCTCCCTTCCATGAGCTGACGAACGGTCATGCAGCTCCCCCCGTGCATCAAGTCTGGGTCTCTGAAATTCTCAGAGCAATGGACAGAAACTTAGGACAATCCGGTCCAGTTCTTCCATTACAGGGAAAAACAAGAAGTTCTGGGGAGATCACGGGACGAACCGGTCCAATCTCCAACCCAGTGCACCCTCTGTCCTGAAATACCTTTTCCAGGCTAACAGAGTTTCTCTTCCTTTCTCCACAGATCCAACCCCAAACTCTCCTCTGGATTTCCTATTTATTCCAGAGTTCCATGGGTAACTGTGGGAACTGTTTTTCCAACTAACACCAGATCTTGATTTACTTTTACTTTTTATTTTTACCATCATTGTTACTCATGAAACTAATTCACAGTGAATCTTTATCAATGTAAATTTTGGTTTTTTGTTCAATATTCTAATTGAAATAAACATAAGTCTTAATTAATAAAACAAAACAGTCTAACCATTCGTTTCCACTAAAACGGTGGTTACATTTGTTAATTTGCTGTATACTTAATATAATAAAAAATGAACAAAAATATAGTTTCCCAATATTTTTGTTTAAAACAATCTATTAATTAAAATGTGTTATATTGTAAATAGGTGTGTCTTGAATCTTTTTGTAATCTGTTATTATTTTTTGCAAATTGCTATTATACATAGTATAATAATAAAAAATAGAACAAAATATAATATCGATATTTTTATTTAAAAATATCTATTAATTAAAATATGTTATATTGCAAATAGGTGTGTCTTGAATCCTATGTAAATTGTTATATTATAAATAGGTGTGTCTTAGAATCTTACGAGAAGATTGTAAATATGTGTGTCTTAGAATCTTAAAAAAAAATTGTTAGGAACAAAATTTATTTATTTTCTTCTTTGCAAAGTGTATTTTGCAAAAACATATTTTTGTTAGTCTACTCAAATTATTATATAATCTCCATGTCATCTCATTTTAGAAAATGTCAAAACGAGAGTAATTAACTCTTCTAAAACCAATATGATGGTATTTACTTTATAATTTTGTAAAAAAATGTATATCATACCCATGAGTCACTCTAAGCAATCATGTCAATGTCAAGCTCTTCACATATACATATGATACACATTATTAATAAAATATTTCTTTTTATTAATCATTTTTGGGGTTAGTTTGTAATCACTTTTTATTATAATTATAATATCTTCTTAATTAAAGTAAGATAAATTTATATAGATTATAATATTATTTAATTATAAAATAAAAAAAGAAAAATAAGCATAATAATGAAATTATTTATCAAAATTTGTTACCTTTATATTTCAAAATATTATGTTTTGATTTCAATTTTTTTAATCTTTTTAAATCTTAACAAATACTTAATAAAATAGATTTATATACATACTAACATAATATTATAATCATATAAATTAAAATAATAATAAATGTCTATTTATATCAATTTATAATAAGAATTAAGTTATTTAATTCATGATACATTTCATATAGCTAAATTTAAAAAATAACAAAAGTTAACTAAATTATAATTTTATTTTAAGTTATTATTAAATATATATACATTTCAAAAAGTATGTGACAAAATTTTAAATATAAAGATTTATTATGACATAAAATAAATAGAATAAAATACCATAGTTTTTTTTTGTTAATCAAATAAATTAAAGAAAGAGGAAGAACATACTAATTTTGAAATAAATCTAAACTTTTGATTTGTCACTACTACTCAGAATATTTTAGAATATTTCATGAAAGATAAATCCCTACCATCTTCCTAATAATCATTGATATTTAATTAAAATTAAGAATTTCCTATTACAAAATAAACACACATCTATGTAAAAATGTGGTTTCTTCAAAATTCTATTACAACTTATATGATGAAAAATAAGACAACTTATAGTTTGGGAATATGTTTGTTTAAAACAATCTATATTTGTTGAAATATAATAGGAAATATATTTTGGAATATGAATTTTGGAAATTTTTGTTAAAATAAATTTATTGTTTTTTTAATATATATATATATATATATATATATATATATATATATATATATATATAATCTTCATGCAATTTTGTAAAGGAAAAGTTAAATGTTAAAGTGAGAGGGTATTTACTGGATCAAAAGAATATATAATAGAAATAAAAATAAATAGAGTCTATTTATATTTGTAAATATAGAATAAGAAATAGAGTTTATTTGTATTTGTCAAATATAAAATAGATATGTAGAAAAACATTATTTTATAATTATTTGATTTACTATTGATACACATCAATGGTTAAATGGTTAAAGATAAGGTACAAATGAGATATTCATTATTAGCCATCATTTTTTAACCCATATATAAACTTTTTCTTAAAAGTGAGTCTACTTGAGTATGTTTTATCCTTTAATATCAAAGGAAAAACGAGCAATATTTTGTTTTTTCAATATTTCTTTGGTCCTTCATATATCTTATCACAATATTTGAGTCTCCATACACTTAACATAGGTCAAATACCTTTACCCAGAGTCAAAGAGCTTTAAATTTTGTTTATTACAACACTCAAGTTTTACTTGATAGCTAAGTAGTGTAAATTTGTAAGATAAATAACAAAACCTATATAACATGATGGGATTGAGCCTCGATAGGATCCATGAAGAAATTGCATAGATAGTTCTTATTTATCCTAAAATCACCAATAATTTGTGGTCCTTTCAAACTAATAAAAATATGAAAGGAATAAAATAAGGTTAATACTTGGTTTGTGATCTAAAATAGCATAGTAAGTTAATATTGAAAAAGTTGATGATTTATTCTAATTAAGTCTTTATCCCACAAAATAAGGGAGCACTTTATAGGCTTTTAGCTCTTTTTTTTGAGCTAATGTCATCATGGTATCTCTTAATAGTGAATTAATTTTTCTATGTTAGTTAAAATAACTATTTAAATAATGCTAAAAAAATATTCACCTCTCTCCCATTAAATAAAGTAAATTTGTTATGTCAATGACTATCTTTATTGATATATCTATTTAGTAGCTTTGCTTTAAACTAGTTCATTCAATGGTAAATTTTGAATTTGTTATTTTCCAAAAAAAATCTTACGAATATAAACCTTCTCTATCACAAACGAGTCCAAATTCCCAATAAAAGTTAAGCAAGGACAAACAAAAGAAAATCCAATCACCTTAAGAGAAAGTGGTAATATTGAAAAAGAGCATTTTTTTTGTAAAATATCAGCGATTTGAATTTGAAAGAGTATCTTTGAATATTGCAAGTAAATCAATGTTGGAAAGGTTATAGAATTTATAAATTTGGCATAATGTAAGTGATTTCTCTTTATATTATAACTTTTAATGACATTTTGTTTACTAATTTTTATATTCAGTGATCTTATATATATGTCATATCCACATAGGTAATTAAACTTTATTTTTTTTAACTTCATACTTACTATTGATTATGTTTTTATTGTTACATAATTTTTAAAATAAATTCCAAGAATTAGATGGTTAGAAACCTCAATTTCGAGAAAAGAGAATGTGCCGAGATATTCATTATAGAGAATCTTCGTTGATGAATGAGTTTGACCTAAAGGTCAGAACTCACTTATGGTTCCTTTGCTTCGCGATTAGGTGGGAAACGTGTATTCTCTAAACCTCAATTTCGAAAAAGGAGGACGTGCCGGGATATACATTATAGAGAATCTTCGTTGATGAATGAGTTTGACCTAGTTGAAAGGGCAGAACTCACTTATCGTTCCTTTGCTTCATGATTAGGTGGAAAACATATATTCTCTCCCCTCCCATGAAATTTCCTTCTTCCATGTGTACAAAGAGGAAAACATGGACCTGTTCTGTCTAAGCTCCGGCTCCCTCTCTGCCGCTCGGGCTCCTTCTTTACCCTCCCAGAATGTGTTTTTTTTTCTTTGGTTAATGGTTCTACATAGTAGATGTGATTTTTTGAGCTATTTTTTTATGATTTTTTTTTTTTGATCTTTTGAGCTCTGAAATCCTTATTGGATTAGCTCTAGTGATATTTTATATTCATAATATGTTTTTATGTTTTTCCTGGGATAGACATAGTTTTGTCATTCAGGGAAATTGCAAACTAATTATGTAACTTCTTATTTGATTAATGAAGAATGTTTTTTTTTTAATGATAAAGAATCTTTTGACATTGTTGAAATTTTTAATGCAATTTTAATTTTTTCATCATTATAGAGTAATATGAGATGTTTGATATTTTAGAAAGTGAAAATCATTTAATATATAGTGATTGATGTACCTTTTTATGAATTTCATTATAAAGTTCAATCAATCAAGAGATAGTTACATGCAATATGGAAATTAAGATTCCAATAGTATGATTCTATATTTATACCCTTCTTCCAAATGTGATTCCACTCAATTTTTTTCTCAGTTTTCTCAAGTGTGAAGTATATATATAAATTTTTACTCTTAACTTAGGTTTATCTAATCTACCTACCTAGTGGATAATGTGATTAACAATTAAAGATTCAGACTAATTATTTTTACCATGAGGTTTTAATAATATATGCTCACCAAGTAGAAACTTTTACCATGTATTAAAGTTTAAAGAGATTCTAATCGTATAACCCTTTTGATACCTTTCTTCCTATGGTACTTGATGATGAAAATAGTTCTCTCAAATAATTTCGACATTTACCAATCACTTAGATAATATGATTATGAAAATAATTTCAACATCTTCCAACTATTTAGAGAATATAATTATATATTAAAGTTTAAAAATTAATTAAATATTTATGTTAATGTTATATGAATATACTGTTAGAATAGGTGAATTTTATGAGGTTTTACGTTCAATTTTCATGGGGAGGAGTTGAACATGGAAGTCACTTTTAGAAGAATTAAACTATCTCAAGGGGCATCCAAGTTTGAAGAAGTTTGGCACAATTCTATTGATAACATCCTACTAGTGGAGAATAGTTTCTTCCATCCAATAGAAGGGTTGACCTACGTCTAAGCTTAACCTAGTTAAAAAGAAAAAATAAAAAGAATAGAATAGATGACATGTTGTACAGTGATTATGATGATAAATGCATTTATTATTATTATGACAATGGTGTATAATATTTAAATATATTATTTTATTGGAGACATTGTATTTATTATTATTATGACAATGGTTTATAATATTTAAATATATTATTTTATTGGAGACATTGATGTATATATAATAAAATATTGTTAATTTTATATTAAAAAATTGTTTTTTTGTATTTAAATAGTTAATAATGTGCTTTCATTTTTTTATACGATTTTAATATGTGAATTCATTTAAATATCATGATATTATATTTTTTTTTAAAACTTTTATATCTAATGTGTAAAGTAACTATGCATATAATGCATAATCAATATTGATTTTATCAATTAATATTGCGGAAGGACTTTGGAGGAATTTGGACTATAAATATATATAGTCATATGAAATTGTGATTACACATTGATTGATGATCTAAGCATTTAGAGTTGAGTAGTCAAAGTTATACATCCCAGATTTAAAGACTAATGCCTTTTTAATAGTGGAATACCCTCCTAATATTCTACTTTATTTTCATTATAAATATTGTGTTTGATTTCTTATTTCATTGATTATGGTTGTGGTAATAAATTCAATGGTAAATTGATGTTGCTAATTTACCAGTTTTATATGTTGTTACAATCACTTTTATCCCAATTCTTATTTTTCTTTAGCAATTTAAAAAAAAAAATTAATTTTCCAATAATAAATAGAAATTGCATATAAAATAGTAAATACAAAGAATAAAAGACATGAATTCACACCACACAAAATCTTTTTTTTCATATGAATATTTCTTTGTCTTTCTCTTAGAATCTATATTTCAAGTATCAATTATATTCATAAGTAAAATTCAATTCCGTTTTAATGCTTTTGGGATTAATAATTTCTACTATATCTCTAAGAATTTATATTTAGTAAAAATCAATGGAATCATTATGGAGTTATGTATTATTTTTTTTTTTTTTTATATATGCCTATGAGGAAGTTAAAAAATATAGGTCATGACCACTAAGTTCTAAGGTTCCACATGATCACTGAAAGGATAACTCAGGCTTATGATAGATTTCTTTTTACAAAATTATAGATTAAATATCATTATAATGGTTATGGAGGAGTCCATTACTCTCATTTTAAGAATTGATATAAAAGTTGAATAGAGACTGTATTTTAATGTTTTGACTAGATTTAGTAAGTATTATTTAGAGAATTCTGATGTTTTTTAAAGGAATAAAATAATTATATTTTTATGTTGTAATGTATTTTTTTAAAAATAATTTTCCCAATTTCCATTATGTATAAGTCTGCACCATTAAATAAAATATTAGACTATCGAAATTTTTTACACCATAAAATTAATAGTTAAAACAAAAGCTAAAAATTTAATAATTAAATCATGTAAATACAAAAAATAATAGTTAAGTCATGAATTGGTAACTGCTGATAAAATGTGATGTTTTAATTAATAAATAAAAACTCACTGTTCATCTCTACAAAAGAGAGTTTGAACTAGCAAAGTCTGGTTCTGCAGAACGCTTTACATTCTCAATACAACTAAACCATTATATAGCATACATAGATGTAGGGAAGTTAGAACCATAGCCTAAGAAATAGAAACTACTTCCTATCATAAGGTGTCATGAACCAACTCTCAAAATTAAGGATTCTCCATTATCTTTCAACACTCCCCCTTAATGGAGAAGTGGTTCACAAATATGCCTAACATCTTTCTAAACATTTCAAACTTAATTTTTCCAAGCAGCTTAGTGAAAATGTTAGCAACATTATCACATGTTTTACAATATACAAGATGGATTTATTTATATTGAACTTTCTCCCTGACAAAGTGGAATTGTGTATCAATGTGTTTAGTGTTCTTGTGAATCGCCAGATTATTAACAAGTTTGACTAAGCTCTGGTTGTCACATCTGATAATTGTTGCACCTTTCTATTCTTCCCCAACATCTTGGAAAAGTCTTCACAACCAAACTGCCTCACATGTTGTTGAGCACATAACTTGATACTTTTCTTTCGCTAAATGCAAGGAAACTGTGTTATCTTTCTTACTACTCCATGTAATCACCACGGATCCAATGATGAATTCATAGCTTGTTATGGATTTCCGTTCATCTGCATTTCCAGCCCAGCCAGAGTCTGTAAACCCTATCAATCCAACATCGGAATAATCATTATAAATAATACTGTAATCTACATCTCCTTGTAGATACCTTAGGACGCCTTTTTTTGCATTCCAGTGACTCTCAAGTGGTTTGGACATAAATTTACTTAGCACACTAACTGCATAAGCCAAATCCGGTCTAGTAGTGGTTAAGTAGATTAGACTCCCAACCAGTTGTCGATAAAGTGTCGCATCTGCCTCTTTAGAGCCATTCTCACACTGAAGTTTAATGTTCTATTGTAATGGTACTACTTCAGCCTTACACTGATTCATCCTAAATATTTCTAGCAGACCCCTGACATACTTACCCTGGGACAGAAAATTTTATCCTAAATCTCTCCAGATCCAAACAATATCTTAGTTCACCAAGGTCTTTCATTTCAAACATTTGTGACATTTGCTGCTTGATTTCTTTATTTAGATCAACATCATCGCCTGTAGTAATTAGATCATCTACATACAAATAAATCAACACTATACACCCCTTTTCATCTTTCAATGTATATATTTTAGGGTTTTTTTTACTTCTATTGTAATCATGTTCGAGAAAAAATGAATCTACCTTTTTATACCATGACCTGGGTGCTTGTTTCAGTCCATATAAAGCTTTCTTTAATCTGCAGCCTAATGTTCTTTCTCTTTATGTACAAACCCCTCAGGTTTCTCTAAGTAAACCTCCTCTTTCAACTCCCCATTTAAAAATGCATATTTTACATCTAGTTGGTGAATCATCCAATGTTTTCGAGTAGCTAAAGCAATCATCATTCTGATAATGTTTAGTTTAGCTAGGGGGGTGAAGTTTTCCTCATAATCAATACCTTATTTTCATGAATACCCCTTTGCTACCAATTTAGATTTTAATTTATTTATGGTTACATCTGCATTAATCTTGGGTATATACAACCATTTACAACCTATGGTTTGTTTCCCTCCAAGTAGTTCAATCAGATCCCAAGTGTTTTTTTTTAGAATAGGTTCATATTCCTGTTCCATAGCTTATTTCCATTCACTACATTGATTTTCTTCTCTATAACTAGAAGGTTCAACAACATTCATCATACTAGTTATAAAGGAATTTTCCCTATATCTAGCAAGCAATTGAATCTGCCTACTTGATCTTCTAAGCGTTGGTGTGGCTTCCAAGCTGTTTTGAATTTCCTTTGAAGAACTCGACTCTATTGTTGTATCTGAACTTTCTAATTTTGCCTTTTTCTGCCTCTCATGGTTGTTACCTGTTTCTTCACTTCCTTCCACCAAAAACAGAATGTCCCAGTCCTCATTTCTTTTATCAGATTCATCATAAACCTACTCATGGAACATGACATCTCTACTAACAAAAATATTGTGAGTAGAGGGATTAATCAACCTATAAGCTTTAAATTGTGAAAAATACCCTACAAAGGTACATTTGATGGATTTTGAATTTAGTTTTCTTCTGTCTTCCTTTGGAATGTGGGAAAATGTTTTAGACCCAAATACTCTCAAATGTTTTACCGCAGGCTTGAATCTATATAATGATTCAAAAGGAGTTTTAAACTGGAGACTACATGTAGAACTCTTATTTTTCAAATAAATTGCAGTATTCAATTCTTCAGCCCAAAAACCATTCGAAACATCCTTACCTTTCAACATGCTTGTAGCACACTCCACCAATGTTTTGTTCTTTCTTTCCACTACTTCATTCTGCTGAGGAGTATGGGGTACTCTGAATTGTTGTAATATTTCATGGTATTTACAATACTTTGTAAGTTCATCCTTCCTGTATTCTCCCCCTTAATTAGAGAAGATATTTTTTATGTGCTTTCATGTTTACTCTTCTATCATATATCTGAACTGCTTAAAGTATTAGAATGTGTGACTTTTCTTACTCATAAAATATACCCAGGAAAACTTTGTGCAGTCGTCAACAAACAGTAGGAAACACAGTGCACCTCCTAATGACTTTGTTTACGTAGGTCTACATAGGTCAGTGTGCACTAATTCAAGTATATCTCTCTTTTTATTTTCTACTTGATCATGGATTTCTTCTCTATGCATATTTCCTGACACACAAGCATCATAATCATTATGCACTTGTTTCAATGTAGGAAGACCTCTTACCATTTCCATTTTCTGAAGTAACAAGAAATTGCTGAAGTTGATGTGACCAAGTCTCTGGTGCCATAGATCTTCTGTAGTAAAACTTGATGCTGTCAAAGCTTGATGTGGTGTTGTCCTCACATTTAATTTGTACAGACCTCTTGTTCAAATTTTTGAAGCAATAGTCTTCATACCATCCAACAAATATTTAGTATAACAATTAGATTTAAAAATTTCTACCTCGAGATTCTGATTTGTAATCATGGATATAGAAATCATATTATTTGTAACTCTGGGTACATACATTACATTTTGGATATGCCTGATATAACCATCAGGAAAGGTAAAAGGAATGTTCCCGTACCCTTTGATCTGATAACTTATATCATCACCAAGGTAGATTTTTTCTCCTTTGTTGGTTTCTTTAAAATATTCGAACAATTGTCTATTTCATGTCATATGCGTGGATGCTCCCAAATCCACATACCAGATGTCTGCTTCGACATTTTCATCAAACTCTACCATGAACAATCTGAATTCTTGAACATGGTTATCATCTGCAAAATGACCTGCATGTATTTTATCTCTCTTTTGTTCTTCATTAAATTTCTTTTTCCTAGACTCCTTAGCCATAAGACCGATTTTTCCACAATAAAATTTTTTTACTACAAAGTCGTTTCTATACAAATACATACCTTGAGCTTGATTCAGTATTTTCTGTGGATTTCCTCCATTTTACTTTGATGGATTTCCTTTCTCTTTGAAGACTTTCTTCTCTGCTATTAACGCAAGATCTGCACTCTAGGTTTTATAGTCAATATTATTTCTTCTTCTTGCATTATTATTCCTGTTAGTTCTTTAAACTTTGGAATTTTCTCTCTTGCACTTATCCCAGTGATGAACATTTGGTAATCATTAGTCACACCATTCATGGTAATCGTGACCAAATCTGCATGTACCTTTATCTCACTGATATCTGCCAATTTATTCTTCAAATATTTGATCCGTGATATAAAATAGGCAACCGTTTCATTCTCCTCCATATTTTTGGATAGAATCTTGCTCTTCAAGAACAGAAAACAATTTGTATTCCTGATCTCATAAAAATCCTTCAATACTGTCTAAGTTTCGCTTGTTGATTTTAATTATCTGATATGCGGTATGATGCAGTCTTTCACTAACATCTGAACAACAACGTCTTTTCTTTTCCCTCTCTCTTCTCCTAGTCTTGAGTCGTTGTGGGTGAACAGGCTCTTGCTGCTAGCTTCGTCTCTTCCCCATTTTCAATCGTCCAAGCACTCTACACTTCTAGCACGGTCTGCATCTTAAACTTCCAGTTAGAGTAATTGGAACCATCAATCTTGTAGATCTCATTCAAATATGCTTCGATTATTTGATTATTCATCTTGATGATTCAACAAAAAAACTTCGAGTAATTGATAGGAAAGGAAAAGAAAATGATTGATCTACCCCAGATCCTTACAAAAATCAATATCACGATATAGATCTACCTGATATGTGATAAATCTAGCAAGTTTCTTTGCACACTATGTGATAGGCTCTCAACTCTTTTTCACCAGCAAGATCTGCTTCAGATCTCTTCCTTCATCGGTGAACTTTCACCAGATCTCTTCATCGGCGACCTTTCACCGGATTTATTCCTTCATCAGTGGTCAATGAATAGCACAAATATATTTTATATATCCTCAACGCACTAACTGACCCAATTTCCGCGACAGTCATGCCGGAAATAAAACCCAGTGAGATTTTCCTTTGTCAGCACCTCTATTCGGCTAAAATCCGCGCTATCGACATGACTGTTACTACAGAAACTGCGACAATCCATGTGACTATTCCTTAATAACCAGCACTGATCGTATCAATTACCTGGAAAAAAAAATTCACTCAGTCATTAGGGGCTTCTCTTCTACCACCTGGATACTCGCAGGGATCACAACACTCCAGCTATGATTCAACCCTAGAGATTGATAACATAATAATATGTGATGCTTGAATTAATAAATAAAATCTCACTCGTCAGCTCTATAAAAGAGATTTTGAACTAGGAGAGTCCGGCTCTGCACAATACTCTACATTATCAATACAACTCAACCTTTATATAAAATACATATATGTAAGGAAGGTATAACCATACCTTAAGAAATAGGAACTAATTCCTATTCTAAAGTGTCCTGAACCAACTCTCACTAATAAAATATTCTCTATTATATTTCAACAACTACTTACCGTCATTACCTTCTTCTTTCCTTAATTGAGAGTGGTTTTCTCGTCCAGCTATAATGAACTGAATCTTTGTTTTTTTTTATTTTGAAGCGCTTCTGATTATATGTTTGTGGTAATTTTATTTAAAAACATTGTTTTATCAAAACATGGCACGCACTTTTTTCTTTTTTGTTCCAGGCGTAAATTTAGAGTGAACTTTTTATTCTAATTAAATTCTGGAAATTTTCTTTTCTTATTCTGGTAACTTTCCACTTAATTTGTTTTCGGTCCATTGGTGCGTGTTACTATTGGTACAGCATAAATAAAAAGGAAATGAGTTGAATCTTTACTTTTCATTTTACAACACTTCGGTTATATGGCTGATGTAGCTTTATTTAAAAACGGTCCGTTTTCAGAACATGAGACACATTATTGTTTGAGGATTTATTTTCGTGAGTATACATTGAACCTTTTATTCTAATTAAACTATGGAAATTTTCTTTTTTTATTCTTTAAAATTTTGGGTTGGGTTAATTTCTTTTCGGTCCATTGTTGCATGCTACAATTGCTACATGATGAATAGAGAAAGGCTATCACCATTTAGCTAGTAAAGTCGCCTTTCTGTTGTTTTCATAGCTTTGGTTTTACTCCCATTCACCGAAAAAACCCTGACATGAATTTAGGTTTGTTTGCAAGATTTTATTCTCATGGTCTCGCACATTCCCAACCCCAATTGTCTTTATCTCACTGATGACCCATTAAATGATAATGATAATCAAATTAATATAAGTCCCGCGACATTTCTCCCCACACACATATACCCAAATGGAAGAATATCTAAGAGACTGTTTTCTTATGTATTTTTGCTGGGCTCATAATTGTCAAGAAAATTTAAGCAACCGAAAAGTGTCACTTTTTAAATCTAGAATAGAGCACTTTTTGAAAATCTCCTCTATGTATTCTTGCTAGCTATGATATCATGGGTTGCAGAAGATGGCTAAAGGCATAGAAAACAGAAAACATTTATTTATTTATGTTATATTTGATTAAGAATTATCTATTTCTAATCTAATCAATTCTGTAAGGTAGGTGGTTATTCCTCGTTGAATTACAAAACATTCATTTGATTTTAATAGTAGTCGAGCATGTATCATGCTTTATATTCATTTACAAGTTTCTTTAAACTTTATGATTCTGGTATTTGATAAACGTGCGACGTCGACATATTTGTATTTGTGAGATCAGTTTTATATTTTATATCCATTTATGTGTTTCCTTGAACTCGGCGATCCTGTTATTTGTTAAATGTGTAAATTCCAAGTATTTGTATTTGTGAAGTCTGTTTTATATTTTTTGAAATCTATTTTTATGGCAGGTAATTGAGTATTATTTGTATTTAAGAACTACAAAGTTTATATATATATACATACATAGTTAGATCTAAGATTTTTGTGATTCATAATGTAGATAAATGTCTCACGGGTTAATCACATTATTAGGATTAGGTTGAAGTTTCGAACCATCTAATGTGGTTCATAGTCAGGACAAGGTGGAGAAACTACTTAGGACAAGGTGGAAAAACTAATCGATCTCGATGAATAAGTAATGGAGATCCATCATTGCCCAAAAATAGCCGTTGAGAACTAGTTGTTAAGAACTAGCCGTTAATACTAACTAGTATTAACGGCTAGTTCTTAACAACTAGTTCTCAACGGCTATTTTTGGGCAATGATGCATCTCCACTATTTATTCATCAACTAGTATTAATGGCTAGTTCTTAACAACTAGTTCTCAACGGCTATTTGTGGGCAATGATGCATCTCCACTATTTATTCATCGAGATCAATTAGTTTCTCCACTTGTCCTAAGTATGGACCACATTAGCCGGTTCGAAACGTTGACCTAATCCTAATGATGCGATTAATCAAAAGATATATATATATATATATATATATATATATATATATATATATATATATATATAATCAATTATATTGTTATATTAAATTTTGAATTATATAATTAAAATTAGATACATAAATTATGAAAATTAATATTTTGAAAGAAAAAATATACTCATGAAAATATAATGAGGATGTTGGAATGGAAATAAAATGTTGTCATTGTGTATCAATAGAATGGTCATCTACACATAAAAATATTAGCCACAAGAATTATAAATGCAGAGCTCTAAAATACCAACACATGCCATAATATGAACATATGAGAATTGTGAGTTGGTAACTTAGGATAACCCATTATAAACATATGATAATGTGCATTGTTTACTTTAAATTAGGATATTTACTGCATGAGGACATGCACTTCATTAGAGGACATGTCTCCATCATAATGTCATGGTTTATGATCACTTTAAAATTTAATTTGTTAGTTTTGGGTGACGTAGAATTTTGTGTTATTTGGTTTAAATTATCTTTATTACTTTTTGATTGATTTTTATATAAAATTTATCTAATTACTAATAATATTAAAAAATTAAACTTTTTTAACTTCCTACATACTATTACTTTATTATTTTTTTCTTGTTACATAGTTATTTTAAATTTATACATGTTTATCCATATATTATTTTTTTATATTATTAATAATAAAAAATAAAGTTATAATTTATTTTTGTTTTTTTTAATTAAACATATAAAATGTATTATAAAAAAAAAGTGTTTTAATATCTAATAATAATAAATATTATAAAAATACTACCCTATAATATATAATTTCTAATCTCTTATCACTTAAATAAATTAATATATAATTATTAAATAAAAAAGATCATTTAGAAAAAAAATTATATTAATTTAAAAAATATATATAGATTAATATAACTACGACTCAAAACTTTCAATTAAGGTCAAGACTGCACTGCGCTGCGCAACCCATTACCTAACAGCGCCGCCATAGCTTCCACCACAAAGCTTCAGCTACATTGGAGGTCGGCAGGGGTGCCGAGCCCTCCCCTCCTCTACCAGAATTTCTCAACTTTAAGAAGCTCATCACTGGTTCTCTCAAGAGACCACTCTCCGAAACAGAGTAGAAATTCGTTAAAAAGCTGGACTGCATCCCAATCGTTGAGTGCCAATAGTAGAAACATGCAGATCGGCAGTCAATCTTGCAGACAGAGGGCTCATCGGATAGTTTACAGGGCTCTGGCCCTCTCCCAAATCCATGGAGGCCTGGGTGCAGAGGAACTGGACAGTGCTGGTAACAGAAGGAATCAAGAGCCATTTCGTAGGAAAAGGATTCTATGTCTTCGTGTTCGAAAGCCCGGAGGATAAATATCTCATTTTCAGGAACGACCCATACTTCATGGGGCCTCAGGGTCTTTACCTAAACAAATGGACCCCTGAATTTGACCCTACCCAGGACGTGTTGTCTGCCGCTCTAGTTTGGGTCCGTCTACCTCACCTCCCATTACACTGCTGGAATAAAAAATCATTGCAAGCTATCAGCAACTCGCTGGGAAGATATATCGATCAAGCTGTCCGAAAAGATCAATACTCATGCTCACGGATTTGTGTGGAGGTTGATTTGGAGGAAGGGTTACCAAAGGAAATAAAACTTACTGCAGCAGATTGGACATATATTCAGGAGCTAGACTATGAACAACTTCCCTTCAAATGTCGGTTCTGTCACGGCTATGGTCACTTCAAAAGACACTGCAAAAAAAGGGAAGGAGAGGAGAGCGAGAATACGAAAGCAGAACAATGGACTACAGTGCAAAAAGAAGGGACAGCAAAACCTAGAAGTAAAGGAATACCAAAGGAAAAAAACCTCATGCCAACAGGGAAAGAACAAAAATACGGGACCACCAACCCCTTCTCGAATTCAGGAGCACAAAATGCAGAGTCCAGTAAGGTCACAGAAGTGCCGAAAGCAACTAAGAATAGCATCGAACAATCAAGACCCTCCCATAATGGGAAAGGAGTAGAGGAGCAAGGGAAAATAGTGGGAACCCCTGAAATAGTACCTTCCCCCTCATATGCAGACATAGCAAGAAAGAAAGTGCATGAATCTCCAAGCTCATCGAAGGATGAAATCTTAGAAAGGCCTGCCAAAAGAGCAGGAAGAAAGTCTCACAGAGAAGCGAGGGAAGAAGAAGCTGAAAGACAAAAGACCCAAGGAAGTCAACCCACTATAGAATTTTCAATTGGCAGAAACATGAGGACAAGGCCACCTAAAGGAGGAGGCCCAACCACCCTGAACAGTAAGTAATGAGAATTGTCTCTTCGAACTGCAGAGGGTTGGGGAATTCGACGAAAGTAGAAGTGGTCAAAGATCTTATGAAAGTGGAACTGGCAGACATCCTAATGCTCCAAGAGACAAAAATTGAAGGGGAAGCCCTTCTAGAGATCAACAAAAAGAAATGGAAAAAGAATGCAACAAAAGAAATAAGTTCAAGGAGCTCCTCTGGTGGAATAGCAACCTTATGGAAGGAAGATCAGTTCAGGCTTGTCAACTCTCACAACACACAACACTGGTGTTTTACAGAGCTAAAGAACATACCAATTAATTTAACCATTGCAATATTCAATTTATATGTACTGGTATTATATTCTAAAAAGAAAGATTATTGGAAAACATTAGATGAGTTTTTGCAACTAAATTCCCCAAACAATATAATTATCGCTGGAGATCTAAATATAGTGATGAATGAAAAAGAAAAGAGAGGGGGTAGGAACAGCAAAGATCAAATGATTTATGTAGTAGAAGAAATGATACAACAATGGGACCTACTGTACTTTAAACCAAGAAAAGGGCTTTACACCTGGATAAGTAATAGGACAGGGGAAGATCATATATCCACCACACTAGATAGTTTCTTTGTCCAAAGCATAATTTTGATGGAAAGGAGGCTTATCTCATCAGCCATTCTCCCCACGCTTACCTCAGATCATAAGCCCATCTGGTTAATGCTAGAGGAGGAATAGAATTTGGGGCCAATCCCATTTAGATTTAGCCCATTGTGGAATGGAAAAAGTGGCTTTGTTGAGACGGTACGAAAGGCATGGAACACCTCAATCAATGGATCTCCCAATTATGTTTGAGAACAAAAATTAAAAATAACCAAAAAGACACTCAAGGAATGGAGTAAACTCCCAAAAAATACTCCCAAAGACCAAATAATTGAGGTAGTGCAACACTTATAAAATCTGTAAAGTGAAATGGATACAAGGGAAATAACCAAAACAGAACTAGAAAAGGAGAAAGTAGCCCAATGCAAAACATACCACTCCTTCAGAAATGAGGAAGAGTATTGGAGACTAAAGTCCCAGAGCCTCTGCCTGGAAGCTGGTGACAGAAACACAACATATTTCCATCGACAATGTAGAGCTAGACTCTCCAGGAATCACATCTCAGAGATCACTACCTCCGATGGGAGGCTCTGCAAAGGAATAGAACAAATAAAATTTGCTGTTGCATTACACTTTCATCATCTTTACAGCAAAGAGGAAGAAGATTGTGAAGAAGACAACACAGAATTCCTGAAGAACATCTCGGCATTGGTCACCAAAGAGGAAAATATAGCATTATTGAAGCAAACCAATGAAGAAGAAATAAGTAGAATTATCTGGTCCATGGACCCAGACAAAGCCCCCAGGCCAGATGGGTTCACCATTCATTTCTACAGGATATGTTGGGATATAATTAAAATGGATCTCATTAGAATGATAAAAGTATTCTTGAAAAAATAAAAAATGGGTGGCAGCACCAAGTCAACATTCCTAGCTCTAATACCTAAAGAGACAAACCCTGCCTCCTTTGACAGGTCCATGCCAATTTCGTTGTACAACGCCTCATATAAAATAATTGCAAAGCTTGTTGCAAATAGAATAAATCCACTTTTGAGCAAACTTATATGAAATTTGCGAGGGGGCTTTGTCAATGGGAGACACATTTTGGACAATGTAATCCAAGTCCAGGAAGCCATGCACTCCAGCAATCTTAGAAAGAAGAAAGGCATGTTGATCAAGTTATATATGGCCAATGCCTTCGATAAAGTTAGGTTGTCTTTCCTCTACCAAGTACTAACTTCCTTTGGATTCGATCAAGAGTTTGTAAAACTGATCCAATCATGCACCAGCAGTCCTTGGATAGCGCCTTTAGTAAATGGGAGGCCAGCAGATTTATTCCAAGCCACGAGGGGGTTGAGGCAAGGATACCCCCTCTCTCCATTTCTCTAAATTTTAATGGAAGACAAACTAAGTAGAAATTTGGAGCAGGAGATGATAACAGGAGTAGCGCCAGGTTTATAAATTACAAAGGATCTCAAAGAAATAAATCATGCTTTGTTCGTGGATGACTCCCTTATGTTGGGAGCAGCTTCAACTAGAATATCCACTGCATTTAAAAAAACTCTCCAAGCATATTGCAAAGTAACTGAAGCATTAATCAGCCAAAGGAAAAGCGCAGTATATAGCTAGAATGCAGGGGAGGAAGAAACTCAAAATATTTCGAGAAACTTGGGGTTCAATGGATTCTCAAAATGGGACAAAATCAACTATATAGGATAGCCATTAACATTGGGCACAAACAGAGTCAACCTGTAGGAGGGAGTAATTACAAAACTCAAAGGCAAAATCGCATCATGGGGAGGTTAACGACTATCTCATGGAGGCAAATTAACACTTATAAAATATGTTTTGTCGTCTCTGCCAATATATCAAGCGTCATATCTTATGGCACCCAAGTCAATTTCAGGACAAATAAATAAAATTATGAGGGATTTTCTGTGGCAAGGAGGCAAAGGAAACCAGAACAAATTCCATCTGGTTAAGTTGGAGATAGCAAAGCGAACAATGAAAGAAGGAGGCCTCCAAATTTGAGACCCGGACTTTGCGAATGTAGCCCTGGGATGCAAGATTCTTTGGAAGCTACATAGTGAACCCAATCACCCAGTCAGTAAAGCACTAAGGCACAAATATTTACCAAATAAAAATCTCAGAAATTTGTGGAGTGCAATTAGTAGAAGGAGCTTGATGTTATAGCAGTTATGCATTAAGGGAATGCGCTTCTTCATCCAGAACTTATACCACATCCCTGGAAACGAAAAACGGATCAAGCTATTGATTGATCGGATAAATCCAAACTCAAGCCATCAGGGCTTGGCACAATTAGGCTTAAGTTTCCTGGTCTTCCAGATCATATTCTACATGAGGTTCTATACCTCCCTGAGTTGAGGAGAAACTT
Organism: Pinus albicaulis; assembly: GCA_034641835.2. Taxonomy (NCBI): domain Eukaryota; kingdom Viridiplantae; phylum Streptophyta; class Pinopsida; order Pinales; family Pinaceae; genus Pinus; species Pinus albicaulis. The sequence goes on from CM076571.1 coordinate 640,378,066, forward strand.
GATGTCCCTGGTCCAAATCCGCGAGTAAGGAAACTTCGTTCACTTGTTTGATGGCAAGGCAGAGGTCAGAAAAGCATCAGATCACTCACTTGTCATGGAGGGAATAGAAGAAGGAAGACTCTTGAAGCTGAAAGGTTCATCTTCTCATGCTCAAAACTTTGCATTCAGTTCACATCATGATGAAGGTACATTCCCATCAAGTCTTTTATGGCATCCTATATTTGGACACTTAAACTATGGAAGCCTTCGTTTGTTGAAGAAAAATGGTGTTAATGGGCTGCCTACAATTCCTAGGAAACCTAAGGAATATGATGCTTGTATTTTAGGAAAGCATAGAAAACATCCGTTTCATGATTCACACTCCAGAGCACATAGAAAAATTGAGCCTATTCATTCAGATTTATGTGGCCCTATGCATGTCTCTTCTGCAAATGGAAATAAATATATCATGACATTTATTGATGACTACACCAGAATGTGTTGCATTTACTTATTGAAGAACAAGTCTGATGCTTTTCAAACATTCAAGAATTTTCATGCATGGATTGAAAATGATGCACAAAATCATATTGGCTCTCTACGTACTGATAATGGAGAAGAATACACTTCAAACGAATTTGAAAATTATCTTCGTCAACATGGGATCAAACATCAAGCAACCGTGCCGTATAATCCCCAACAGAATGGTGTAGCTGAAAGAATCAACAGAACTATTTTAAATATGGTTCGCTCCATGTTATTTTTCAAAATGTAAAATTGATGTTTTGGGTTGATGCAGTTCTATGTGCTGTTTACATAAAGAATATGTGTCCTTCAAGTTCAATTAGAAACAAAACTCCTTTTGAAATGTGGCATGGCCACCTTCCCTCGGTAAAGCATTTCAGGGTCTTTGGGTCCACCTGTTATGCCTTGATACACAAGGGTCAAAGGAATAAACTTGGTGCTAGAAGTCAAAAATGTATCTTCTTGGGGTACTCCAATACCTCCAAAGGATATCGTCTCTATGATGAATCCAATAAGAAGTTTTTAATAGCAAGAGATGTCACATTCCTTGAAACTTCTAAGAGTGACAAGATTTTTGAGCAGAAACTTGGTCGCCTGGATAGATTCACACATGCAAAGTATTTCCAAGAATTTGATAATTAGATTCCACATCTTGAAGGGGGGATTCCTATATTGAATCAAACTGTGGAATCATGTCCTGAAGCACTCTCTCCCCCACATGAAGAAACAACCACGGATGACACATTGAATAATGTGATTGAAAGAATTGGGAGATTAAATCTTGAATCAATCCCAACTCAGTAAAATGAGCAGCCTGGGCCATCTCAGAAAGGTCCTCCCAAATAGCTGACAAAGACACTGGAGAATGTTCATTCTGATGAGGTTGGAAAAACAGGAACAAGAAGTTCCACTAAAAAAAAATGAAGGTGACGTAGATAGTTCTGATTCTCCTGTTGATATGGATATTTCTTATAACTATGAATTGAGTTTGTTTACAGATCATGAACCAACTTCCTTCAAAGAAGCCACTTCTCATGATGAATGGAAGGAAGCGATGCAAAAGGAGTATGATGCCTTGATAAATAATGGCACTTGGAAGCTGGTTGATCCCTCTTTAGGAACAAAACCAATTGGCTGTAAGTGGGTCTACAAGAACAAGGATAAAGCAGATGGCTCACTTGAAAAGCACAAGGCCAGGCTTGTGGCAAAAGGTTTTGCACAAAAAGAAAGAATCTATTATGAAGAAAATTTTTCTCCCACAAAAAAATGGGCCACCATCCAGACTCTCTTTGCCCTAGCAGCTCAGAATGGATGGAAAGTCCATCAGATGGATGTAAAAACCACCATTTTGAATGGAGATCTAAAGGAGAAAGTTTCTATGTCCCAGCCAGAAGGATTTGTTGTAAAGGGCCAAGAACACAAAGTTTGCAAGCTTATAAAATATTTGTATGGCCTCAAGCAAGCACCGCGATCCTGGTATGAGAAATTAACCGAGAATCTTCTGAAACTTGACTTCAAACATTTTTATCTTGATGATGCAAATTTGTTTGTTAAGAAAGTTGGAAAAACAGTTGTATATCTTGTGGTGTATGTAGATTATCTTTTGATAACAGGGAACAATGAGAACTATATTGCATCCAGGAAGAAAGAATTGAAGTAAGGTTTTGAAATGACTGATTTGCGTTATGTTCATTACTATCTGGGTATTGAAGTAATTCAACATCCCAAATTTATATTTCTTTCTCCAAAGAAGTACATTAGATATCTTTTGAACAAGTTTGGCATGGATGAATGCAATCCCTTAACCACTCCAATGGAACAAAACTTGAAGCTCACATCCATTGAAGGGAAGAAATTCGAGAATGCAACTAAGTATATACAGCTTATAGGAAGTCTTATCTACCTGACCACCATCAGACCTGACATTTCATTTGCTGTTGGAATCCTCTCAAGGTTTATGCAAAAACCTTTTCAAGAACATTGGCCCGCTACAAAAAGAGTGTTAAGGTACTTGAAGGGGACTCAAGACTTTGGACTCAAATATACATAGGTAGGTGAATTCAGCTTGATCAGATACTATGATTCAGAATTTTATGGGGACAAAGAAGCAGGGGTGTCTACTACAGGTTACACCATGAGTCTTGGATTAGGAGATGTCTCATGGAGATCACGCAAACAGTCAGTTCCAACAGATTCCACGACTGAGGCAGAATATGTCGTAGCAGCTAAAGAAACAAAGGAAATTTTGTGGCTCAGAAAAATCCTAGAAGATTTGTATATGAAACGAATGTATTCAACACCACTCATGATCGATAACACTTCTGCAATAAAGCTGGCCAAGAACCCACAGTTCCATGATCGAACAAATCACATCAATACAAAATACCATCTAATTCGACATCATGTTCAAGCCAAAACCATCCATCTACATCATTGTTCCACAAATGAGCAAACTGCTGATATCTTCACCAAAGCACTTGGAAGAGAAAAGTTCGAAAAGTTCAGATCGATGCTTGGGCTCACCAACATCCCTTCGGATTAAAGGGGGGAATGTTGACACCTAATCCTAAGGGTTGGGTGAGGATATTTAATATTGTATATTAAATAATATTAGGAAATAATGAATGCCAAGAGTCATTGGGAGATGAATCCCAATAGCCTCACCTCCATGTATAAATACATGCACATTCTTCATCTAATTCACATTCTGATTTGCGGAGTTACCTCCTGGTTTGACAAGGCCATCCGCCAATAGCAACGCAAGACAGTCTGACAGAAATCTGCGTATATTTAAAAAATAGAGGAGTGAAGACAGTATATGAAATCTCAAAATGGAATGAGTCCGAGCTCTGGATGGATTGGAGCTTTGGAAATATACCAGATCATCTTTAGCATCAATCATAAATGCTCAAACGGGAACTTCGTGAAGTAGCCACGATGCATAAAATAGAGAATGATAGATGGGGATGGGGACCTACAGGAGTATACTCTTCAGTCAAAGGCTACAAGCTGCTTCAGCCACACAGAGATTGACCATTCCCAGCAAAGTTTTGGAAAGAGGTATGGGATCAAATGGCACTGCCAAAGGTAAACTTCTTCTTTTGGACATTAATTCATAAAAAAATTCTGACCGGTGAAAATTTATTTAAAAGGAACATAACAGGTCTGCATAGGTGCTCAATATGTAAATAAGCCATGGAAACTATGGAGCATTTTTTTGTTGATAGCCCATTCACAAACAAAGTTTGGACATACACACTCCAAGGCCTAAAGGCTACAATCCCCCCAAAAATTACAGTTGTGGACTTATTCCTCTCGTGGAAATATCGTTATCCTCTACTCCACCTAAATTCTTCATGGGCCAAAATCTAGATCATTGTTCCCAAATATGTGTGTTGGAAGCTATGACTAGCAAGAAATGAGTAGATATTAAACAATGTAACTTGGACTCCTAGTATGGTAGCAGAAAAATAAAAATGACTCCTCCTTGAAACATTGAATTCCCAGAAAATCAAATAAGACTCTTCGGTACAGCAAGAGGAAAAGAGATGGATTGGCACCCATTCATTTACCCAATGGATAAACATCATTGATAAACCTCTCCGCAATCCTGAATGGAGGCTAAGAGATAAGGATGAAACTTTTCAGAGTTGGTGGAGGAAGCAAGGAATAACTACAACTTTCTTTGATGGTTCCTCTAAAGGCAACCCCGGGAAATCAGGAGCCAGAGGACTCATATACTCTCCTGATGGAAGCATCAAAGAAACCTTCGGCTGGGGACTAGGACAGCAAACTAACAACCAAGGAGAAATTCTGAGTTTAACAAAAGTTTTCCAAATAGCCATAGAAATAGGTCACCGGGAGCTGCAAGCATTCGGAGACTCAGAACTCTTGATAAAAATGATACATACGCAAGGTCAATTCAATGATTTTGATTTAAGCAAGAAACTGCAAAGGTTGAGATACATTCTCCAAGACTTCATCTCCTTCAAATGCTACCACATCCGAGGAATCAAACAAAGAAGCAGATTCCTTTGCCAAGAAAGGCTGCCTCTTGGCCCAAGGAGACCTTAGCATAAATGGAGGATATCCAGAAAGAATCTGTATACCATGAAAATAAACAAAAACTGGAAAAAGAAAATGTATAAGACTTCCAATGAAAGATGTAAGGTTGTGGCCATTTGAAGTACTAAATTAATAAAAATCCATACCCGTTTCAGTTAAAAATATATATATATATATAACTACGACTCGAAACATATTGTTAAAGTTAAAATTCAGATATTTAATCTCGAGACACCCCTCAATCTTTAATCTCAATAAACGCATAATTTTTTAAATTAATTCTAGAAGTTATATGTTTAAAAACCTCAATTTCAAGAAAACAGAATGTGCCCATATATACATTATAGGGAAGCTTTTTTGATCAATGAGTTTGACCTCTTTGAAGGAGCAGAACTCACTTGAGGTTCCTTTATTCAACCAATGGATGGAAAACGTAGATTCTCTCCCCTCCAATGAAATTTCCTTCTTCCATGTGTATGAAAATAAAAACATGGACATGCTCTCTCTCATCTCAGGTGGCAGAATGTTTTTTAAATTTTTTTTATTTCTAGTATATATATTACATGTGATATTTTGAGCTTTGAAATCGTTGTTGGATACTCTTTGGAGTATTTTGTGTTCAAGAACAAATTAATTTTTTGAAATATTATTTAGGCTAGGCCTTATTTCCTTGCCTCTTAGCTTCTATGATGCTTTATATTCATAATATGTTTCTATGTTTTTTAAATTTTTTATTGATAGTTTTATATATTACATGTGATATGTTGAGCTATGAAATTCTTGTTGCATACTCTCTGGACTATTTTGTGTTCAAGAACAAATTATATTTTTGAACTATTTTTTAGGCTAGGCCTTATTTCCTTGCCTCTTAGCTCTAATGATACTTTATATTTATAATATGTTTCTATGTTCTTCCTCAAATAGACATAGTTTTGTCACCTATTATCTAGGGAAACTGCAAAATATACTTGAATTATGTAACTTCTCATTTGATTAATGAAGAATGTCTATTTGGTTTTCTTATGATAAAAAAGAGTTTGACATTGTTGAAATTGTTAATGCAATCCTAATTTTTTCATTATTATAGAGTAATCTGAGATGTTTGATATTTTGTCAAGTGAAAATCTCTTACTACATATAGTGATTGATTATAGTGATTGATGTACCTTTTTTTCAATTTCATTATAAATGTATATCAATCAAGAGTTAGTTACATGCAATATGGAATTGAAGATTCCAATCGTATGATTTTATATTTATACCCTTCTTCCAAATGTGATTGCACTCAATTTTATCCTCAGTCTAAGTATATATAGAAATTTTTAGTCCTAACTTAGGTTTATCTAATCTACCTACCTAGTAGATAATTTGATTAACAATTAAAGCTTGAAACTAATTATTTTTACCATGAGGTTTTAATAATACATGCTTACCAAGTAGAAAATTTGACTATGCATTAAAGTTTAAAGATATTCCAATCATATAATTTTTTTGATACTTTTCTTCCTATTTTAAGGATAAGTCTTAATGATGAAAATCATTCTCTCAAATAATTTTAGCATTTACCAACCACTTAGACAATATAATTATGCAAATAATTTTAGCATCTTTAGATAATATAATTATGTATTAAAGGTTAAAAACTAATTAGATATGTATATTAATGTTATATGAATATAATGTTAGAATAGGTGAATTCCATGAGGTTTTACGTTCAATTCTCATGGGGAGGAGTCCAATATGGAAGTCATTGTTGGAAGAATTAAACTATCCCAAGGGGCATCCAAGCTTGAAGAAGTCTAGCACAATCCTAGTGATAACATCCCACCAGCGAAGAATATATTCTTCCATCCAATAAACGGGTTGACCTAGGTCTAAGCTTAACCTAGTTAAAAAGAAAAATAATAGAATAGATGAAATCTTGTAGAGTGATTATGATGATAAATGTATTTATTATTACTATGAAAATGGTGTATACTATTTAAATATATTATTTTTTTGGAGACATTAATGTATATATAATAAAATATTGTTAATTTTATAAATTTATTTATATGTATTTTTTATTTAAATAGCTAATAATGTGCTTTCATGTGAGTTTAATATGTGAATTCCATTTATTCATTTTAATATTCTGTTATTATATTTTTTAAACAAATTTTTATATTTAATGTGTAAAGTAACTATGCATATAATGTATAATCAATTTTGATTTTACTAATTAACATTGTGGAATGACTTTGGACTATAAATATACATAGTCATATGAAATTGTAATTACACATTGATTGACGATAAATAGAAATTGCAGATAAAATAGTAAATGCAAAGAATAAGAGTCATGAATTCACAGTACATAAGATATTTTGTAATTTTGATATGAGTATTGCTTTGTCATTCTCTTAGAATTTGTGTTTTAAGTGTCATCTATATTCATTAAGAGAAATTTATTTTTATATTTTCAATTTTATCATTTCAAATTTGTTTGGTTCAACTCGGAATTATAATTATATCTGAAATAAAGTTTTAGTTATATAAAATTATATATGACTGATTTATGTTTATTTGAATTTGAAATTCCAAATTAATTATAACTTTAGTTTTATTATAAAATTTTATTTCATCAAATATTCAAAATTTAATTCTACGGGGTCTTGGATAGATGGTGATCTGGGGTTGTGTTAAGACACTCCTTGATGTGAAGTCATTGGTTTAATTCCATGCCATGATCAGGGTGGTATATTGGACATGATGAAGATGTGGTCCTACCAAACTTACAAAAAAAAAATGAGAATTTTAAAGTAATATAAATAGTTTTCAAATAAAGTAGAGGTTGAGAAAATTTTCAAGTCCGCGATTAAAAATCTCATCAAAATTTTCAAAGATGTGTTCCTCTTTAAATTCGTTCAACAACTTTGAAGGAACCTTTATTTTTACATGAAGTTCTTTGTAAAGAAAATTAGAACCAAGGAGCATGACCTAACTAATGAGGATGTTATGTCTTAAAAAAGATTCATATTTTGGCCTCAAATTGATCCTATAATTTATACAAAATCATTTGATGCAGGTCAGTATGATCTAGTCCATAGACTTATAAAAATTAGAATGATACAAACGTTTTCTAGAGTTTGAATTGGGGGAACAATGTAATTAATGGATGTAAATGAAACCCAAGAGAGCTCTCTCAATTGCAATAAATATTGAATCCCAAATAAATTTGACATAAAAAAATAGGGTGTGGATAAATTCCAAACATCCAAGTAGGAAAATACTTCAAACACAAGTGTTTCCAGTGCAAATACATATGAATACTTAAACAAAAAACCAAATCATGGTCTTTTGGTCAATAATTGCTAAGCACATATATCTTTGCTATCTCTACAGTGAATTTTCTGGAAGCTACAATAAATAACCAAAAATAGAGAACTTGATACAATGGATAGTCCTATTAGGGCAATGATGTAATTCCTGAAACATCCCTCTTTAACTAAGATAAACAAATTATACTTACACCCTTTGGCAACATCTGGTGGAACTTTCGCTGTCGTCATGGAAGAGTAACAATGTATGCTATTCTTCTCTACGAAAGTGTCGTAAGATGCTTTTTGCAACATCTAGTGCATTTGGTAATATCATAGGAGGATACATAGCTTCTTTATCAAAGTTAAGGAATTTCGTTAGTTTATTTCTTTGAGGCTCAAATTTGACCAATTTAACGAGAGGTATTGAAACATTTACCTTAACAAGTGTATTACACACAAACAACCTTCTATTATATGATATTTTTTGTTTGGTTCTATTTTTTATGATTTATTGCTCGAGATAAATCATGTCGTGTGAAATAATTTGGAAATTTAAAAAAAATCACATATTTTTAAAAATTTCATCATTAATTTAATTTTATATATATATTAAGAAATACTTACTCATGAATAATAAAAGAGTTGTAACATAAATAACATATAACAAAAAAAATTGTGTATCTTTTGAAAAATAAAATAGTTGTATCAATTCTTTTTTCACTGTAAAAGAGGTTTGCATATCAAGACATTTGATCCCTCTTGGCTCATGGCAGACCGAGAGTTAAGATTTATCTAGGCCATCTTAATTTCCCCCTTTAAATAAACTATATTCCACATGAATACCATGGGTCAATACCATGGGTTGTTCTTATAGTTTATTATTATTTTATTTTATTACCTAAATCCAATTTAACTTATTAAAAAGAAAAAAACAAATACTATAAAAAAAATATATAAAACTATTTACATTTACATATCAAAGTATAATAGATTTTTAATAACAACATTTTCACTTAAAAGTTACCAAAACCTAAATTCAATCTAACTTATTAAAAAGAGAAAAAAAATAACATTATAAAAAATATATATATTACTATTTACTTGTGGATATAATGAGCTAAAACACTTCAATTGTCTAACATGTAATCCAATGGCTCAGACATGAACACAGTGGCAGCTAGAGGAGTTGTTTTCAAATAAGAATGCCTTAAGGCATAATAAGGCATAAATATATGTTTTCAAAAAATAAAAATAAAAATTTATGTTAGATTAATTTTTTTATTGTTATGATTATATATATTTTAATTATTTTTTTTACAATTTTATTATTATTATTGAGTAGCTTTATTTTATTGTTAATTTATCATATGTAAAAGAGATCTAATTTATTCATTTTTATTAGCAAGATATTTCAAGTTAAAATTGATTTATAATAATTATTATGGTTTGTAATTGCTAATATCAACTTCATATTAAGTGTGAAAAAAAAAATATCAACTCTCATATTAGAAAAAACCATAATTGTTAACTATTTTTTAATTTTAATTTTATTTATATATGGAAAATAGAAATTTAACCGATCATATATATATATATATATAATAGTTAAGAATATAATTTTTTTGATAAGAATAAAATAAGATATATCCATATGACTTGTTGGACTTGTTTGAAGATATTGATATGGCTCGTTTGAAAATATGAATATGTGTACCAGCACTCTCATGTCTGTTCAAATCCCCGCTATATTCTTTTCCTTGTTATCTTTCTTTTGAATTGATCATGCGAATATCAATATTGCAGAAAAGAGGTCATTGCAACCGTTCCCGTTCTGAGTCAAAGTCTAACTATTACTACTGCGATTCAAAGTTTGTGAATCAATTGCGTTGCTCGGACATTGTTGCACCGGATGAAAGTCAATATTCGAAAGTACTGTCATTCTGCAGTTCGAGTGTCATGTTTATCGTATTGTAGGTTCCTGTGGTCGTGTTTGAATGTCAAGTTTGTTGCAGGTTCGGGTCATCCTATAAATTTGCTTTTGGTCGCTGCGATGACCCGAACTTACAATCCGATGAAGGATGACCCAAACGAAGCACACGTTGGAACATTTCAAAACAGAGGATGTCATTCATATGGGATTATGCAAAGTTGACAAGTCACGCAAATTTGATTCGGTGCAATTAACTTCACCTTCCGCAATCCTTCTCAACATCAAACAATCAAATGAATTTAACGAAAGAACACAAAACGTGGAGTATGTGCTGAATTTAAGGGTCTAAAGTAAGTGATGGATTTAAGGAATGGGTCAGGTCTGCCGAAACTTGGGATGAAAGTTTCCAGGCTTTTACGAGCTTTGATTTCTCACAGGCTGTTGTCGAGTCAGCTATTCAACCTGAACATGTTAATTCACCAATGCATACGTCTCTTTTCCCTGTCCTCGGCCTTGCCAATCTCTATATAAATCCATCGTCCTGCCCGTAGTAATGTATCAATATACTACACTTTTCATTACATTACGTTTTGATTGATTGATCGGGTAAGAGGCAGCACTAACATCATCATTACTAGAAGTATTATTATCGAAGACGGGCCATGAAGACAGACAGTTGGTTTCTTTTCTTCTTTTTGGCTTCAGTCGCTGCAATAGTATCGAATGAAGGCGCTGTCGATGCAGGTCGAGTCCTGAAAAACAGGAATATTTTAGCAACCCAAGCTGATAAAAATCCATGCAATCATCATCACAATCTTCTTAATGGAGGTCATACAGTGGGAGATATTATATTGAAGAATAAGCTCCCTTTTGGTCCAAGTGGAGGAGTAGGTCACAAATACATCAATTCCTTGGGCCTTCTGAAGATGAATACAAGTAATGCAGGGAATACATTGAAGATTAACAAGCTTCCTTCTGGTCCAAGTGGAGGAGTAGGCCACAAATACATCAATGCCGTAGGGTTGATGAAGCCATCAGTAGTAGCGTCACAGAAGTTAATTGCTACAATGCCGTTCAACAAACTTCCATCAGGTCCGAGTGGCGGAGTAGGGCACAGCAATAACGATTGCTGGCATTGTTCGAAACTAATTCCTTACCAGAAAACTTAAACGTTGATCATTACAGTGATTAAAATGAAGTTGAAAAATGTCTTACACGTGTTACTGTTCATGATCATGCATCAACGTCTGCAGCGAAAAGTAAATGTAAAGATTAGTTAGATCGATAGAATTAAACATGATATAGAAAATAGAAAGTCGAAATTTCATTTTACAACCCAGGATGGGAAGTAATTAAAAGATCTGACATTCCAATGATTAATTTGAACGATTCTTTTTGCCTATGAAACTTTTGAAAGAAGATACGCGGTTGTTGTTGTTTTCATCATTAAAGGGCAAAAGCCAGATTGATGTATCGAATTCGCCATTGTAGATTAATGATTTAGTAAATATCACGAGGATTAAAAAAGTTTAAAAAGTAAACATTAAGATTAAAATTGAATTTGAGATAAATAATTTATTTATTTATTTATTTTAAATAAAAATGAAAGATTTTCTAAATGCAAATGCAATGTACTTTTATTGTCTGATTAGTTTTAATTAAAAAAATTAAAAACCATCAATAACCCAAATTAGAATGTCATAGAACTTCTGACATAACTGAAATACTATATTGCAAAATGCAAACATTTTGCTCTTTATTTGCATTAGGAAAAGTTGTTTGATTCAAAACTTACAAAGGAAAAAGATAAATAAGTACTAGTCATTTTTAAAAAAATAAACGAGGGAAGGAGAACATTCTTGAATGACTTATTATGGAAATGTTAAGAAAGAGATGAACTTAATGTTTTTTATTTATTTTGTAATTATAGAAACTGCAATAAAAACAAAGCTATATATTACTGTTTGTGGAAGTATTTGTGAATAATGACTTAATGGAATACAGAAAAATGAAAATAAAAATATTTCATTTTGATTTGTCTCATTGATAATTAGGATCAATGTTTTTTTTAGTTTTGGCATTTATAACATAGAATCACTTCTTCCATTCTCTATTTGGAATGTGCATTTAATTTTTTTTTTTTTTTTTTACAAATGCAATGTATTTTAGTGTGTGATTAGTTTTAATTAAAAAAATTAAAAACTATCCATACTCCAAATTAGAGTGTCATAGACCTTTTCACATAACTGAAATACTATATTGCAAAATGCACACATTTTGCTCTTTATTTGCATTAGGAAAAGTCGTTTGATTCAAAACTTACCAAGGAAAAAGATAAATAAGAACTAGTCATTTAAAAAAAAATAAACGAGGGAAGGAGAACATTCTTGAATGATTTATCATAGAAAATGTTGAGAAAGAGATGAACTTAATGTTTTTTTTTTTTTGTATTTTGTAATTATAGAAACTGCAATAAAAACAAAGCTATATATTATTGTTTGTGGAAGTATTTGTGAATAAGGAATTAATGGAATATAGAAAAAAAAGAAAAATTTCATCTTGATTTGTCTCATTAATAATTAGGCAATGTTCTTTTAGTTTTGGCATCTATAATATATAATCACTTTTTCCACTCTCTATTTCGAGCATGCATTCAACACTCTGCTCATAGTTAAATGTTGCCATCTTTACAAACTATGAATTTTGAATGGAGTGTTTGGATGGACAAGTTGTTTTCATTTACCCCAAATTCATTGAAAATGAGAAGAGAAAACATTTTTGGCTTTTAACACTCTTTAGATTTGTTTTTGTTTTTTCAAAAAACTGAATTATTAAGTTCAGATATGTATTATCAAAATGAAAGATTTACTATATCAAAATAATACTATTTTTATTTGAACAAAGAATCTATTAGTATATTTACCTGTGTTCTTTACATGAAAAACGATAATAAATGTGATCTTGCAAATTCATCATTCAATGGCCCAAAAAAAGTTGTTGATCGAGATTGTAACTACTGACTTCCTTTCACATCATTTCTAACAATGTTTTTGAACAAATAGAGCAGAATATTATTTGATGCAAATTCATACTGTATTTTGAAAAAAAAACCTTTATGACTATCAATCAATAGCAGTTGCAGTGAATCAAATAACATTTTTTTTAATTAAGTGTAACACCCTCTTCACACATCTACACAAGTAACCAACCAGCCGGGGTAAAAATGTGATGAGAGGCTACTAATATGAAATTCAACCTCCTAGATGACCTTAAGGAATTGGAACCGATGGAAACAAGACAAACACACCTTACACAACATCAACAACATCCTCAGGAGGTAACCCAACCTTCTGGACCACTCACCCCTAAGGGAGACAGAATTTTTGACACTTTTGGACTATAGACGCAGGAATGCCAAGGGAAGGTACCAACTGGGAGCCTATAGCCGTAGGCACAACACGGAAAGCATGTGGTCAGGGCCCCAATTGGTCAGTTATGTGCCTGCAACTCTGGGATTTTTGTCACCTTTTCAACTCCAGAGGCGAGGTCACTACCCGAAACATCATGAAACTTTAGGAGATGATAAATAAAATTAAAAAAAAGGTATGGAAGCAATCATATCATCAAGAACTCACCTGGACCCCTCCTAGCCTTGACATATTTTCAAACATGTCGCAAAGATTGAATCTACACGTGTAAAAAACATATTTAAGCATAGGGGTCTCACTTATATAAGAATCTCTAAGAAGCATTGCTCCCTTACATCATTAGTTGCAATAAAATATATTTTACCATAGATACAATGTGCATTCATTTGCAATAAAAAAACATGGTGATAGTCAGACATCATCACTGATAAATTACATGCTTATAACCAACATAATAACAACATAAATAAAATAGATATAACAATAGAATCCACATAATACCCAGTACATTTGCATACCAAATACCAAAGGAATGAGCTTCTCATTAATGATTTTCAAGTCCAACCAGAGATGGGACTTCCATGTTCTAGCCGACCATAGATTGGCTGACCCAAATATCTCTTTAGTCAATCACCCTCGTGCCATATTCCAAGCATGAATGTGGGAACTAAACCGATAGAACCAACCAGGGAATCTTGAGGCTAAACCACCTCACCCTCATCAATAATAAACCAATATTTACCATGATCTACACCCGATCACTAGGCCAACACAAACATAGATATCACTGGATTCTCTCAGCCTGAACCACGAGTAATTTTCCCGTCTCCTAGTCTCTCAAACTTTACCTCTATCCACAGTCCGAATCAGGTGTCACTAGGCCCTAAATTGAGACATACTCTCCAGGATATACTGTATATTCCAAACCTAGGATTCCTTGTCCTAAATGGAGTGCAAACCACCTTTGAGGATTTACCGCAATCCAAACCCAGATTACTATGCCCTAATCTAAGGCAACACATGAACCAATTCCATGATCATTTGAAGATCCACCTATCTCAGCTTCAAATCCACCCGGTAATTCAACTAAACCAAACATGAGAACTCCACAACAACATGGCTATCCAGAAATGGCAAGTCTAGGTTGAATAGACTGTCACGCGTGGAAAAACCCATGCCAAGATAGCAAAGAACCATGTGCAATACCATGCATGCCAAATATAGCAAGGAAATCATACATCCAAATTGATACCTGCCAAGAATCTTGCTATAGCTGCTTGATTCCTACACCTCCTTGCTTTCTTCATCTCGCTTCCAGTTTTCTTTCCTTGCTTTCTCCAATGCTAAAGTGCTCCAAAAAATCTAAGTGTCAAAGAGAGAGAGAGAGAGAGAGAGAGAGTAAGGATAGTTCTCTAAAAAATGCATTTTATAGAAGAGACCTCTATTTTCTTCATTTTCCATTATTTTCCTTGATTTTCCTCCTCACATCAACCTGTGACCTTTCATCTCCCTTTTCTCCTAGTTTCCATTATTTTCATAAATAAATGCACCAAAAAAGTCATTTGGATTTCCAAAGCCTTTTCCTTTTCCTTTTCCAATTTACTTAGCCATAATAAACCAAATTAACATGCCCTAGTATGTTTTTCCCAACATTCAACTTTAAATAAGTGTTCCATCAACCATTGTTATTATTTTTAAGTTTATTAGATGGAATTTTCACTAGGGCTGTTACGGAACCCTCCCCGTTGGGGGACACCATCCTCGGTGTTCAACCACACATATACCTTAGCAGAACCACTGAAAAGAAACCATACTTTCCATGGTGTAATATTCCCTTCTTTGGTGTCACCTACGACAGGGTTAGGTTGGACTTCCAGAGTTAGGAGCAGGTAAGTCACAAGTACAGATTGGTGCTATCAGCGGGCTCAGGGGATTTTTGGAGGAGTTTTGAGGATTTTCCATGGTGTCCGGTGGCATTCACTTGATATATTCCATAATTCAAGAAGTTTGGCTTTTGTTCCGATGCATTCCGACAGCTTTCGGAAAATTCAGTTATTTGTGGGCTTAACTCAGCTGATTACGCTCAAGGTGGCATTCCATGAGGAATACATGATGGAACACCTTAATGTAATAGCTCATTGCAACCGGGACGAGGATACCTACATGATGGGACGGTTGGGCATGAGTTTTAGTGACTAGAAGAGAGATGGTAGCCGATTTACCCTTTTCTGCATTAAAAATGAATATTTTAATAAGAGGGAAAAGTGCTCCATGAATAAAATAATGCTCTAGAAGGCTCCAAGAGATTTATAAAAGAAAAGGACGAGGCCATTGCGAGATATATTTGGATCATATCATTTTATTGTATGAGAGGTGTGAGACGTGGTTCTCTACTTCAGCCATAGCCCCAGGATGGAAACCCTCGGGTGATTTGTGAGTGTTGGATGAAAACCCAACTCTCTTGAGGAGACTTCACCCAGAAGTTTCACAGAGCTTTTGGGATTGGTGTGAGGATCATTCAGATCTACAACTTGTGCTTCATTATCTTCAGTGGGTTTAGTGACAACTGTTTCTGGAGGGAGAGTGCAGCAGTTCAGTTTTGAGGCCAGTGCAGTGCAACAGGTCATATTGATGGCTAGTTATCTATCTCAACTCTTTCTTTGGGTCAGATGTATTTGTAATCCCAGTTATTATCTATAATAAAAGCAGGGATAATTTTAAGGATGGAAAATTATCTTGAAATTTAAAAACTTGGCGAATCTCACTAGTTTGTAATATGCAAACAATAAAAAATTTATTGATGTATTTGTAAAAGTATTCAAATTTATAATGATATTATATATATTGTCTATATAATGTTGACGATTTTTAACGTAAAATAATTTTATATTGTAAAATTTGGGCGAAACATTTTTATAAAAAAATGGAAATTAGCGAATCTTTTTTTTGGAAAAACCATGGAAAATTAGCCCACCTGCAAATATTAGCCCCTAAAATTTTCAATGAATAAAATGCTGAGATTCTTCCTATTTGATGTGTTGATATATTGCAGTGCTTATGTGTTTATTTTACATGGCAATCTTATGTTGAGTAAATAGTGATTTTACGGCATGTTGTGGAGTTTAGTTATTTTTCTTCATTTTTAATTAAAATATCCCATCCGGGATATTACAGTGGTATCAGAGCCTCGATATTGGCTCAACCTTCATATTTTCCATTTTCGGTTGCAACTATTTTGGTTAGAAGGGCCTATGCAATCATTGGAAGATGTTCCTTTGTGGGAGCTACATTGGCGGGATTTTAGAGTTGGGGTGTTGGAAGATTGATAGGAGAGCCATTTGAGGAGGTAGGTTGGGATTTTGGAGAGCAATCTTTGATAGTAGCAGTTGCAGTGCCAGAAAATGAAACTAGAAGAGGGCCAAACTACAAAGGGTCAGATTTTAAAGGTTGGAATTAGAGGAAACCCTTTCTGGGTTTTGGGCAAGGATCAACTTCCCAAATTCCTAGAATTTTTTGAATAGTTTTTAGTTAGTAAATCAGAGGCGGAAGTCAGGCAGCAGTGTAGTCTTGGAGCATCAGTGCAGTTTCTGGAGGAGCTTGCTAGAGCGATTTCCAGCAGTATGTATTTGACCTGTTTGACAAAAAATACACATACATCACTATAAAAACTCAAAAATAGAGTGACCACATCATTGGTTGAACCATGGAGGGATTCCTAAACAACTTAAGAAGAATAAAAGTTGGTTCCTTGAACCACCATGTAGTAGAAGACCAGAAAACAAAACAAAACAACAGGCCCTTCTCTAAGAAGGTACATAATTTTCTCCAAAAAAAGCATCCGAGGAATTTACATAAGGAGGAAGAAGTGGGAAATTGGCTTTATGCACTTGGAATGGATTTAAGGAGTGGAAGATCAGAAAATGACTTTCCCATGTTAGGAAAACTAGAAGCATGTCTTTCAAAGGTAGAGCAATCTGATTGGAGTTTAAATTAGGCTTTGTAGCCATCTATGCTTGCATTGTTACAAGCTATATTATTGGAAGATCCAAGTGAGAGTTTGAAGCTTATAACTGCCTCTTGTTTCTACGATATTTTGAGGATAACAACACCCTTCCCTCCCTACAATGATGAAATTATGAAAATAGTTTTCAGATTGATAGTAGGAAACTTTCAGGATTTGGACCACTGTGCAGCTACTACATTTGGGAGGAAGCTTAAGGTTTTAGAAGTCATGGCCTTGACCCGGACTCATGAGATCATGTTTGACCTTGAGTGTGATGGCTTGATTCTGCAGATGTTCCAATGCTTCTTCAACATTAGGAGACATCATTCTGACACAGTCATAGCACACATGCAGTCCATCCTATCGTCATGTATGGGAATCCGTGAGGCCATTTGCTGGGAGTTACAAACTAGGTTGCTAAGCATTTGGAGGAGAGAGCAGTTGGTCTCACCTGCTGCTTATGAACTAGCCCAAGGGTTGGTTGAGCAGAACATTGAGCTTTTCAGGAGATAGTTGACCAGGGAGGAGTTGTTCCAGTTTGGTGGATAATGCAGCAGAAATGACCTGAGGAGGAAGGTACTTTGCTTCATTTGCAAAGAAGCATGGGGGCCTGATCACTCATGTTTGAGAGATGCAGATGAGGTGGTAGATGTAGAGCAAGTAGACATTCCTTCTGTATGCTAGGATTGGGACTCTTCCTCAGGTGAATCCATGGGATAAGATGCGGATGCTTCTGGGGAGCGAGAGTAGTCATGCAGAGATGATGACAGTAGGCCAGATCTATATTCTAGTGTGCAGGGTGAGCAGTCAGGGGAATCTACGGGAGATACTCTGGGTGATGAGTCACTTGTGAAGATTCAGCCAGAGAAGCATATAATGGAGCCCGAGTCAGCAGAGGAGGATACTATGCAAAACATGCATGATAGTCCCTTGGGGGAGAACCAGATGGAGGCTCACACTGAGTGTATGATGGATATGCGGCTAACCTTGGGGTTAGCCATTGAGGAGGAGCAGTCAGATACACAGACACCAAGTACGGTGAAAGTAGTTGCAGATCCATATCCTCTAGAGATGTTGGAGGTTGATGAGATAGTCTTGTAGGGGTCTAGTAGATAGCGAGAGAATTACATTCCCGATTAGGAGAGGGGTGAGCTGTTGGAGATGGTGGAGCATCCATCGTTGGATCGACACACTGATGAGGTACAGACAGATGCACATGCAGTCAGCAAAGTTGCAATACTTTCAAGGAGTAGCACTCTGTAGGAGTACATCGATGGGGCTTGCAGCATATCTTGCCTGATTTGGCCCATTATAGAGAGAGGGGCTTTCTTCTATAGGCAGATCTCGTTGGCCGATAGGATAGAGCAACATGGGTTTATTATGAGTTGGCGACAACTCTCTAAGAATGTTTCGTACGCTGTTGACACTACATTGGATTCTTCTTCCAGGATGGATTGGTGGGAGATCATGAGTTGATACCCTCTTGATGGTATGATTTTCTTCGTAGGGAGCATAGCAGAGTAGGGGCCCTTAGACATACTAGATGTTATAGATCCCAGCTGGTAGTGGGGCATAGGTCATCATTTCTTGAGCACTCCATCCCGATTTCAGGAGAGCAGGATCAATATTGGATTTAGTCAGGGGTTGGATTGGAGAGAGGTAATGAGTTGGTACACAGTTGGTGGGGCAGCTTACACCGTCATAGATACAACACAGCAGGAGACATGGTCTTCACCTATTAGAGCATCAGTTATAGCCAGAGGAAGTGTGCAGTCTGAGCTGTGGGACTTAGGCGATGATTGGGCATCATGGCGTGGGGATCTGGGAAGATTTTTTGATGATAGGTACAGTGAGGGATCAGTTTGGGATCGTGACATTCAAGGGTCTATTCTGGGTGGCTTGACATAGGCACATAGTAGCACCAGGAGGCTTGTATGGGATCTGGGCATTATGTCTTAGTTCCATCGGGCCAACAGAGTGGCCCACATATTTGGATTGCTTGAGGGAAAGAAATCATAGGGCAGAGGGTCTGTAATATTCCATTTTTTGTGTCACCTATGACAGGGTTAGGTTGGAATTCCAGTGTTAGGAGCAGACAGGTCACAGGTACAAATTGGTGCTATCAGCGGGCTGAGGGGATTTTTGGAGGATTTTTGAGGATTTTCCATGGTGTTCGGTGGTATTCACTTGATATGTTCCATCATCCGAGTAGTTTTTCTTTCGTTCCGATGCATTCCGAAAACTTTTGGAAATTTCAGTTATTTGTGGGCTTAACTCAGCTGATTATGTTCAAGGTGGCATTCCAGGAGGAATACATGATGGAAAACCTTAGTGTAAAATCTCATTGGAACCGGGACAAGGATACCTACATTATGGGATGGTTGGGCATGATTTTTAGTGACCAGAAGAGACATGGTAGAAGATTTACCATTTTTTTCATTAAAAATGAATATTTTAATAAGAGGGAAAAGTGCTCCATGAATAAAATAATAATAAAATAATGTTCTAGAAGGCTCCAAGAGATCTATAAAAGAAAGGGAGGAGGCCATTGAGAGATATCATTGGATCATATAATTTTATTGTATGAGAGGTGTGAGACGTGGTTCTCTACTTTAGCCATAGCCCCAGGCCAGAAACCCCCAGGTGATTTGTGAGTGTTGGACGAAGACCCAACTCTCTTGAGGAGACTTCACTCAAAAGTTTCACAGAGCTTCTGGGATTGGAGTGAGGATCATTCAGATCTTCAACTTGTGCTTCATTATCTTTAGTGGGTTTAGTGACAGCTGTTTCTGGAGGGAGAGTGCAGCAGTTCAGTTTTGAGGCTAGCACAGTGCAACAGGTCATCTTGGTGGCCATGTCTCCATCTCAACTCTTTCTTTGGGTCAGATGTATTTGTAACCCTAGTTATTATCTATAATAAAATGTTGAGATTCTTCCTATTTGATGTTTTTATATATTGCAGTGATTATGTGTTTATTTTACATGGCAATGTTATGTTGAATAAATAGTGATTTTATAGCATATTGTGGAGTTTAGTTATTTTTATGCATTTTTAATTAAAATATCCCATCCGGGATATTACACATGGAGGTTTATAAAATATCTTGATGCAGTATTTACAATGATTACCCTGGTGAAAAGAAAACCATCATGACATTATAGCAACAATACAATTATAATGAAATGACACCATACCGCTTATTGGAGATTTATAACATAGGTCATGGAGGTATTTACATCCATACACATATTTACATATACTTTAACATCACATAAAAACATATATCAAAACATCATCAAACATATGCCAAACAAATACCAACATCGAAACAAAAATTATTTGCCTCTACAGGAAAACAAGGAAAGAGACATGGCCTACATCTGATCTACCATCTACCATGTAGCTTCATCGAGCCCAAAGTGCTTCCATGCACTTTAAATTGCTCTATTTCTTGGTTCCAAAGAATGAGCACCTTTTTCTACAATATACACTGAGGCTATGGATGGAATTCTCCATCGGGTTCCACCTGGAGTACAAACCAGTCAGTCACATGATCAACATCTTTAAGATAATTATTAAGCAAATATGTATTAAAATAATCAAGAAATTTCAGTGTGGAAGGTAGTGCAAGTCGATATGCCATTGGTCTGATCCTCTCAATGATCCTAAAGGGTCCACAAAACCGTGGTGCCAGCTTCACACATGATCCAATCCAGAAGGATATCTTATTGGGCTTGATACAAAAATACACATCATACCCAATCTAAAACGCCTTGAACAACCTGTTCCTATCTACATAAATATTCTCCCTATCATGTGTTTCCTTCAAGTTCTTCTTGATAACCTATATTTCCTGTTCCATTTCTTCCAACATCTCTGGTCCAATCAGTACCCTATTAACTAGATCACTCCAATGGATAGGAGTGTTGAAAGTCCGCCTATACATAACCTCAAATACACTCATCTTCAATTACTCCTGGTACCCATTGTTGTAAGTGAACTCTACTAATGGAAGATACTCTACCCACTATCATTTCTAATGCATCACATACATCCTCAAAATATCCTCTAGTATCATGTTTCCCTCTGATTCTGTCCATTTGTCTTCAGATGATAAGTTGTGTTGAAGGCGAACTTAGTGCCCAAACTTGCAAACAACTCCTTCCAAAACTTGTAAGTGAACTTGGCATCCATGTCGGATACAATATTCTTTGGAACAACATGCAATTTGACTATGTATCTGATAAACACATGTGCTACATCGTTAGCAGAATAAGTTTTCCTCACTAGAATGAAATATGTATCCTTCGTTAACCTTTCCACAAATGTCCATGATGGAGTCATGTTGTATAGTTGTCTTAGTAAAACCTGTGATTAAGTCCATCAAAATGACCTCCCATTTCCACTTTGGTATCATAATCAGTTGTAGTAGTCCACCTCGATGCTTACACTCTACCTTAGCTATCTGAAAATCCAAACATCTAGCTACAAAATCTACCACATCCTTCTTTATATTCAGACAATCATAAATCTGTTAACTACAATCAATGTATTTTATTACCCTCGATGACCTGAATATGGTTTCACATGAAACTCCTTCAAGATCACCTTCTTCAGCTCACTATTGTCCAAAATATCCTATGTCTAAATCTAACTAATCCATCTGCTAAAGACAGTAGTCCAAATCCTCTACACATGTACCTACACATGTACATGTACTTGTACCACATGTACATGTACCTACGCCACATGTACTTGTACCTATTCCAACACCTATTCTTGTACCTGTACCAACACATATACCAACACTTCTGCCAACACCTGTAGCTGTACATGTACTTGTACGTGTCCTCTACTGCAACCTGTGGACAATCTCGATATACCTGTGATCCCATTGACCTACCTGCAAGATCCTATCCTGAAAGTTTGTCCCATAGGATCCCATAGCTACTATGTGATTTACCTATACCCGCCTTCTACGAGCATCTGCGGCCATGATCTCCTTTCCCTTTATGTATCTAATCTCAAAGTCAAACTAATTGATCATGCCCAACCATCTAGCTTGCCCAACATTCAAATTCAGTTGGTCAAATAAGTACCGCAACCCATTGTGGTCACTCTTCAATATAACCCGCCTTCCAAGAAGATAATGCCTCCACACCTTCAGTGCGTGAATGATCGATAATAACTCAATACCATGTGTCAGGTAGTTCTGGTCATGCTCATTTAGTTTTTGTGACTCATAGCATACCAGTTGTCCATCCTTCATAAGTACCCCACCAATTCCTCTCTTGCAAGTTTCTGTACACACTACAAACTCCTTGTTCAGATCTGTAACCTTTAACACTAAAGCATGTGTCAACAACTACTTAAGTTGCTCAAAATTGGCCTCAAACTCCTATGTCGAGACACGCTTCTTACCTTTCCTCTACACTAATGTAATAGGATAAAAAATCTATGAGAAGTTCTTGATGAACCTCATGTAATAACCTACCAATCCCTTGAATGATCTCACCTCATATACATTCTTAGGAGCTACCCACTCCATGATGGCACTTATAATTTTCGGATCTACTGCAATTCCTTCCTTGGAGACAGCATGTCCCAAGTAGTGTACTTTAGTCTGGAAGAAGCTACATTTGATGTGCTTAGCATACAATTTATTCTCTCTCAATAACCTAAAGATAGTTGCCAAATGCTCAACATGCTCTTCCTCATTTTGAGAATATATCAATATTTCATCAATAAACACAATCACAAACTTATCCAAATAAGGATGCAACACATTGTTCATCAAACACATAAATGTAGTTGGGGCATTAGTCAAACTTAATGGAACTATAAAAAACTCATAATTCCTTTACTTGGCCGTGAATGCATTCTTGTATATGTCCTGCTCTTTGATGCATACCTGATGATGTCCCGATCTCAAGTCGGTCTTAGAGAACATTGTTGCTCTCTTTAGCTGACCAAACAAATCATTGATCCTCGGTAGTGGGTACCTATTCTGGATGATCGCTTTGTTTAGCTAGCAGTAGTCAATGGATATTATAAGAGTGCCATCATTCTTCTTCATGAACATTACTGGTACACCCCATGGTGATACACTTCGTCTAAGGTACCCCTTGTCAAGAATTTCTTTCAACTTCAACTTTAACTCTACCAACTCAGGTATGATAATCCTATAAGGTGATTTTAATGTTGGAGTTTTCCCTTGTACCAAATTAATAGAAAATTATACATCCCTATGAGGTGGAAACTCATAAATATATGTGGGAAACACATCCTAATTTTTTTGCAAAATTCTGTACGTGTTCAAAAAATCTATATCCTCAACCTCCTTACCTTTGTCACTAGAGATATGAATTGCAAATAACACACACCCTTTCTTGCAACTCCACTTATCCTGCATGGTTTTCACCATCCTAACTGATGTGTCATTCTTCTTTCCGTGTAAGATTCTTAGTTCCCCATTTTCATCCAAGCATTAGTGGCTTTGTCATAGAAATCTACCTTGGTCCTATGAAGGTATAACCGATTCATACCTAATATCATATTGTAGGAACCCAATGGAAATATGTTCAAGCGTGTTGTTGTAGGCATGTAATTAACTAGAGTGCACAAACTCTTACCCAATGGTGAATTATTTTCTTTGTCTCTATGGCCAACTACACTAACCAAGATTCTGTATGCATTTCCTTACTCAAACCACACTTATCCACCAAGTCGAGACTAACATAGCTATAATTAGATCCAAAGTCAATAAAATAGAAATAACTTTATCAAAAAGCTTACTGTCCATCTCAATGATAGAAGCCTGGTGATATGCATGCTTGTTGTCCATGGCTATATAAATACAAGGAATGGTATGCCCAATATCCCCAACAATATGTGCCTCTTATGCATTGTACATCTTAGGCCTGCCTCTCTGATTTTGTGGATAATCTCTCTTAAGATGTTCCTTGCTACATTTCCAACACTCCAACCATCCCATAGCATTACCTCCATGTTTTTGTCATGATCTATGCTACTGTTGCCGCCTATGTCCTTGTCGACCTACATTAAACTTATTTTACGGTGCCACATTTTCTTTCTCCTTTGAATTATAAGGACTTAATATTTTCGGTTTCAATTTACATTTACCTTTTTCCTTCCCTTTCCATCCTTACTAAGACTCATTATTGTGCTTTGACTATTCATAGCAATGCTTCGGCTTCCCAATGACTTCCTTTCACAAAGAGTAAGTTCATCAGCACTTTTCATTCAAGCTAATGCCAATGAACTACAACGAAAAATCATTGAACTTTAACCTTCTCATCCTCAATATATGGTACAAACCTCAATAGCTCCAAGAACTTTGTTGTATACTCCTGATCAGGAGCTCAGGACCAAGTGTCGTAAAATGGTCAAAAATGAAGGTGCTCAAAACTAGTTTGAACCTAAACGACCGGATAGAGCTCGTCTTCCTGATTCCGGCGCCGTGAATGGTTCGAAAAACGGTCGCCGTATGCAGAAGTTATTCAAGTTTGAAGATTTCTCAATTTCCATAAAAAAATGCCAAATTTGACTTTGTGGAAAATTTTATAAAAAAAAGAATATTCCACAGAATATTTTGAGAATATTTCGTGGAATATTCCAAAGAATATTCTGGGGAATATTCCATTTTCAGCCAATGGAAGGGCGCCACGTGGCTAGCCCGGAGGCCGCCACGTGGCCCCAAGGTCGAGTTGAAATGGCGTGTTAAAATTTTTGTTATGGCTCGGACGGATTCGAACCATGGTCGGACCTGTGTAAACCGGGCGACTTTACCAACAGACCACCGTTCGTTTGTTGTTATATGGGCGGCAACACATTCTATTTAACGTTTGAAATGTTTTGGGCGGGGCCCGAAAGGGGGCCAGCCCCCTCACCATAGAACCCGCGGCACGGAACCTTCTCCCAGGGCTCGGCGCGCTATCTCAACGTGGCGGATTTCAAAAAATTTGGTTATGTGTTGTTTGGTGGGTTTTTTAATAAAACGGTTTGTATTTATTTAAAAAACGTTTGCTATGACCGCCGACATGTGAATGCATGTTCGGCCATAACATTACATTGAATGCCAGACCGTTAACCGTTTGGAGCACTTGGCGGCCTCCGCCTATTTTGGCGCCATACCCCATTTTAGTGGCGTTATCTACAGTTTCTCCACAATTGGTGGAGCTTCTCAAGGTGAAACTGGCAGTTTGGTAAATGTGGCATAACTTCTGCTAGGAGAGGTCTTTGAAGACGAATTTTTTTTTTAATTTTGGGTCTCTTCGACCTTCTGAAGCCATTGGCACAGGTTTCACAGCCATCTAAGGCTGTTTGCAGGTGATTTTGCTTCGTGGAAGTTCCAGGAGCTATTATGGCCAAATCAGTTTGGGAGCTGCATTGGGAATTGTGCAGCCAGTGAATGTGGAACGAAGGTCATTCCTGAAGTTTTTCAGCATTATGAATCCATTTCTACATCTCGTTTTTCCTTTTGAGGAATTCTTCTCACTGTTTAGCTTCAGGGAAGCTTTCAGGGCCACCAGGGCCATTTCAGTGTTGGAGCTGTTTGGGTGCTATGTTCATCCATTTTTGGTGATTCAAAAGTCTGTTTCTGATATTTTCGACCTTCTGATTCTAATGGCAGAGGTTTCAGAACCAATTGAGGTTATCTTCACCTCGAAATTCTCCATGCAAGTCTAAAGGGCCACCAAGGACAATTGGGAAAAGTACTGTAACAGGTACAATTTTCACTGTTTAGTGTTTGGGAAATAGCATGTTTAGCTAATTCCTATCTTCTGATTCTATATTTACAGTCAGATCTGTCTTTCGAGACACTCTTATTCTTGTATTAGCCTTTGTTGCATTTTTAATACAAGAGGATAAGCCTAGTTTGAGAGGCTTGGTCCAGCAGATGTAGCCCAGAGGAGGGGGTGAACTGCTTTATCATTTTGATGTCTTTATTTGCTGAAGATGATATGCTAAACAAAACTGATATAAAGTGCTAAACAGCAAATATACATAACTTGCATACACACATAATCACCTACTCAGCTGCAGAAAGTTATTTGTCTTATTCCGCAAGACTTCAAACTTCAAGTATGTGTATGTCAAAGAATTCTAAGTGTTAACTTCATTATTTCTTTAGGCAGAGTCTGTAGAGGGCCAGGTAGCCTCTGGAACTCATCCTCTCTTTAGAGGTGACATGTCCGGTGAATGCCCCTACAGTCTATCTCTGTATAAGAAATAATAAGTTTTCACATTTTCAGAGGTCACTTTGAGTGTATAGCTCAATTTGAAATTATGGGAAATGGATACCTTGCACCCTTAAACAAGTACATTCCACAGTTCAGATCAGATGGTATCAGAGCTCAGGTTGAGTATTCCTTATGGATGCATGTATGAGTTTTCTTGAGTTGGAAGGATAGTTGTTGTTAGCTGAGTCTTGGAAAGGATTGAAGACTATTTTCCTTATCCAATTTACCTCAAGATTAACTTTGGAAAACAAACTCCAATAGTGTGTTTTATGGCTGCTTGATTTAGAAGGGACATGATGTCTCTCATTGTTGGACTTTGCATCCAACAAATCGTCCAAAGCGTATGCAGCTAAGGGACAAACAGTTTGGCGCAAGTGGATCTATGGAGTCGATTATTGATGTGGAAAGGAAAGTTTCACATGAGGAAAATTTGCAGCAGCAAAAGTCGCCATGGAATTGGCTTGGTGAGAAGTGGATGGAATTCTTATTGCAGTAAGTCATTACTCATTTTGTACATGCAAATTTCAGATTGGTATGCATGTATTTCAGTTGAAAAGTTGATGCAAGATTGCATGTAAAAGCAGTTTCAGTTGAAGGAATTTCTTAGTTGTTGCAAAATTTCGCCATGGAGGTGTAAAGGATGAGTATGATACTCACTTATGTTGCAGCAATGTCTTTTGGTTCAGCTCTTGATTATCCACATGTTTTTGGGATGATGTACTTGTGGGTATTTGAAAAGAAGAGTTGAAGTTGCACATGTACATAGAGGTTGTATGTGTAATTAGCGAGCTGTATATAGTTCATTGTACATGATACATACACATGTTTGTCAAGATGTATCTTGTTGTTTATCGACTTGTGTCGGTTGTGTGCACACTTGTTACAGATTTTGTGTGTCATTGGTATAGCACATCTCATTGTCAACTGGTTGTTGATGTCATATGTTGCACAAGATGCTTTTGGTGTCGTTTGGTGCAGAGAACGAAGTGTCAGTGCAAAGCAGTGCAAGATTCCATGAGTTGGAAAGGCATGCAAGCAAAGAGGGCACAAATTTCATCAAGTGTCATTGCTGGTTTCAGTATGGCAGATTGGTATGGCAAGAAAACTTGGTCGGGATTCGGCACAAGTACATGGCTCATTCAGCAAATTTCGCCATGTGAACAGTTGGCAATTCAAGGAAATTTTTGAGGCTGAAGAGAAGAGGATGTTGTTATTCTCTCATTTTCTGAACTACAGTTCAGCTCAGCATTTCAGTAAGCTTTTGGGGACCAAAAGCTTCTCATTTGGGAGGTGTGATCAGGAGCTCAGGACCAAGTGTCGTAAAATGGTCAAAAATGAAGGTGCTCAGAACTAGTTTGAACCTGAACGACCGGATAGATCTCGTCTTCCTGATTCCGGCGCCGCGAACGGTTCGAAAAACGGTCGCCGTATGCAGAAGTTATTCAAGTTTGAAGATTTCTCAATTTCCATAAAAAAATGCCAAATTTGACTTTGTGGAAAATTTTATAAAAAAAATAATATTCCACAGAATATTCTGAGAATATTCCATGGAATATTCCAAAGAATATTCTGGGATATATTCCATTTTTAGCCAATGGAAGGGCGCCACGTGGCTAGCCCGGAGGCCGCCACGTGGCCCCAAGGTCGAGTTGAAATGGCGTGTTAAAATTTTTGTTATGGCTCGGACGGATTCGAACCATGGTCGGACCTGTGTAAACCGGGCGACTTTACCAACAGACCACCGTTCGTTTGTTGTTATATGGGCGACAACACATTCTATTTAACGTTTGAAATGTTTTGGGCAGGGCCCGAAAGGGGGCCAGCCCCTAAGGGCCAGCCCCCTCACCATAGAACCCGCGGCACGGAACCTTCTCCCAGGGCTCGTCGCGCTATCTCAACGTGGCGGATTTCAAAAACTTGGTTATTTGTTGTTTGGTGGGTTTTTTAATAAAACGGTTTGTATTTATTTAAAAAACGTTTGCTATGACCGTCGACATGTGAATGCATGTTCGGCCATAACATTACATTGAATGCCAGACCGTTAACCATTTGGAGCACTTGGCGGCCTCCGCCTATTTTGGCGCCATACCCCATTTTAGTGGCGTTATCTACAATTTCTCCACAATTGGTGGAGCTTCTCAAGGTGAAACTGGCAGTTTGGTAAATGTGGCATAACTTTTGCTAGGAGAGGTCTTTGAAGACGGATGTTTTTTTTGATTTTCGGTCTCTTCGACCTTCTGAAGCCATTGGCACAGGTTTCACAGCCATTTGAGGCCGTTTGCAGGTGATTTTGCTTCGTGGAAGTTCCAGGAGTCACTAGGGCCAAATCAGTTTGGGAGCTGCATTGGGAATTGTGCAGGCAGTGAATGTGGAACGAAGGTCATTCCTGAAGGTTTTCAGCATTCTGAATCCATTTCTACAGTTCGTTTTTCCTTTTGAGGAATTCTTCTCACTGTTTAGCTTCAAGGAAGCTTTCAGGGCCACTAGGGCCATTTCAGTGTTGGAGCTGTTTGGGTGCTATGTTCATCCATTTTTGGTGATTCAAAAGTTCATTTCTGATATTTTCTTGACCTTCTCATTCTCCTAATGGCAGAGGTTTCAGAACCAATTGAGGTTATATTCACCTCGAATTTTCTTCCTGCAAGTCTAAAGGGCCACTAGGGCCAATTGGGGAAAGTACTATATAAGGTACAATTTCACTGTTTAGTGTTTGGGAAATAGCATGTTTAGCTAATTCCTATCTTCTGATTCTATATTTACAGTCAGATCTGTCTTTCGAGAAACTTATATTCTTGTATTAGCCTTTGTAGCATTTTTAATACAGGAGGACAAGCCTAGTTTGAGAGGCTTGGTCCAGCAGATGTAGCCCAGAGGGGGGGTGAACTGCTTTATCATTTTGATGTCTTTATTTGCTGAAGATGATGTGCTAAAAAAAACTGATATAAAGTGTTAAAAAGAAAATATACATAACTTGCATACACACATAATCACCTACTCAGCTGCAGAAAGTTATTTATCTTATTCCGCAAGACATCAAACTTCAAGTATGTGTATGTCAAAGACTTCTAAGTGTTTACTTAATTATTTCTTTAGGCAGAGCCTGTAGAGGGCTAGGTAGCCTCTGGAACTCATCCTCTCTTTAGAGGTGACATGTCCGGTGAATGCCCCTACAGTCTATCTCTGTATAATAAATAAGAAGTTTTCACATTTTCAGAGGTCACTTTGAGTGTATAGCTCAATTTGAAATTATGGGAAATGGATACCTTGCACCCTTAAACAAGTACATTCCATTTTCAGATCAACTCCTCTTATGTCATTGATCCCATCTTCAGCTCAACAAATTCTTTGCCTTTTCTATTGTATTACCTCTCTGACAAGTATTTCTTCCTGAAAATTCTTTTGAGCTCGTGCCAACTCAAGTCATCTATGGTGATCTACCTAACCCACTTCACATCTTCCCACTAGATGTCTACTTTACCCTTCAGGCTCAAGATAGCAATCACAACCTTCATGTTATCTGAGTCCTCATGCAACTCAAAGAACTTCTTCATCCCAATTATCCAAGCTTATGCCTCTTTCGGTTTCTTCAAGTCCCCATTGAAAGTAGGTTTCTTTGATTTCTTAAATTCATCTAGAATACATCCCTTGTCACTCCTCCTATAAGGATGATACGTATAACGATCATGATGTCTATCCAAATGAGAACTAGGATGGTACATGTACTCATCAACCCTCATATCCGGAGTCTCCAGCAACCTACAATATCTCACTGTATCAGCTCTATCTGACCTGTGTCTACTATGAGACCTACATCCATATGCCCCATTAGTTTTTTCCTCCTGTCCATAGCTAATCCTAAGTGGCCCTTGTTTTTTAAAATATGACAAGCTCTGAAGAAGTATCACATTAACCTTTATGTGTTTCTCTTGTGCATGTATGAGTCTTTCATTTTCTATCTTACAACTCCTAATTTCTTCCTTTAGGATTCTCAATGTGTCTCATAAATCAGAAGAGTTCCCATCATGTTGCTCATATGACTCATAGGGAGAGTCATTTTCGTCTACCATATTTCTATCCATATTGATCTTTCTCCTGTAATGCATAATATGTCAACTAACCAAATAACAATAAACCAATGTACCTTAGTGTAATTTTGGGAGGATACCTCCTGCAAGATCAACCAGTCAACATAATACATGTGTATACAAAATCATAAATGCATTTAAATTCATAATACGTGGTATACGAGCACATAAACATCATTCTAGTTGGATTCCATCACCAATGCACGCCCATACAAAATACACAACATGACCTAATGCATAACCATATCAAATCAACTTTACCACACACCATCAGAAGCATGGACCATACACCAGCATAAGTGATATGTAACTAATCATGAATGACCAATGCATGTTCAACATATAACAACGCACATGCAAGCATACACAGACAACAAACAAGAATGACCAATATGTGACATAGCATACACAAGAAATGCATATACAACATGTAACAATATGTAAGTAAGCGTGCATGCACAATACACAAACATGAACAACACATAATCAGTCATACACTCACGAAAGAACATCATCAATCCTCCCATGGTGAAACCACTGCCACCATGTCCAACACAACACAGATGGAACAAACACATACACTATATTTATGAGAAACACTTATGCAGCCAATAGAGAGGAAGAATCAACTCACTTCCCATCCAGTATAAGGGTTGTA
This sequence comes from Pinus albicaulis, assembly GCA_034641835.2. Classification (NCBI taxonomy): domain Eukaryota; kingdom Viridiplantae; phylum Streptophyta; class Pinopsida; order Pinales; family Pinaceae; genus Pinus; species Pinus albicaulis. The sequence continues at coordinate 640,409,305 of CM076571.1, forward strand.
CCATGCTCTGATACCACTCTCTAACACCCTCTTCCCACATCTACCCAAGAAACTGGCTGATTGGGGTAAACATGTGACAAGAGGCAAATAATATGAGATTCAAACTCCTACATGACCTTGAGGAAGTAGAATCGATGGAAACAAGAAAAAAACACCTTGCACAACATCAACACCATCTCTAGGAGGTAACCCAACCTTCGAAACCCCTCACCCCTAAGGGAGACTTATTTTTTTACCCTTTTGGACCATATTCGTAGGCATTCCAAGGCAGGATAGTGGGTGGGAGCCTATAGTCATAGGCACGAAACAACATTAAGCATGCGGTCATGGCCCCAATTGGTCAGTTTTGTTCCTGAAACTCTGATATTTGTGTCACCTTTTCAGCCCCAGAGCCTACGTCACTACCAAAAAATTTATGAAAATTTAGTAGATGATAAATAACATTAGAAAAAGGTGCAAAAGCAATCAGATCATCAGGAACTCATCTCAAGCCCTCCTAACCATGACATTCGTTTTTCCAAACATGTCACAAACATTGAATCTGGAGGTGTAAACAACATATTTAAGAATAGGGGTATCATACTTATATCAGAATTCCTAAGAATAATTTATCCCTTACATCATTAGCTACAATACAATCTATTTGACCATAGATACATTTTTCATTCATTTAAAATAAAAAACATCGAGTTATCCATACATCATCACTGATAAATTACATGCTTATAACCAACATAATAATAACATAAATAAAATAGATATAACAAAAATAGAGTCCAAATAATAACTAGTACATTTTCATAGAAAATAAAAAAGGAATGATATTCTCATTAATGATTGTAAAAACCATCCAGAGATGGGACTTCCACATTCCACCCGACCATCAATTGGTTGAGGAAAATCTCTCTTCAACCAATCACCCCCATGCCATTTTCCAAGCATGAATGTAGGAATCAAACCAAAAGAACCAACCAGGGCATCCCAAGGCTAAACCACTTCACCCTCATGAGTCATAAACTGAGATTTAGCATGATATACACATGATGACTAGGTCAACACAAGCATGGATAACACTAGATTCTCTCCTCCTAAACCGTGAGGAATTTTCATGTTTCCTAGTCTCTTAGGCTTTACTGCAACCCACAATCTAAATCAGGGGTCACTATCCCTAAAATAGGACATATTATTTATGCTTTATCATATATCCCAACCTTGAGTTTCCTAGGCCTAAATGGAGAGCAAGCCACCTCTCAGGCTTTACCGCAATCCAAATCTAGATTACTAGGCCCTAAACTGAGGCAACACCTGAACTGATTTCATAATCATTCAAAGATCCACCTCACTCAACCTCGAATCCGTCTAGTAATCCAGATAAACCAAACATGATAACTCCACATCATCATGTCTATCTATAAATTCCAAGGCTAGGTTGAATACACTTTCACACCTGGAAAAAACCATGCCAAGATAATGAAGAACCATGTGCAATACCATGCATGCAAAATATAGCAAGGAAATCATACATGCAAATCAATACATGTCAATAATATTTTTCTAGCTAATTTATTCCTGATCCTCCTTGCTTGCTTCCTTATTCTTTTTTATTTCTTTCCTTTATTTCTCTAATGCCAAAGTGCTCCAAAAAATCTAAGTGTCTAGGAGTGATTCAGTGAGAGAGAGAATAATGAGGGAGCTCCAAAACATGCACTGAGAAAAAGGTACCAATTGATCCTCATAAGCCTTTTTATAAAAGAGGCCTCTATTTTCTTCATTTTCCATTATTTTCCTTCATTTTTCTCCTCACATGCAACCTGTGGCATTTCTTTTCCCTTTTGTCCTAATTTCCATTATTTTCATAAATAAATGTGCCAAAAATTCCATTTTCCTTTCCAAAGCCTTTTCCTTTGCCTTTTCCAATTTCCTTAGCCATAATAAACCAAATTAACACCTCCTAGGATGTTTTTCCCAACATTCAGCTTGGAAAAAGTGTCCCATCAACCATGCTTATTATTTTAACTTTATTACTTGGAATTTTCATGAGGGTTGTTACATTGAGAAATACATGCAAGAAATAATGAGACAATTTCTACCTAGATAACAATGGAAAAAAAACATATATAATATAGTTTCAAAGAAACTATTAGGTTTTGTTCAAAATTCAAGCATAGTTATTGTTATATAGGACTTACGATTGTAGACAAAAGTATCTCCCCTAGGTTTTGTGGTCAACCTACAACAATAGAGAGACAAGAAACCCAATGCTTTTTCCTAATGTAAATAGATGACAGAGTGAGGCCTACGTGGAACCTCTAGCACGTTTTGCTCCTTCTTCAGCTTGGAAGCTCCAATTCCAATTCTGATTTCCAAAAATAGAAGCTACATAGTCAGATAATACAAGAAAAGAAACTATGATATCTATGTAGTATCATCCAAATACTCTCTTCAATAGATCAAAATGGTATTGAAATATATGAATCAACTTGACATATAGGGAAACATAGAATTATTTTCATCAATATAAATAGAAGGAGATTAAATCATAAGTAGCATTTGATCTTGTAGAAGAGCTCCTTCAGTTTGCTAAATTATCCTTTCCTTGTGACAATATGGACGACTGTTAACCCTAATGCATGATATAATGACCACTCACCACAACAACATAAGGGAAAAGTTTCTCCAAAGCCAACTATTCACTCATTCTTCATTCTAACCTTTGCATAGGCAAGATGGTAAATATATATGAGATATGGATAAGTTAGGAGTTGTTATTCAGTTACCATTATAAGTTTTTAGATCCACCTTTGATGGAGGGATATGATCAATGTATAAGTGGTGAAAACTACAAAGTAGGGTAGTATAATATCTAAATGTTTAATCCAAGGTAACAAGTTGAAAACAATTCTGGAAACTCCTAGGAATTGAAGCTTTTGGAATCCCGATCATTCTCCTAGATTTCAAGAACCAACACAAGTTCAAAGGGAAGCAACTTTCTGGTGACCAATGACGGCCATAGTGGAGCAACGTGTAGGTGGTCTTAGCCCAATAGGCTTACAGGGAGTGTTGGTCCTAAAACTAGCTCAACGGATGCAGTTTAGGGCTGAAATTTTGGGAAATGAAAGATACATGATTAGGGATCTATAAGAGATGATGAAAATGGGGAATAGGATGTTGATTTATCCCATTAGGAGGCTCACTTCTAAGATGTGATAAAATGGCCTATAACAGAATGCCCGCTAAAGTTCAAAGTCAGAGGTGATGACTGATGACTTAAGTGCTTTTCCTTGTGATAGGTAGGGATCAAGTAAAACCGACGAGATTCATCTATTACAATACATTTATCATGACATTTTGTCACTGAGGGAGGCATACCCATACTCATCTCATAACCTGACATAACATGTATAATGATCAAAAGACGCATCCACAGATGCAACTGGTGGACTCTAGACTGAATGATCATGACCATCACACATTGCGATCTTTGTATAACTCCTAAAATCACATCCCAGATGGATGCAACCAGATTCTGGGTCTTCTATCTCATTCACATGACCAACTAATGCACGAGTATAACCAGGTGAATCAATGATCTGGAGTCAAACATGGTAGACACCATCTGATAGCCGAAAAAAGATGCAAGCCATTAACAGATGCAAGAGAAACCACTAATGATGATAATGGATCTCAAGGTACTATGGTACAATTGATATGGCACGAGTAAATGAGATGATTTTGAACACCACGTGGAATATTTTGGTTAAATTTCATTGATGTAAACTTGTCGGCGAGAGTGAGGAAACTTTCCATTGATGTATGCAAGCACTAAGGTACCAAATGGGTGTTCCTAATTCAACTTCCTGGATGATGTCCCGGTGTTGATAGGACGCAACCTGTCATAGGAGGACCTTGATGTATCCCCCATCAACAACACGAAACGAGTATCATGATTGAGACCGCATGATCAAAATGACGTTGATATGGAACTGGATCAGGAAAGGTAGACATGAAATGAAGGCTTAGCAGTATTGTGGTGGATATTAATTGAATGATTTCCCTTGAACACCAATGACACTAAATAGGGTTGACAACATTGACCCAAAATCAAAATGGAGGCTTTGAAAAAAAATTATGATAACCAAAAGACAAGCAGATTACCCAACCCAGTGGCTATGGAGATAACATGGAAAAGTCTCATGTTCAGGAGTGGCTCACTACCATTTAGTAAAATGGAATCCCCTATTTTCCTAATTTCCCCAACCATACTGGTCAATAAATCTTTATTTTTTAACAATATGAGGAGGATAACATATGCTTGATCTGTAAGTTCATCCTTCAGATGAATCCCCCAGACTATTTTTAACGAATCCGGAGAAGGAGTGGTTTAGCCTTGTCATATTCAACAATTCTGTCACTTTTTGATATTCTAATGAGCCCAACGAAGGTAAAACTCGAGATATTTTTCATGTTTAGAGAGTTTGAAAAAGAGGCGGAAAGGAAAAATTCACATGTCCCTTTTTGTAGATAGTCTCTTAAGTCCGAAAAGATAGAAAACAATAATGAAGAGAACCTCTTAGTTGTTTTCAACTATGGTATTCATTTTTTTTAGCTAGTCTACCTCATTCTGGAAAAGGGTTAAACTTATACAAAGTAGACATCTTTTCATTTATTTTTACGAGTTCAAAAAAGGCAGTTGCTCAAAAATATTTTCATAATTTTGGAGTATGAAAAGAGATGAATGAGCACTCCATGGGGTTTCCTTTTTCATTGGTTGATAGAGTCTGAAAAAGATATAAAAGTATATTCCTTAGTCAAAGTAACCCGTAAAAACATAATGAAAACTTTCCAAAAACTGTCGACCTGCTTAAAAAAACACAAGAAGGATTAAACATACATGTTTCATAGTAAAAATGAAGCATATCTAGGTCAAAATACTATAAATGAATAAAATAATGAGAAAATAACCATAAATATTCAAAACGAGTTTATTTTTTACCATTTCACACTTTACCTTCAATAATGAGTATTTGGAACTCTTTTTCTCTCAATCTTCTTCAGTTGATTGCGATAAATCCATGGAACCATTTCGAGTGTATTCGGATCTAGGTAGGAGCTAAACCCCCTCTCCATCTTTCAATGGTTCATTTTTTTGTTTTCATGCAAAATTTTCCTGCAATGTTGCAAGAGTCAAATATGAGGTATATTTCCTCTTGTTGGAATTTGCACATGCTACACCAAGAAGGACCCTCGAAGCCCCTTTTGAAGAGGTTTTCCTAGGTGAGGGTTTGTCTTGTGATATTCATGTGATAGATCTCTCTCCAAAAAGGGTCTCAATCAGGTGATATGTCTTGAGTTAGAAGATGGTGTGCTTCCTTAACTGATAAAATTTCCAAGTTGTTATAGCCCCACCTAAGGATGTCTAGGCCTTCGTTATACCTTATGGATCTCTGATGGAGAGCTTGGTGAACTAAGTTTTTGTTGTGCTTTGTGTATTCTTCCCTGCATAATATAGTTTGATTTGATTTAGGAACTTATGTTCCTCTTTTATTAATACAATGATGATGAACCACGTTTTGGCATGTTTTTTAGGTGAGAGATTGTTTTAGAAGAGTTGTGAGGACATTTCCAAAGCATGGAAGTTACTGCTAGGAATCAATCCAAAATATTGTTTTTTTTTCATCTCAAATTTCGCATAAAATTTGCATCTAAACTAGGGTTATATTTAGACTAGATAGGTTCTAGATGAGGGGTCCCTCTATATGAGTGGAAATAGAGATGGGATATTTCTTTGTTGTGTCCCTAGTATATTTTATGTTCCATAGAAGAGCCCACAGTTTTATCTTGTATTTCATCCAACACCACCATATATTGGCACATAGGACTTTGTTGGTTTCTTTTAGAAGACACAAACCTAACCGCCTATTTTGGCTTTGAGAGGACAAAATTCACCCATTTGACTAAAGGTAATTTTTGCTTCAAACTACCTCCTCCCCAAAAGAATTATCTTTAAAGTTTTTTAATGCTTTTGAGAACCAATTTGGGAGCTTCCAAGACAGAGAAGATATATGTGGGCATGTCTTGTAGGAAAAATTTGAGGACAACTAGGTATTTAGTGATTTTCAGGGATTTGAGTCAAGAAGGTCATGCCAGGAATATTTCTTAATGGTTGATTTAGAAAGAGGGGCCTCGAGGTACTTGGAGGGAAGAGAGGTGGAGCAGAATCATAGGAGGTGTTTGATATTGCTTTCAGTGATGGGAGAAATATTGAAGAAGAATTTTTTGGACTTGTCCATATTGATGGAGGTTCCTAACGCTATAGAGAAGATATATAGGATGGATTTGAATTATTTTGATTCATTGACCGAGGGGTGATTCATGTGGAGGGTGTCATCAAAAAATTCTTGGTTAGATAGGGTGAAGTTGTTTTCAAGGGTAAACCTTTGAAAGAATATTTCTAGAGAGAAACCTTGATGGATTTTCCAATACCTTCCATCATATGAATGAAGAGAAAGAGAGATGGAGCATAACCCTATCTAATTCTTCTATAGTGTATGAAAGTGTTAAATGGAGAGACGTTGACAAGGATGGAGAAGAAATTTGTGGAGACAAGAGACATGATACGTTGCATCTAATGGGACAAGAGTTAAGAAAAAAAAAATTATGTAGTCCAAATTGAGCTTGTCAATGGATTTGGACATGTCAAGTTTGATGAAAATTCTAAGCTTCTTGTGAGTTTTGAGGGAGTGGATAGTTTAATGAGAGATGATGATGCCATCAAGGACTTGTCATCATTCCATGAAGATTGATTGTTTAGAGGGTATGACAAAAGGGGTAATATTTTTCATGTGGATAACAACTACTTTTGTTATGATTTTTTAAATACTATTGCAAAAAGATATGGGATGATATTTACCTGCAAAAGAAAAGTTTTCCACCTTGGGTATTGTTAGTCATCAGTAATTTTTTCCATTTTATATATTACTAAATGTTTATCCTATATTTCTAAAAAAAAAATTCATGAATATTGTGAGTTTTAGAAATCTCACTGCCTTCATTATCCTTAGGATAATTTTTTTACTATTTCACTACTCTGCCATTCCCTGGTTAGCCTACCACTCCTATAAGATCCCTCACGGACTCATGCCACTCATATTTGTCTTATTTTCACACCCATGACCTAAATAATTTGTTTTGCCTATGCTTAATCCTCCCACTTTCCATCTAGGATTTCCAAACAACCTACTCTTTCCCATGTTCATCAAATGCCTTAAGCATTGATGGTCTCAAATCTATCTCTGTAGAATCTTTAGATAAATAAAGTACATTGGATTTTGGATCTTAAATACATCAAATTGTCAAAAACTCTGTTTTTCATACTTAAATACCCTAAGCCAAGATTTCAGTCAAAGACCAAGTCAAAGAGCCTCCCACTAGGTCATTAGGGTTTCCATAGGTTGTAGGGTTAATATTGTTGTTCTAAATCACTGTTTTTCTTGTGCTTTTAGGTGAATTACATGCGAAAGAAGGTCAGCACCTATTTTTCCAAACTAAATCAAGAAGAACTTCAAGGAAGACTACTTTCCCAAGTACAAAATTCTGCAAAAATATAGTTGTCCATTTTCACATTTCTGTAGGAGTATCAAGGTGGCTATCAGTAGAAAATTAGGTAAGGTAAAAGGCCAACTCCTCACTAAAAGATATCCACATCAAAGAAGGAGGAAGCAACCTATGTTCAAGGAAAATCAGGGTTTCCAAGACTAATTAGACCAGCAATGTGCCAAGCAAGGAGCCAATGCAGAAAACCACAAGAATAGAGGCACACCAGCATAACCAGGCATGAAATGAATATTTTTAGAAACTATAAATGAAGAAGGGAGAAAGGTGAGGTGAACTGGACAGAAATGAATGAGCTTAAAAGGGCTATAGAGAACTTAGAAGACAACACTAATGATTCTTCTCTAACAGCCCTAAAAACCTAAGGTTTTGGAAAGATAGGCAAAGTAGGTTGAATGAAGATGAGGAACCTCCATGATGACAACAGGAAGAAAGTTTTAATCGGCTCTTGAAGGTGACCTCCGTAATTTTCCAAGGTGAAGTGTATCATTGCCTCAAAGGGAAAGCATGAAAGAGTATCAGTGTAAGAAAGGTTGGAGCCTTCATTTTCAGTCATTTTCCCTCAAATGATCAGAGGAATCAAAGCATAACGTTGAGGTTCAAGATAGAATACCAAACTAATCATGAGGTCACTGTTATGAAAGTGTCCAACACAAAAAGCATCAGACAAGGCTAAATCATTATGCCATGGCACCTATAACAAATCAGAAGTAGCCAAAAAGAGATTATAACAAACATGATTGTAAAGACAGTGGTGATTGTACAAGATTGATTTATCATGCCTAGAAAATCAGTGAGAGAAATGAAAACAAATTCCTCAGTCACCCATCAAGAAGGAGGCAATTTAATCTCCTAGGTAAGAATAAAGAGGTTTTAAAGAGGCTTCCATCATGCAAAGTGCTCAAAACGTTATGAAAGTTTTTGGAAGACATGAAAATGGCTCAAACACAGTGAATCATATAACTCCAACAAGCATCTGCAAAACATGTTATAAAGGCATAAATGGGCCAAAGAGAACTAAAATCCATCATATAAGCTACCTGAAGAGCAACAAAGAGAAATGGTTGAGCGGAAAAGAGACCATTCTTGTGTTTTAAGTCACCCCCTACAAAAGGTAAAAAGAATATCAATGAAATGACAAAGAGATTAAAAAACATTACAAAATGGGTCTTGTAAAAGATAATTTTTTTTTCATAAAGACTATAAAAGGGTCAACTCGCTTATCACTTTAGCTCATTGTGCATTTGAAAGGAGTAAATAACCTCAAGGAGAAATTTTCTGAGTTTTGGTTGATTTCTGGGATGAGTTACTCGGCGTTACGCTCAGGAGATGGCGATGTGCTCACAAGAATTGGCGCTACGTGAATAGGGGCTTCCACAGTGTATTTTTTCACTACGCTGCGTGTATAGTTGAACGCCCTGCGCGTACAGATGGGCGTTGCGACGAGGCAGACCCAACACATCGAGAAGCCCGACGCTGCGCTCAGGGGCTAACTTGATAGGCCCAACGCTGTGCGTAGGAGCTCGACAGGCCTGCACGCAGGCAGTGTTGCGTCGAGGAGGACTCGACTGGAAAATTTTTCTTCCTCGCACCACGCTTAGCGCAAAAAGACCTCTTTTTCTTGCAAATTTCCCTCAAAAGGCCAAAAGGACACCTTGAGGCTATTTCCAAGACCCTGCAAAAGAGTTCAAATTGGTAAGCGGACATTTTTCCTCCTCCTCAAGTGGATTTGTGTTTTAATGGTTAAAGGGGAATAATTAAAACCTAGTGCCTACAAACCCTAGGTCTTCATGGAAAACACCTTGTTCTGACCTCCCAGCAAACAATTATCAGTCAAGTAGTGTGAGTTATGGTAATTACAAATAAGATCAAGTTAACCCCTCATCAAGCTCAAAGTAACTCAGTCATAAACCCACCTCCATATCACTCATTTGGAAAATTTTCCCTCACCATCATTTCATTTCACTCTTCCTGCCTAATTTTCACAAGCAGGCCCAAGTTTGTTCAAAAACAACCCTAATCACCATGTCAGGAGAAGAAGGAAGTGTCAGTAGTGAAGGAGGCCAAGTGCCTATAAAGCCAAAGCACAAGGGAGGTAAGGTCAATAAATTTGAACCCCAGAGCACAGTGGATATTACTTCATCTCCCATGATTCTCACATGATTTCAGAATGTGGGATGTTTCAAATTTTGTGAGAACGTAAAACATGTGAAAAATCACCAAGAGCTTACAAGGTTATTCATTCTTAACCTACACAACAAACAATCAAGCCTTGCAGGGGTATATTTTGAACTATCAGCAGATTCCACCTCTAATGATACATATATACTTGCTATTCGTGAAAAGTGGTTCAAGAAAGAAAGATTAAAAATGAGCTATTATGAACCATTTGTCAAGACTAGGTATAGAGAAAGATCCAAGGCTATTTTCCCTTTCTCACACCTGAAACAGAGTTTTTCACCCTTCATGAGGGTTATCATGAAGTATTTTACCTATGAGGGGCGGTACTCCAGACTTTATTCCTACCATGTTAGACTCCTCATGCATTTTACCAGGGTTAAGATGTTCCATTTTCCCTATTATCTCTATAGAAGTATTGACAAGTTGTCTTCTGTTGTCCAGAAGAGGAATCATCCCCAAAAAATCCAGAGTTTGTTCCATAACTCCTTGATCAAAATGGTGGTTCAACATTAGTTGGAACAAAAGGGCATACCTTGGGAGGTGTTCATAGCCCATGAAGTATTCACAAGCCCTCAGCCCCATCATCAACCAAACTTCCCCTCATCATCTCATACTCCTCCCTCTACTCCTCCATCACCTCCTACTAACCATACCTCATACTCTACACATATATCCCCTCCTCAAGTAAACCTCCCTTCCTCCCCTTCTCTTGATGCATCAGATGAAGAAAGAAGTGGCAGTGAAGGATCAAGTGAAATTGAGGGTGAAGATGACAATGATTAAATCCCAGATGAGGATGAGGGTGATGATGAGTTAATCCCACAAGAAGAAGATAACATGGAGATATAAGGAGATGATGAGTTGAGTCAACAAGAGGTAGAAGACATGGAAGCAGTGGAGGGTAATGACAGTGAAGAAAGTGAGGAGGTTGTAGTGACAATGAATTGAGCATTGATGAAGAGGAGGTCAACAATAAAACAGAGGATGACCCTACAGAAAATGAAGAAGAAAATAAAATCCCTATAGACAGTAAAAAACAATTAGGCTCTTAGCCAAATCAGAGATGAAGGAAAAGGTCAAATAGCAGCCCAAATGGAGATGATGACTATGCAGAAAATGAAGAAAAGTTTGAAGATATTCATGACTATCATGACAATAGTCATGACAGTGAATAAAGTGAGGTTGATATTCAAGGAAAAGAGGTAAGTAGCAGTAAGGTTAGTGAAGAGGAAAACATGGAAACAAATGAAGAGAACCATGATCAATACACTGAAATGGCCACAATCACACCTCTTCCATTGACATATTAAAGAGGATCAAGGCTTGTGTTTTCTGCCTCAAAAAGGCAAGGGAATATGCCATCCACTTCAGCTCAAAAGCTTGACAAAGGCAAACAAAATGTAAAGAGAGGTAGGAAAGGTAAGAAGGAGACAAGGACTTGGCATCATTGACCTAGAAAGTGAAAATGAAGACAGGGAGAGGGCCAATAGCATACTACTTCAAAGCAAGAAGGTAGAGATTAAAGACCTACAAAGGAGCCTTGGCATGGCACAATACATCATTGAATATTACAAGGATGAGCACAAACATATGAAGAAGATGAAAATAGACCTTGGCCTATAGAGAAAGATGGCCAAACACTATGCCTTGAAAAACAAACTCACTAGTGCCAAGCTCAAAGAGGCCCTCACTGAAATTCAAGCACTAAAAGGAGGAAAAGACCAAGATAAACTTTGATTTTTGGCTGAAACTTCTCTAGAGGCTTCTCAAAACCCATAAGGGAGACATCAACCAATTTTGAAGATTTTTTGACAAATTTTGGATTTTTGTGAATTTGGAGGCCTATAAGCGCAACACCCCTGGCGCTATGCTTTTTACTCAAACATCCTCAGAAGAAAAAATTAGCATTTTTGGAAACTTAATGCCTAGTACACTATTGTCACCAAATTTCAGAGCATTTGGAGCATTTTTGGCCCCTCAAAAGGTCAAAACACACCTCATTTTCTACCTTTGTGCCTCGTTTTCAAGCTAGGCGCTGCGGTCAGAGTATTTTAGGAAATTTAGAGTTTTGGACAAGTTATAGGAGCTCAATTAGAAAACCATGGCTAAATTTGGAAAGTAGACTTAGCCAGCTTTCCAACGGGCCATCATGGAGCAAAATATGACATCAAGAAAGTCACCAAAACTTGGCTTCAAATGGACCTATTTTGTCCCCGCGAAGGTGTGCGTTGAGACCAAATTGTGCATTTTTGGACAAAATTAAAAAAAGACACTCATTTATTGAAAGATAGTAATTTAATTTTTTTTGAGGCAAACCAGTCCAAAATTAGGTGCTAGGAGTTATTTTGGCATTTATTTCATGAGATATTTTGTGCCTTGGGCCTTACATGGTCTCTTAGGCATTAATGAAATTTATGAGTGATTTTGACATTTTCCAACCCTATCTAGGGTTTTTTCCCTCCTTTTCTAAATAAATAGAGCATGAGGGATTCATTCTAAAAGTTGGAATTTGATGACTCTTTGGAGCAATACATAGTTTTTTTTGGAGATTGGAGAATAAATTGGTGTTGTGGAGTTTGTGAATGGCCTGTCTTGATTGATGATGGAGAAGGTTGCTTGCAGGATCCATGAGCTTGGTTAATGGTGATGTGATTCTATTCAGTTATTTTTTTCCCATATATCATTGTGTTTCATCCTTCTAAATTGTAGTAGGACAAAGGTTTTAGACTAAGAAATGTTTTCAAAATCACCTTAGCTCTGTTTGTTCTTCACTGCCTTTATGTTTTCCTCTACTAGGCCTTTTTAGAGAATTCTTAATTTCTCTCTAGACCCCCCATGCTTGTTTATTTCATGAATGGTTTAATACAGTAGGTATCAAAGATGATTTATGGTTAGCCTTGCTTTTTTGATGTCTCTAAACACTGTTCTTGAGGTCCCTCTCCAAAGTACCATTGATTAGGTTTGCCAAAGAGGCTATGTTTCGATCATACCCTTTGTCCATGCTTTAATAATTGTTTTCAAGATCTTCATAGCTATGATAAATGATGTTTAGGCATTCCCTATTCTTTGATTAAAGTTATCTGTGTATCTTGAATTTTTTCTAACCTTGATGGTGAAATCACTAGAACTTAAATGATTTTCTCACGTTCTATATTTCATTGGATTGTATGTCTGAAATTCTTATTTGCTTAAGTTGAATCAAAGATTTATTGGTGTGCCCTATCTATTTATTTGTTCTTCATGCTCAATAGTGTTGATGTCTTTCCTTGTTTTTAAGTACATGATAAAGGATTTTTAATTTCCCTTTGTCCTACTTTGTTCACAAACTTGATGTTCATTTCATCTCACAAAAACCTTGAGAATCTATCTGACCAATGCTAGATTTGCCCTGTGATCCACCTTGATTTACTATTGAAACTTTCTATTACGTTTATTGACTCCATAGCTGAATGACTTGAAGATTTCCTCACTCTATCTATTCTACTTGATCATCTTGCCCGACCAAAACAAAAAAACAAACCCTACACTTAACAACTAGCCTAAAATCAAAGCCTTAGAAGCAAACAAGTTGATATCATTTGCAAAAATAGATAGAGCCCTCTCTGAGTCCAGGGAAGCTAGGTCATAGGACTCCAAAGACTGGTCTAATGTTACCCTGTGCATTTGATCTCACCAATCTAACAAATCGCGAGAACCTAACATAATGGTGATCACGGTGGGACCTTCTGAGTAAGTTAACAACCTAGACATCCTTAAATACTTTAGAAATCCCTTTTTAAACAGTATCTAGTGATTCTTCGCCACCTCATTGCCTAAAATAATGGAGATCAAGGTGGGAAATTCTGAATAAATGATATCTTAGACATTCTTAAGAGCTCATAAAACCACAAACTTCCTTATATTGGAATTTAGTTGTTGATGGTGGTTAAAAAGAACATCCTTAAAACAGTAAAACATCATCCACCTACCGACTCCACTGGTCTTTAGTAGCCCCGTTGACCCCAATATTTCTCATAAAATCCCCTAGGATCGCATTAAGAAATACCAATCATGTTTATGGTGGACAACAAAGTTGAAATCTTCCACCTGGCGACTCCACAACCCTCAATAGACCTTAAGACTCCACTGGTAAAATAACTCTAGACTGGTTGAAAAGATACAGTGACCCTTTCTGATTTACAAACATGGATCCAAGAATACAATGAATATATGCCCCAATGAGTAGATATCACATCCCTGGATTCCCACACAAAATGCCTTGGATAAATTGGGACAAAAACCTGCTTACATTTCAAAATGAGAAGACTGATGACTGCTTGTTACATCTCATCAAATTTCATGTACATGTATGGAAGTTAAAATTTTAATGGCATGAGGACTGCATTATGAAAATGTTCATGCCGACATTAGAGGGTAAGGCAAGAGACTGGTATGAATGGCTAAAACCTCGTAGCTTGTTTTCCTTAAAATATCTCCACAAGGTATTTTGTGATCATTATAAAGAAAATTCTTCATCCTTATCGTTGGCTAAAAATTGTTGTGATCAATCTCAGGATATCATACAGTACCTTATAGATAGTGATGAATATTTTGGAAATTTTCATCCTGAAGATCTTTTAGCAGCAGCCCATGATTTTCATTCTCAAGATAACTATCATGAAAGCCTAAAGGATCTAGTTGAGGAATAAACCAATCAAGAAATAGAAGAAAACCCACAGGATCTCTCTGAAGGCACAAGTGATGATTCACCATCTCTTCTAGGTTAGGCTCAAGAAAACATTCAGCCTCAAAATCAACCTTCACAAGAGAAAGAGAACTGTTGTAGTTCTAACCTAAGAAAGATAAAGATGCCTCTTCTTTTAACTGAAGAGGAAATAGATCAGACTATAACCATGCAACTAGCCTCTAAACCTTCATGTAAATAGAACATTTCTATTTATTTTCATGCTAATCCAATATGTTTGATTGGTGACATTACTTATGTTGACGATTCTCCAAAGTTTGATTAGTCTGATGATGTTGATGTTCTCAAAACGAAATCTAATCTTGCAGAGAAATCAGCTGTTGATTTGTGGGATTAAGTTCAATATCATCAGCTTGAAAACAATAATCAGCCAATACATGTCAAGTGTAGAAATTTTGGGAGAAAGGAAAGGGTCTTTACCTCTTTGTTATGCTTCATTTCAGTTCATCAAAGACAAATTTAATACAATCAGAAGTCGGCAATATTTGGGTATTTATTTTAACAACAAAGAAGACATTCATCCCTATGACGAGCCTTCATAAGAGGATGAGAACAGTTGTGTTTTTATCCAAGGAAAAGGAAAATGCCTCCTCATCTAACTGAAGAAGAAATCAATCAAGGTTTGTTGGAAGACAACATTGCAATTTATGATGAGGCTGCCAGTTCTGATGATATTGAGGAAGAGGTGGAGATTCTTTCCCAAAAGAGTCCCAAGCTCAGTAAAGTGGAGGAATAAGTAGTCTTGGATCAAGCTTATCTCTCAAATCCTCTAAGCCATGTATTATTTCAATATCCCTTTGCTATTTTATTAGAGGTAGTTGAGGAGGGAGTAAAATATGTCAAGAGCAGTTTGATGCAAGGTTTAAAAAAAATTTTAGGCACTACTATTCAAACACAAGTGAGGTGGGAATGGCCTTCTGATTTTTTCACCACACTCAAAGAGCTGAAACAAAATCACTCGTGGAATCGTCTACTTGACTGGTTATATTGGAAAAGGGATTTCACCAAATGAATGAATATGTTGTATAGGTTAGATTAGGATAGATAGGAATGAAAATAATTTCAACACTATGAGCATCTTTCGAGTTTTTAATATTAGAATGCTCATCGAAAATGAAAAAACAAAAATAGAGAAAAGAAGAAAAGAGGGCAGGTTTAAAGAAGAGGTACAACCCCGTACCCAAAAAAGAGTACTGATGAAAGTGAGAAAGTCTAAATGCCACTACTTCTTAAAATTAAACTCTTGTTAAGTCATCTATCCTAATCATGGCTGAACATGTTTTGAATTTCTGTTGATAGGTTAGTGAAAGAATGATTGTCAAATCATTTAAACTTGACTTGTCAGTAGGAATAGATTAGGAAGAAAAGATGTTGGTTCTAAATTCTCAAATCTGAACCAAAGAGAAAGATAGGGATGACTCACAAATGATGAAACACAACCCTCATACTTTCTATTTTTGTTTGTACAAAAATAATGTTTATGTAAACTTGTCCTAATGCCACAACCCATGGTGAATCAAATTGCTTAATCCTGGTTCAAATCATGTTTTCAATTTCATGTCAGTATATTAGAGAATGAAGCCTATCAAATAGCTTAATCTTGACGGATGAGTAGTCTAGGTAGAGAATAAAAGAGTTCACTAGCATAATCTAAACTCTTGGAAGTAGTAAGGGTACAAGTAGATAGATTATTTTTTCTTTCAAAAGAAAAGAATGTCAAGGGTTTACCAGTCCAAGTTCACCCAAGGAAGAAAAAAATGCTAGGAAAAGTATGATGGGTAGGTAGAGATGAGTTTGAATTAAATATATCTTTCAGATTTTTATATCATGGCTTCTAGATAAACATCAACAAATGAAAGAAGAAAAATCTACCCAATATATGAGGCACTGGTCTTCATAAACTCATATATTTGATATCTGAAGTTATAAACACCTCTTGAAAAGGAGATGCCCTCTCCAAGTGGAGTCACTATTAGTCATTCGTAATTTTTTCCGTTTTCTAGATGACTAAATGTTTATCCTAGATTTCTAATAACAAAATTCATGAATATTGTGAGTTTTAGAAATCTCACTGCCTTCATTATCCTTAGGATAAATTTTTCCCTATTTCACTACTCTGTCATTCCCTAGTTAGCCTACCACTCCTAGAAGATACTTCATGGACTCATGCCACTCATTTTTGTCTTATTTTCACACCCATGAACTCACTACTCTGTTTTTCCTATGCTTAACCCTCCCACTTTCCATTTAGGATTGCCAAAAAACCTACCCTTTCCCATGTTCATCAAATGCCTCAAGAATTGATGGTCTCAAAACTATCTCTATAGACTCTTTAGATAATCAAGTACATTGGATTTTGGATCTTAAATACATCAAATTGTCAAAAACTCTATTTTTCATACTTACAGACCCTAATCCAAGCTTTCAGTCAAAGACCAAGTCAAAGAGCCTCCCACTAGGTCATTAGGGCTTCCATAGGTTGTAGGGTTTATCTTGGTGTTCTAAATCACTTTTTTTATTGTGCTTGAAGCTGAAATAAATGTGAAAGAAGGTCAACACCTGCTTGTCCAAACCAGATCAAGAAGAACTTCAAGGAAGACTACTTTTCCAAGGACAAAATTATGCAAAAGGATAGTTTTCCATTTTCACATTTCTGCAGAAGTGTCAAGGTGGCTATTAGCAGAAAATTAGGTAAGCTAAAAGGCCAGTTCCTCACTAAAATATATACATAGTAAAGAAAGAGGAAGCAACCTATGCTCAAGGAAAATCATGGTTTCTAGGACTGATTAGACCAGTAATGTGCCAAGCAATGAACCAATGCAAAAAACTACAAGAACAGAGGCACACTACCACAACCAAGCATGAAATGAAGATTTTTAGAAACTATAAATGAAGAACAGAAAAAGGTGAGGTGAACTGGATAGAAATGAATGAACTTAAAAGGGCTATAGAGACCTTAGAAGACAACACTAATGATTCTTCTCTAATAGCCCTAAGAACCTAAGGTTTTGGAAAGATAGGCAAAGTAGGTGGAATGAAGATGACGAACCTCCATGATGACAACAAGAAGAGAGTTTGAATAGGCTCTTGAAGGTGACCTCCATGATTTTCCAAGGTAAAGTGTCTCGCTTCCTCAAAGGGAAAGCATGAAAGAGTATCAGTGTAAGAAAGGTTAGAACCTTCATTTTTAGTCATTTTCCCTAAAATGATCAAAGGAATCAAAGCATAAGGTTGAGGTTCAAGACAAAATACCAAACTGATCGTGAGGTCACTGTTATGAAAGTGTCCAACACCAAAAGCATCAGACAGGGCTAAATCATTATTCCATGGCACCTGCAACAAATCAGAAGTGGCCAAAATGATATATTGACAAACATGATTGTAAAGACCGTGGTGACGAAACAAGATGGATTTATCATGCCTAGAAAATGAGTGAGAGAAATGAAAACAAGTTCCTCAGTCACCCATCAAGTAGGATGAAATTTAATCTCCTAAGTAAGAACACAGAGGTTTTAAAGAGGCTTCCATCATGCAAAGTCCATAAAAAGTTATGAAAGTGTTTCGAAGACATTAACATGGCTCAAACACAGTGAATAATATAACTCCAACAGGCATCTGCAAAACAAGTTTTAAAGACATCAATAGGCAAAAGAGAGCCAAAATCCATCATATAAGCTACTTAAAGAGTAGCAAAGAGAAATGTTTGAGAGGAAAAGAGACCATTTTTGTGTTTTAAGTCACCCCCTAGAAAAGGTAAAAATAATATCAGTGAAATGACAAAGAGATTAAAAACATTACCAAATGGGTTTTGTAAAATATAAATTTGTTTGCCTAAAGGATATAAAAGGGTCGATTCTCTTATCACTTAGCTCATTGTGCATTTTAAAGGAGTAAATAACCTCAAGGATAAATTTCCTAAGTTTTAGTCGATTTCTGGGCTGAGTCACCTGGCGCTACGCTCAGGCGCTGGCGTTGCGCTCACAGGACTTGGGGCTGCATAAATAGGGGTTTCCGCGGTGTATTTTTTCACTATGCTGCGCGTATAGCTGAACGTTTTGCATGTATAGATGGGTGCTATGTTGAGGCAGGCCTGACACACCCAGAAGCCCAATGTTGTGCTCAGAGGCCGACCTTACAGGCCCAACACTGCACGTAGGAGCCTGGCAAGCCTGCATGCGGGAAGTGCTGCGCCTAGGAAGACCCAACTAGCCTAGTTTTCTACCCAACACTGCGCTTAAGGCAAAAAGGCCTCTTTTTCTTGCAAATTTACCTCAAAAGTCTAGAAGGACCCCTTGAGGCTATTTCCAAGACCCTGCAAAAGAGTTCAAATTGGTAAGTGGAAATTTTTCCTCCTTCTCAAGTGGTTTTTTGTTTTAATGGTTAAAGGGGAATAATAAAACCCTAGTGCCTACAAACCCTAGGTGTTCATGTCAAACACCTTGTTTTGACCTCCCAACAAATAATTATCAGTCAAGCAGTGTCCGTTGGGGTAGTTACAAATTAGTTCAAGTTAAGCCCTCATCAAGCTCAAAGAAACTCAGTCATAAACCCACCTCCATATCACTCATTTGCAAAATTTGACCTCACCATCATTTCATTTCACTCTTCTTGCCTAAGTTTCACAATTAGGCCCAAGTTTTTCCAAAAACAACCCTAATGACCATGTCAGGAGAAGAAGGCAATGTTAGCAGTGAAGGAGGCCAAGTTCCCATAAGGAAAAAGCACAAGGGAGGGAAGGTCAATATATTTGAACACCAGGGCATAGTGGATATTACTTCATATCCCATGATTCTCACATGCTTTCAGACTGTGGGTTGTTTCCAGTTTTTTGAGAAGGTCAAACAAGTGCAAAATCACCCAGATCTTACAAGGTTATTCATTATTAACCTACAAAACAAACAATCAAGCCCTATAGTGGTAGATTTTTAACTATCAGCACATGCCATCTCTAATGCTACAGGTATACCTGCTGTTAGTGAAAAGTGGTTCAAGAAATCAATATTAAACATGATTACAAATAAGGTTGCAAGGCTATTTTTCCTTTCTCACACCTAAAACAAAGGTTTGCACCCTTGAT
This sequence comes from Pinus albicaulis, assembly GCA_034641835.2. Lineage (NCBI taxonomy): Eukaryota > Viridiplantae > Streptophyta > Pinopsida > Pinales > Pinaceae > Pinus > Pinus albicaulis. The sequence continues at coordinate 640,428,918 of CM076571.1, forward strand.
GAGGGTTATCATGAAGTATTTTACCTGTGAGGGGAGGTACTCCAGACTTTATTCCTACCATGTTAGACTCCTCATGCATTTACCAGGGTTAAGATGCTCCATTTTCCCTATTACCTCTATAGGAGTATTGACAAGATGTCTTATGTTGTCTAGAGGACGAATCTTCCCCAAAAAATGTAGAGTTTTTTCCATCACTCGTTGATCAAGATGGTGGTTCTACATCAGTTGGAACATAACGACATACCTTGGGAGGTGTTCATAGCCCATGAAGTATTCGCAAGACCTCAGCCCCATCATCAACCAAACTTGCCCTCATCATCTCATCCTCCTCCCTCTACTCTTCCATCACCTCCTACTGACCATCCCTCATCCCATACACATATATCCCCTCCTCCAGTAAACCTCCCTTCCTGACCTTCTCTTGATGCATCAAATGAAGAAATAAGTGGCAGTGAAGTATCAAGTGAAACTGAGGGTGAAGATGAAAATGAGTCAAGCCCATATGAGGATGAGGGTGATGATGAGTTAAGCCCACAAGAAGCAGAGAACATGGAGATAAAGGAAGATGATGAGTTGAGTCAACAAGAGGTAGAAGACATGGAAGAAGAGTAGGGTAATGACAGTGAAGATAGTGAGGAGGTTGGCAGTGAGAATGAATTGAGCATGATGAAGAGGAGGTCAGCAATAAAACAGAGGATGACCCTACAAAAAATTAAGAATAAAGTAATAGCCCTAGAGACAGTAAAAAAAATGAGTCTCTTAGCCAAATAAGAGAAGAAGGAAAAGGTGAAATAAAACCCCAAATGGAGATGATGACTATGCAGAAAATGAAGAAAAGGCTGAAGATATTCATGATTGTCATGACAAAAGTCACGACATTCATAATGATAGTGAATAAAGTAAGGCTTATATTGAAGGCAAAGAGGTAAGCAACAGTAATGTTAGTGAAGAGGAAAACATGGAAACAAATGAAGACAACCACGATCAATACAATGAAATGGCCACAATCACACCTCTTCCATTGACATATCGAAGAGGATCAAGGCTTGTGTTTAATGCCTCGAAAAGGCAAGGGACCATGTCATCCACCTCAGCTCAAAAGCTTGACAAAGGCAAACAAAAGGTGAAGATAGTTAGGAAAGGTAAGAAGGAGCTCAAACAAGGACTTGGGATCGTTGACCTAGAAAGTGAAAATGAAGACAAGGAGAGGGCCAATAGCATACTACTTCAAAGAAAGAATGCAGAGATTAAAGACCTACAAAGGAGACTTGGAATGGCACAATAAATCATTTACTATTACAAGGATGAGCACAAACATATGAAGAAGATGAAATGAGACCTTGGCCTATAGAAAAAGATGGCCAAACACTAAGCCTTGTAAAACAATCTCACTAGTGCCAAGCTGAAAGAGGCCCTCACTGAAATTCAAGCACTAAAAGGAGGAAAATACCAAGAAAACCTTGTAGTCTTGGCTAAAGCTTCTATACAAGCTTCTAAAACCCCATAAATGAGACATCCACCAACTTTGAAGAATTTTTAACAACTTTTCTTTTTTTGTGAATTTGGAATCCTATAAACGCAGTACCCCTAGCGCTACGCTTTTTTCTCAGACATCCTCAGAGGGTGAACTTGGATTTTTTGGAATCCTCATGCCTATTACACTATGCTCACGAAATTTCAGATCATTTGGAGCATTTTTAATCCCTCAAAAGGTCAAAAAAACACCTCATTTCTACCTTTTTGCCTCATTTTCAGGCTTGGTGCTGCGCTCAGAGTAGTTTGGGGAATTTGGTTTTTTGACAGGTTATAGGAGATAAATTAGAAACCAAAGGGTATATTTGGAAATTATACTCAGCCAGCTTTCCAACGGGCCATCATGGAGCAAAATCCGACATTGGGAAGGTCACCAAAACTTGGCTGCAAATGGACCTATTTTCTACTCGGGAAGTTGTTGTGCATTCAGACCAAACTGTGCATTTTTGGCCAAAAGTCAACAAAAGACACTCATTTATTGAAAAATGATATTTTAATGTTTTTTGAGGAAAATCAATCCAAAATTATGTGCTAGGTGTTATTTTTTCATTTATTTCATGAGATATGTTTTGCCTTGGGAATTTCATTGTCTCTTGGGCATTAATGACATTTATGAGTGATTTTGACATTTTCCAACCCTATCTAGGGTTTTTTCCCTCCTTTTCTAAATAAATAGAGCATGAGGACTTCATTGTAAAAGTTGGAATTTGATGACTCTTTCGAGCAATACATAGTTTTTTTTGGAGATTGGAGAATAAATTGGTGTTGTGGAGTTTGTGAATGGTTTGTCTTGATTGATGATGGAGAAGGCTGATTATAGGATCCCTGAGCTTGTTTAATGGTGATGTGATTCTATTCAGTTATTTTTTTCTCATGTATCATTTTTTCTCATCCTTCTAAATTGAAATAGGAAAAAAATTTTAGACTAATAAATGTTTTCAAAAGCATCTTAGCTCTATTTTTTCTTCACTGCCTTTATGTTTCCCTCTACTGGGCCTTTTTAGAGAATTCTTAATTGCTCTCTAGACCCCCCAAGCTTGTTTATTTCGTGAATGGTTTAATAAAATAGGTATCAAAGATGATTTATGGTTAGCCCTTCTTTTTTGATGTATCTAAACATTTTTCTTGAGGTCTCTCTCCAAAGTACCATTTATTAGGTTTGCCAAGGAGGCTATGTTTCGATCATACCCTTTATCCATGCTTGAATAATTATTTCAGAGATCTTCATAGCTATGATCAAAGATGTTTAGGCGTTCCATCTTATTTGATTAAAGTTATCTGTGTATCTTGAATTTTTTCTAACATTGAAGGTGAAATCATAAGAAGTTAAATGAGTTTCTCACCTTCTATATTTCATTGGATTGTATGTCTGAAATTCTTATTTGCTTAAGTTGAATCAAAGAGTTATTGGTGTGCCCTGTCTATTGATTTCTTCTTCATGCTAAATAGTGTTGAGGTATTTCCTTGTTTTTAAGTACATGATAAAGGATTCTTAATTTCCCTTTGTCCTACTTTTTTCACAAAATTGATGTTCATTTCATTTCACAAAAGCCTTGAGAATCCATCTGACCAATGCTAGATTTTCCCTATGATCCACCTTGATTTACTATTGAAATTTTCTATGAATTTTATTGACTGCATAGCCCAATGACTTGAATATTTCCTCACTCTATCTATTCTACTTCATCATCTTACCCAATCAAAACAAACAAACATGCCCTACACTTAACAACTAGCCTAAAATCAAAACACTAGAAGCAAACAAGTTCATATCCTTTGCAAAAATAGAGAGAGCCATCTCTGAGTCTAGGAAGGCTAGGTCCTAGGACTCCAAATACTAGTCTGATGTTACCATGTGAATTTTATCTCACTAATCTAACAAATCACGGGAACCTAACAGGTATCAGGGCTAGGAAGGTGGCATTGAAGGATGGAAGGATACTTTTACTGGTCCTTGATTCTTCAATAATCTCTAAGATTTACTTATGAAGAAAGTGTCAATATTTCTTAAATAAGGTGATAGGGAACACATTTGGTCAAGGAAAATTTTCATATACCATTTAGTGTAGAGATTACATGACCTCTGCTTCATTAATAGGTCTTATGAGAGCCATCTTCTAGTGCTCTATGACTAGTTTTGGGGTACATGCCATAATATTATTGATGGAATCCCTTCGTTGAGGTTGAGGACCTTGCGAAATTTCTGAGATGTAATTTACAAGTTACTTTTCAATATCCTCCTATTTCTATAGGATTTCCTCTACTTCATTATGTATGGTGGTGATGCCTGTTAGCACCCAATCTGAACATCAGGCTGAAAAATTCAAATTAGGGTAACAACTAAACCACGCTTAGCTTTGTAGCTAGCCCTACAAGGACAGGAGAGGGCTCTCTCCGTAGAATAGATATTCAATATCACAATAATGAACTGATTTTAGGATAGGCATATAAATGGGAAAGGGATTTTAATAAATGACTGAATTTTCAGGGATGTATGGGACAGAAGGACAATATGAACTAGGGAATTAAATCAAAGACACAGAGTATTTCATGGGGCAAGGTAGGAAGGAGATTTAGCAATCAAGTTGAAGTAAAATGGAGTGGAAAGACAGTTGAGAAGCCGAAACGGGCATAATAAATGAATCCTTTTCAAAAAGAAGAAAACATACAGAGTATGAATGATTCCCCAAGGTAGAGCATATAAAATGGATTCTATCTTTTTAACTTGAAAACATTCAACTGGAAATGTTTATGAATGAATGGTGAAACATAACAATGTACATATGAAACACAAAGGAGGGACATATGCTAAAACTCATACCACATGAATCCCACAAATCAGAGCTGCATCACTTTATTAATTCCTTGCCAAACTGTACAATGGAGTGCAGAGCTCACTACCACAATATTCCCCTACTTCTGAGTTTACAGACTTAAGACCTTTACAAATGATTAGCATTTACAATAAATAGACAGATTCTGTGGGAATGCAGATCGATGGAAAGAGGAGAAACCATAACTGAAGATGGAAAACCAAGAGCCAATAATCTCTCTGTAAAGGAAGAGTTGCGTTACATTTGGCCAATGAGAAGGCGAAACATTGTAACGTAGATATTTTTGTACTGAATATGTGACTGATACCATTTTGTTTTTCGGCTTTTCTAACTATTGCATTCCATATGCCGTTTGAAGAAAAAATGAAATTTTATTAATATGCCTTCGAAATAAAACTAAAATGAAATTACACTTTCCTGAAGGCAAAAATTTATTTTGCATGGGAAAAACGGAAGGGGAGTAGGCGGGACCTGCATATTAATTGCAATCGGAATGGACGGGTGGAGGGGTATAACATACAACGAAGCTTACAATATGCTGTGGAATGTATTTCAATACACAAAGGTGATCACAATCAGGGATCGGGAGGTGGGACATGTTTGAAAGCACCATACAAAAGTTCCGATGCGATGGAGTCCTTTAAAAACCTTTGAAAATCCTTTTATTGTTTTTACAAAGGGAAAAGGGGTTTTTTATTTGAATGGGGCGGAAGTATAATGGTGGGACAGAGATAATCAGCATTGGAGATTGAAGGGGAGTGAGGGTACACATATGTGAAATGATGATGGGAAAGGTCCGATGGGCTGTAAGTCGTTGGATTGGTGGGATCGATCGACGGTGGGGACATTAATCGAAGGTTTGTCATCAGGGGTAATCACATTGGAAGAAAGGGATTTGCGATGCGATCGGAGTAGGGGGCGTGATCAATCGCATCGGAGTAATCGGAAAGGAGCTTGCGATCAGATCAGATGGAGTCAATTGGAGGTATGGCAATCGGAAGCGCTCAATCACATCGGAGTTTTGCGATGGGCCGATCGGGATGCACATATCAATTGTTGCGATGTGATCAATTGGAGCGATTGGATAGGGGGTGCGATCGGTGGGATTTATAATATGAAACTCTTTTAACACTTTATTATAAGGGTCTATGGTATGGAGGGGAAGCGGTTTAAATGGTGGGGAGTTTATATGTATAAATTTTACGGGTAATGACGGGGGAAGTGGTTATTTTTAATCGCATATTTGATTTATATGTTTAAAAGACCTTTATAATGCGATTTCTCAATTGGAGAGGGGAAAAAGGAATTTTATAAGGGAAATATTAAACTTTAGAGTTTAAAGGGAAAGGAGGGAAAAAGGGTGAGGTTTAATGTATAGGGGACTTTTACTTCACTTAGGCATAAATTTCAATCCAGAAGTCAATTTTGAGAGTGTAGTATACCGTTGGAAAGATCTTTCTGGTCTCTCTCTGTTGAATCTACTTGGAACATGATTTGATTGTAAAAATGCTATGAAAAAATTCTCTGAAAGGTAGGGTAATGATTTTGTCTGAGATGACAGCTTCTGAATTGTGACTGAAAGCCAAAGTATTATGTTCTCACCTCAAAACATGGTTTCGAGGTGAAAATTACATCAAGATGAATAAAATGTCTCTTTGATCTTCCTGGTGCTATGATTTTGAGTTTATTGACTTCCTCATGACCTTGCTAATATTTATTGACACTTTGACTCATTGTTTTGGACATGGTGAGACCCTAGAAACTAATGAGACCCATCCTATGACCTCTTACATGATTTTGAGAATGAAAGTGATTAATGGCTAAAGACCATAGATAGGAGAATCAACAAGTACCTCATGAGGGGAAAAACTGATAAAAAATTATTACCATCAATGAATCTATGACCTAGCGGAATTGTGAAATTTATTCAGTATGAGACTCCTAATATGCGAATGCAGAAGAGCAATTTTGATCACTGATGGTAGTATGAATAGACTAACACTAACATTGGCTCCAATGGGGATGGTAGCTCCTTGGAGGTGCCAAGAACACCGTAGACGAAGTAGCCTTATCCATTTGGGCATGGAGTCAAAAATGCTGAAAAAATGACATAATGCAGACTGACACTGACTCAAGACTGAGGCTAATAAAATGAAATAAAACCAAACCATAAAGATAACATTCAAGTTTTATGGCCTTCACGTCGGGCCCGAAACTTCAATGACCGTGTACTCTGAAATATAATAGAAATAACATGGTATATACAATTATGATGACATAAATTATGATCCTTTGTTTTCAATAATGGTAGTGCTTCAAAAGCCTACCATTTGCTGCTCCTCCAGGGCAATCTTGGCCATCCATTTCTGAAAGCAAGAAGGCATTCTGTCCTCTGTATGCTGAAATCCTGTATGGTCCTTTCCACAAGTTGTCGAACTTACCATGCTTCCCTTTGTATTCATTTCTGGCATCCCATTTCAACACTATATCGTCCAGTTGAAACCTTTCTGCTTTGGTCTTTCTCTCAAAGATTTTCTTTATTTTATCCTGCAACTGAATGGCGTTTTGTGACACTTCCTCTCTTGTTTGATGAAGATGGATCATTTGATTGATCCTTTGTTGATTATCATTGTCCTCACTTCCAAATTCTTACAATAATCTCATAACTGGGACTGTAAGAGATGTGGGGAAGACAACATCAGTTCCATAAACCAGCTCAAATGGTGATGTACCTATTTATTTTTTCCTGCTAACTCTGTTTGCCCACAATGCATTGATAAGCTTCGGTGCTAATTTATTTTTTTTGCCTCCAGCATTTTCTTGATTATATTTACCAGTGATTTGTTAGATGACTCTGCTAGGCCGTTGCCTTGTGGATAATACGTTGTTGAATGGCCCAACGCGATGTTGTATTTTTCACAAAAATCGATCATCTTCTTCGATCGGAACGCCGCTGCGTCGTCTGTTACGATTTTGAATGGGCATCCAAAACACGATAAAATATTCGATTCAAGAAACTGAATGATTACTGAGTCTGTTGCTTGCCTAGCTAGGACGGCCTCGATCCATTTTTTAAAGTAATATGTCCCTAGCAATATCCATCGGTGTTGTGCTGAGGATGCAGGATGAATTTCTCCTATGAAATCGAGCCCCCACTGCTGAAAGGGTGCGTTCACTGAAACTGGTTTCAAAGGAAGTGGAAGCAATTTCTTCTTCCCTTGGAAGATTTGGCATTCATGACATTTCATCACCGTCTTTTATAAATCAGAAAATAATGTGGGCCAATAATATCCTGCTTTCAATACCTTGTTAGCTGTAGTCTTCCAAAACAAGTGACCGCCACAGTCACCTTTATGAAAATTGTGCATTACCTTCCATGCCTCTTCTTCAACCAAACAATTGAGCAGAATGCCTCCCGGATCTTTCCAATATAGATTATTGTCTAAAATGTAGTATTTTGCAGATTTAAGCTTCAAAGATCTACCTTTACTCTCAGACATACCTGTAGGAGGCGAAAGATGCTGAAGGACATAGACTATATCTGAATACCACGGGGACTAAAGAAAAATATCTGAAATTGGAACCAGCAAACCTTCATCTTCATCCTTTGATATGGCTGTGATGAGGTTTATATCTAAAGCATGTAGATTTGATTGGGCCATCAATTTCGCCAAGCCTTGGCCTTTGATCAACTTCGTGGGTTTGATCTCCAGATCGTACTCCAACATAGTTTCTATCCACTTACCTCTTCGATCTTATGGATCAGTTTGCATCAACACATCCTTCACTGTTGCGTTAGAGACATATGCTATAGTATGTGAATGTAGAATATAGACCCTGAAATCTTTCAATGCCTTGATAAGAGCCAATGCCTATTTTTCAATAATATTATATCTTAAAGCAGCATCTCTGATAGTCCTACTGAAAAAGGAAATTGGATTTTCTACCTCATATCTATTTTGCATTAAAACAGTAGCCAAAGTATGCTTAGATGCAAACGAAAATATGATAAAAGCTTGAGTATAGTCGGGACTGATCAAAACTGGGGCATTGGAAAAAACGAACTTTACCAGATTGAATCACTTGATAGCTTCTTCAATACACTTGACAGTGCTATCCTTCTTCAACATGTTAGTCATTTCTCTCAAATGTTCAGCCAAATTTGGTATAAATCTACATAAGAAATTCAGATTACCATTGAATGCTTGGATATCCTTTTTGTTTCGTGGAAGTTCTATGTGCTGAATTGCCTTCACTCTAGATGGATTGATGTGGATACCATCCTTAGAGATGATATGCCCCAGCAACTTGCCTTCATCCATGGAAAAAAGACACTTCTTGGGATTGAGAGAAATCCCAAATTTTCTGCATCACTGAAAAACAACTCTCAAATGGTGCAAATGCTCATCATCTGATCCTAAAAACACTATCAGATCATCCAAATAAATAACAAGGAAAACATATTTTTCATTAGCAAAAGAAATATCCATTGCACGTTCGAAGGTGGCTCCAGCGTTCTTCAGTCCAAATGGCATCTTGGCATACTGGAAGGTTCCCCAGGGTGTTGTGAAGGCAGTTTTGTCTTTATCTTCCTGATGTACCAAAATCTAGTTGTAGCCTAAGTAGCCATCAAGTAGCGACATCCTCGATGCTCCAACTACTCTCTGCAGAATATGGTCCATTTTTGGAAGTGGATAATTATCCTTTAAGGAAGCCTTATTCAAGTTCCGAAATATATACAAAATCTTATTTCTCCAGTCTTCTTACGCACTGGGACCAAATTTGAAATCCAGTCAGAAAATATAATAGGAACTATGATACCTGCTTTGGACAGCCTATTTACCTCTTTTTCAATGGATGGAAATAGCTTCATATTGATTCTTCTTAGCTTTTGTCTGAATGGCTTTTGATCCAGCTTGATAGGAATAGTATGTTGGATTATGTTCTTATCATACACCTTCAAATCTGCTTAATCCCATGCAAATACATTTGAAAACTCAGAAAGAAACTTCACGTACTTATTCTTCACTTCAGGGGACAATGACTTTGATAACTTCACGAACTTGGGCTGATCAGGGGTTCCAAGATTCACATCTTCAACTCCTTTCTCCGTGCGCACCAAGCTTGGGTTCTTTGCAACATCGTCCTGATCAAACAGCTCCTCTATAGGTATGAGACCTCTAGGAATTACATTATCCTTTAGCTACAATATATCCATTTGGTTTGTTTCCAATTCTTGATCATAAACCACATACTCACCTTCTATGGGAGTGTCTTTGAATTTTCCATCACCCTGCAAAAATGCATTGATCTCATTATGATCCCAAAATACTTGCCAATAACTTAAGTTGTCCGGAACAACAGGCCTATGTTTGACATGGATCTCGAACTTGTTGCTGGAGTTCATTGGAACCTTTAGGTTACTTACAGTAGTGGCAAGAGAATTAGCAATAAGATTCTGCATCCTAGGCACTGCTGTCAAAGTGTACTCTGGGAATGTCTTCAAAATGTCCGAAACTGCATTTTTGTATGCCCTCAGTATTGGATGTTTAGCTTGGTATTCTCCTTTCACCTTCTTGATTATTAACTCAGAGTCGCCATATACAGAAATCCTCTTTGTGTTCAACTTCTTCAAGATTTTGAGACCTGCAATCAGAGCTTCATACTCTGCTTCATTGTTAGAGCAATCAAAATCCAACTTATAAGCACATACTCTAACATTACTAGGGACTCTTTCACGCTAGAAAACAAGGCTCTGAATCCATATTCCAATACCTGCTCCATCCTTACCAACAGCTCCATCAAAGTCTATACCCCATAGGCCTTCTTCTTCTTCTTGTAAATGCTGAAATTTAGTTTCTTCCTTCCGTTTACCTTGGTTGATTTCTGGTTGTCCGCGGTCTTTTTGCTGCTGGCATGTAGAAGGCTCAAAAGTACTTGCTTCTTTGTCCTTTTCCTATTCGAGGACCTCTCTAAAATTTTCTGAAATCTCAGGTATCTCATCCATTTGTATCAACTGAACATCCTCATTATTCAAACCACCATCCGAATATAAGAGAAAAGACTCTAAATCTATGTGGACTGCATCGATGGGATGGTTTACTGGCTTGTCTTTGCTAGTAATCATATATTTCATTTTCCTTTCCATATATAACTTTCTCAACCGGCCAAATATAAGGATTGTGGCATAGGAGAAGTCAAGATGTATGGTTCCCTTAAGCTTTGCACCCGAGGACCTAGATAGAAGCATTCCAAACTGTGGTGGGACAGCAGCAACGACCACATCCATCAAGACATTTTTGGCTGGGATTTGATCTAAGGACACTACCAAATATTTGATGAGAGCAATACAATGGACCCTGCTTGAGTCAAAAGAATACAAATCATGGTATTTTATAGTAACATCAAGGCCTAGCTTCTCCATGACAGCTTTGGGCATCAAATTATGTGAGGCCCCGGAGTCCAACATAGCGTTATACAAGATAAAATCATGCAACCTAAGGCTTAGGTAAAATGGCGGGACTTCATTTTCTTCAGATTATTCTGTGGCTGGACCAAAAATAAGTTCAAGGTAGTCATCTTCCACATTAACCATATCAGAAAGAGGGTCTATTTGCAAGACTTTAGACACCTGACTTTTATATACACTATTCTTCACCAACTCGGTCAAGGGCACGGACACTTTCAGCTTGGAAATTTCACTTTCTAAATTAAAGGAGAGATCTTTTTCTACCTCTTTAAAGGGAGGGTCTTTCTTCTCTGTTCACTCCTTCGTTATGCTCTGATGGCTTTTTTCATTTGCTGTATTAGTAGCTGTGGGTGCTTTGCTGGATGAAAGATTGGCCAGCTCTTTTCCTTTCTTCTGTGCCTCGTCCTTCATTTGGAGTTCTTTTCTCTTTTGAATGGGACTGATTGTGACGTTTCTGTTCCTTAGAGAATACTGCCTTTGCTGGGCTGATAGAGCGTTCATATACCCTCTCTGGTAGTCATCAGATTATTTTTCTAACACCACTTCATTGGCAAAAATGAAATTATCATCCCCTTGAATGTCTGGAGTCGCCACTACGTATTCTTCGTCTTCTGTGAGGAAAATGGACACACCATCAGCTGTGAAAAAGTGATTGGTCTCAATCGCAGGATCATCATCATCTGAGTTTGTCCCTTGCACATAGTTCTGCTGCAATGGCATTTTAATCTGCTGCTGTGGTTCCACTTGGTCCTGCACCCTCTGTTCCCTCTATCTAATTCTGAATTGCGGCTGCTGCTGCCCTCTAAAATTTAGATTTATTACTTGGGGTTCTGGTCTGTCTGAAATCGTTAATCGATCAACTATCCTTTCCATTGTACGAATCAGTGTGTCCATTTTGTTGTCTGAAGGTGAGGCTTCCTCTTTCACTACGACTCTCTTTTCAACTCTGGCTCGAGCTCTTCTAGCCAGCAGATTAGCTTCAACGCTTACTTCTATCTTCTGCATGTCTTCAAGTGACGGCAAATCTCTTTCACACAGCTGATATGCCATATCGGCATCAAAACCATTCGGAAACCTCAGTAAAGCTGAATCCATAGGAGGTTTGAGGTTAGCAGGAATAGCATTGTATACAGCATTGAATCTTAAACAATAGTCTTGCACAGTTTCCCCCACATTTCTTTTAATATTCTCATATTCAGACAGAATTTGGAGTGGGTTCTTTTTCACCTCCCACCGGTCTAATAATTGTGTGTGTAACTCCTGTAAATTGCGAATAGAGCCTGATGGTAAGGCTCTAAACCACTTTCTAACTTCACCTCCGAAGCTTTGAACAAACAACCTAGTGGTTACATTCTCTTCCTCTACCTCATGAAGATCAAAAAAATCATTCATCTTGTCAACATGCTGCTGGGCTGTGATGCTTTAAGTGGCATCAAAGATTGGAATTTTACTCTGATAGTCAGCAGGCATATCATTGAGGACCTGGGGTAAAACCAGGGGTGCATACCGGGCAGCCATGATTCTGGGAGGATTTACCACAACGTTTGTAGTACTGGAATTTGAGGGAGGTGTTGATGGAGGAGATGACAACTGGGAATTGACTGATGGAAATGTTGATGAATCAGGAGGATGGAATGTTGGCCCTGATGATTCTGAAACCTCGGGAATATTAGTTACAGTGATGGACTGAGGTGAATTCAAAATGTAGTCATAAATGGAGGAATTTTCTCTCTGAACTTAAATATCTACAAGAAACTCTGGATCTAAAACTGTGTCTTCAAGTGTAGTTTCAGACTTATTTCTAAACAAAGAAAGCTAAAAAATTTCATCAAAAGAAAGATCTTCTACAAAAAACCACTCACTGGGCCAAGTATAGGACCTGAAAATAGATGTAGGACTTAGCAATCCCTCTTGTCTTCTAACTATTATTGAGATAAGATTTGGATTTTCAAACACAGGGGGAGGATTTGGATCAGGATTAGCCCTTGTATATCTTCTTGAAGCCAGTGTGGTCAAATTACTACTGTACAATATTTATATCAGCCTAGAAAACTCTGAAATATCATCATTGAGACTTTACAAGAAAAATATTACTGGGGTGATAAATCTTCTATGCAAAAAGTTTGTAACATCCCCAGTATGGTCGCCAGAGATGTTAGCACCCAATCTGAACCTCAAGCTGAAAAATTCAAATCAGGGTAACAACTAAACCACGCTCAGCCTTGTAGCTAGCCCTACAAGGACATGAGAGTGCTCCCTCTGTAGAATAGATATTCAATATCACAATAATGAACTGATTTTAGGCTAGGTATATAAATGGGAAAGGGATTTTAATAAATGACTGAATTTTTAGGGATGTATGGGACAGAAGGACAGTATCAACTGGGGAATTAAATCAAAGACACAGATTATTTCATGGGGCAAGGTAGGCAGGAGATTTAGCAATCAAGTTGAAATAAGATGGAGTGGAAAGACAGTTGAGAAGCTGAAACGGGCATAATAAATTAATCCTTTTCAAACAGAAGAAAACACACAGAGTATGAATGATTCCCCAAGGCAGAGCATATAAAATGGATTCTACCTTTCTAACTTGAAAATATTCAATTGGAAATGTTTATGAATGAATGGTGAGAAATAACAATGTACATATGAAACAAAAAAGGAGGGACATATGCTAAAACTCATACCACATGAATCCCACAAATCAGAGCTACATCACTTTATTAATTCCCTGCCAAACTGTACAATGGAGCGCAAAGCTCACTACCACACTATTCCCCTACTTCTAAGTTTTCAGACTTCAGACCTTTACAAATGATTAGCATTTACAATAAACAGAAATATTTTGTGGGAATGCAGATCGATGGAGAGAGGAGAAACCATAACTGAAGATGGAAAACCAAGAGCCAATAATCTCTCTGTAAAGGAAGAGTTGCGTTACATTTGGCCAGTGAGAAGGCGAAACATTGTAACGTAGATATTTTTGTACTAAAGATGTGACTGCTACCATTTTGTTTTTTAACTTTTCTGACTGTTGCGTTCCATATGCCGTTTGAAGAAAAACTGAAATTTTATTAATATGCCTTTGAAATAAAACTGAAATGAAATTACGCTTTCATGAAGGAAAAAATTTATTTTGCATGGGAAAAAGGGAAGGGGAGTAGGCAGGACCTGCATATTAATCGCAATCGGAATGGACACGCGGAGGGGTATAACATACAACGAAACTTACAGTATGTTGTGGAATGTATTTCAATACACAAAGGTGATTGCAATCAGGGATAGAGAGGTGGGACGCGTTTGAAAGCACCATACAAAAGTTTTGATACGATGGAGTACTTTAAAAACCTTTGAAAATCCTTTTATTGCTTTTACAAAGGGGAAAAGGGTTTTTTATTTGAATGGGGTGGAAGAATAATGGTGGGACCAGGATAATCAGCATCAAAGATGAGAGGGGAGCGGGGGTACACATATGTGAAATGCCGATGGGCAAGGTCTGATGGGCTGTAAGCTGTTGGATTTGCGGGATTGATCGACGATGGGGACATTAATCGAAGGTTTGTCATCGGGGGTAATCGCATCAGAAGAAAGGGATTTGCGATGCGATCGAAGTAGGGGGCGCGATCAATCTCATCAGAGTAATCGAAAAGGGGCTTGCGATCGGATTAGATGGAGTCAATCAGAGGTATGGCAATCGGAAGCGCTCAATCGCATCAGAGTTTTGTGATGGGCCGATCAGGATGCACATATCAATTTTTTTGATGTGATCAATCGGAGCGATTAGATAGGGGGTGTGATTGGCGGGATTTGTAATATGAAACTCTTTTAACACTTTATTATAAAGTTCTATGGTATGGAGGGGAAGCGGTTTAAATGGTGGGGAGTTTATATGTATAAAGTTTAGGGGTAATGATGGGGAAGTGGTTATGTTTAATCGCATATATGATTTATATGCTTAAAAGACCTTTATAATGCGATTTCTCAATCGGAGAGGGGAAAAAGGCATTTATAAGGAAAATATTAAACTTTAGAGTTTAAAGGGAAAGGAGGGAAAAAGGGGGAGGTTTAATGTATAGGGGACTTTTACTTCACTTAGGCATAAATTTCAATCCAGAAGTCAGTTTTGAGAGTGTAGTATACCGTTGGAAAGCTCTTTCCGAGCTCTCTCTATTGAATCTTCTTGGAACATGATTTGATGCGGAACATGATGCGAAAAATTCTCTGAAAGGCAAGGTAATGATTTTGTTGGAGATGACAGCTTCTGAATTGTGACCGAAAGGAAAAGTATTATGTTCTCACCTCAAAACATGGTTTCGAGGTGAAAATTACATCAAGCTGAATAAAATGTCTCTTTGATCTTCCTAGTGCTATGATTTTGAGTTTATTGACTACCTCATGACCTTGCTGATATTTATTGACACTTTGACTCATTGTTTTGGACATGGTGAGACCCTAGAAACTAATGAGACCCATCCTATGACCTACTGACATGATTTTGAGAATGAAAGTGATTAATGGCTAAAGACCATAGATAGGAGAATCAACAAGTACCTCATGAGGGGAAAAAATGATGAAAAATTATTACCATCAATGAATCCATGACCTAGCAGAATGGTGAAATTTATTCGGTATGAGATTCCTAATATGCGAATGCAAAAGAACAATTTTGATCACTGATGGCAGTATGACTAGATTGACACTAACAATGCCATTGGTAGGGTGGTGTGGAATTATTGATCTATGGAATAAGGAGGTATTTTGTTCTCCCTCTTTTAACCAACTAAATATTGTTTTTTTAATTCCAATAGATCTCTTGTCATTTGTAGCATTCCTCGAGCCGCCTCTTCAATGCTTCATCCTTTTCCTTAGACTCCTTTGAGCGACTATTAAGAATTATCTTCTACTAGAGGGTGGACATTCCTTTTCTAGAATGTCCTTTTCTTGAAAGATGTTACCAAATTCTTCCGTATTCCATTTTTAAGGAGTATCTTGACTTGCTTGGGATTTTTTTGGAATACATATATCTTTTATCCCTTCATGTTGCTCTTGTCATTCCATCAACTTTTAATTTTTTTGATGAGATTTGTTTCTGAGAGCCAAAATTGTTTGAACATAAAGGGGTGCTTGAGAGGCTTACCAAAGGTTATCCAAGAGAGATAAATGGTTCAGTGGTCTCAACCAGCTGATGGGAGGATCTCCTCTAAGAGCTCATTGCCACCTATGATGAGTTTTTTTGTTACCAAGAAGTGATCCAAATGTGAGGAGATGTGTCGTGGCTCCTCTTCTATTTTTCTAGGTGAAGAGGCTATTGGTTGTCTTCATTTCCACCATATTTGAACAGTCCCTTAGGTCCCCATACTCTAGATCTAGAAGACATTTTTTCCCCTTTCCTCTAATTGAGCTTATGATCATGAAATAATCCCCTATTTTGCATTTTTGCAGTTCTATATGGTCCCTTATGGAGTGAGAATGTTTGAGCGTGTTTTTTTTCTAGTTGGGGCTTGAGGACCATATAAATTAGATAAAAATACATGCAGGTTTGTGCCTCTAAAATGAAAATAAGCGGTAATAAAAGATGGATTTAAGGGTAGAGGTTATGTACCTATTTCATAAGGATCTGAGGAAATCCCTATTCCATCTAAAGCTCCTTATGTGTCAACAACAAGGCTTCCTTAATTTTTCCATAATTTTTCCACTATGGATTCAATGTGCTTGCATGATAAATTTGTTTCTTTGATTAACAAGATTGTCAAAATATCCCATTGTATATTTTGGCGTAGAATACATTTTTTTGATGGGTTATTGAGACCTCATATGTTCTTGGAGACTATATTCATGGTAGAAAAATTGATTGAGAATAAGAGATCTATAATATCTACTTATATTGTTGAGAGTATAGTTGCTTTCATCCCAGGGTATCTAGGCATTGAAGCACCACTTTTCTTCCTCTTTTATTGAAGTATTTTCCATTTTTCTTTCCATATTTTGTGGTTATGGTTTCAACCACTAGATGAATCGAGGCTTTGGGCTTGTTGGCCCTCAATTTTTGTCAATTTTGCTTATAAAAAATCCACCTAATTTCCATCATATTCCACCCTATATCATCCTTATATGCCTCATTTTGACCTTATTATGCATATTCATGTAATTAAATTAAATTTTTCAATTTTTAGAGATTATTGTAAAAATTGGGTTTTAAGAGTATTTTTGGACTGCACTGAAAATTCCCATAATAGCTTCATGGAAGTCATATGTGCAGGACACCTAGGTGTGAGCTGAGCATAGATTTGGAAATATTGTGAACCACAAATGGAAAAATACCTACTGGTTTGGTCAAACTGAGCTAAAATAGGCCTGGTCAACGTTAGTAAAAATTGAGTTGTTTTTCATAAATCCCTAGGAAAAAGGGCAGAATTAGTATTTTTGGGGATTTTCCCAATTTTGTGAAATTGAATGAATGAGTTCGACCTAGATAGATGGGATTAGGATGGATGGGAATATTAGAGACATTATATCTGATTTTTTTTATTATTTTCATATTTAAACCAACCTTATGAACCATTCAAGCATGTAGAATATGCATAATTTTGTATTATTACTTTTGAAGATTTGGAGATAGTTTGAAGAACTAGTTCCATTTTCTATTTGTTGTTTATGCTATGGATGATTGATTAAGCTTTTTGTGGTTGAAAAGTTCTTCAAGTGTTCAAGGCAAGGGTGGAGAGCCCCCACACCAAGCTATGTGCACTTTTTGGTTAAATTAGCATAATTTTTATGAACTAGTTTTTCTTCAGATTTATTTATTCATTTAGATATGTGAAAATTTCTTATGGTTACTAGATTATTATTAGTTTAATTATAATTTTCATATGAAGGGACAAACAATAATTTAAGTTAAATTCTCCTTCTATCTAATCAAGAACAACAACTAAAATTCATCGTCTTTTCCTTTCTTTAATTATTTCGTAAATTTCCAGTTTTAATGCAATAGTAACAATGATGTAAAGAAGGAAAACCTACACCTCATAAGTGAGGAGCCTCTTATCCTACTTTTTATGTATCATAAACTATTTTTAAATAGTTATTTGGTTTCTCTTCATTAAGGTAGTACTGTGGGGAAGGACAATCAGGATCTCCTAAGTTAGGAGCCTCTTCCTTCACGTATTACATATTGACTCAGAAAATTCTTAGTTAGATATTATATTTGTAATATGAATTTCCATAAATCTTAGAATTTATAATATATTATTAATATGCATTTCTTTCAACTTCTACACTTTTTCTTCTAAAATCAACTACATCTGAAATCCATATATTTTGGACATGCTTCCAAGTCTACAAACCTAGATTAATAAGTAAAATATACGTGTTATTTTACTTAGTAAATTGACCCAAAATTTTTGGCGCCGTTTCCAAGGAAGCATAATTCAATATAGTCAATTAGTAAGATTCTTAAAAAAAAAAAAAAAACACAACAAAAACAACAACAAAATTTACTTTTCTTTTAGTTATGTTTCTTTATGCCTAGAGAAAGAGATGAAAAAGCTAGCTTTACTAAACAAAACCCCCCAACAATTCAACCACCAATAGGTGTAGGACCATTAGGAATAATTACACTAGTTGTTGGGATACCAACTTTAGAGGAATTGGAAGAAAAACAAATATAAAGACAAACATTGACTTTTATTGAAAGACCAACCTTGTTACCTTATGAAGTTAAAAGAAAGAAAACACCAAAATAAATACCTTTCATAGAAAAACAAAAATAGACAAGGAAACCATTTGTTAAAAAATTAGAGCAACCAGTTCTTCAACAAATAGAGAAATTTGAGGAAACACCAATTCAACCTTTTATTGAAACATTAAAAACAAATAAAATGAAAATGATTGAGGAAGGAGAAGGATATAATATACCAATAATGACTCTGAAACAACGAATTCAGTATGAGAGCAAACAAAAAGAATGGCAAGGAAAAAGAGACAGAGAGAGGAGAATAGAAGGAGAGAGAAAAAGAGAAGAAGATGCAAAAAGAGAATATGACAATAAGAGACGTAATGATATAGAACCAGATAATGATCATGAAGCTATATTTGTCTTCCCAATTCTAGACACAAGAGAAATTCTTGTAGAAGAGGAAAAAATGAAGAATATTCCACCTTTTGTGTAATATTCCTAAATTAGCACGCAACTAATCGGAATATTAAATTTTGATTTTTGTTCTTAGATAGAGGAATAAGAGGGTATGGAGACCCATAAATCTCCTTAGTAGGAATAAAAACACTCCTAGTGTTAACGGAGGTCATATAAAATCTGGATTGAAGACCCTTAGGTGTGAAAAAGGGATGGAGTATGAAGACTGGGTCAACCTTGACCAAATCAAACAATGCTGGTATGGAAGGAGTGGCATTCATGGAAGGACAACGCAATTTTGGAGGGAGATTGAATGCATGGAAATAGTGGCTTTAATGAGTGGGACCCAGGGTGAGGAAGCTCACCAAGAATATAAGGAAGAGGATGGTAGCCATTGTGGTTATGTTTTGAAATTATTATTTTGTATATGGTTTATTTAAACGTGTGCTCTCTTCAGTTGTTTAGCTAAGATTGCAGTGTTGTTTAGCACAGGGTGTTCATGGTTAGGAATCCCACCTCTTTCCTTGAGAGGCCTCTTGGAAGATCATTGCACTACATTTTCCATTATTTGACATCAGGCCAAGCTCCATATTTGTTCTACAGTGTAGTTTCTGTAGGAAACCGTGTTGTGTTGCAGGGTGCAGTAGTGGAGGATTATATTGGGTGTATTTAGAGTTGTTTCTGTAGTGGATCAAGGTTTCCTTCCATTGGAAAGCCAGTAAAGGAACCCCTTGGGATTTATTAACATATTTGGCATCAAGCCAAGAAGTATTTATCCCCTACAGTGCAGTTTCAGTCCACATCTGCATTATTTTAGGGAGGAGTTGCAGGGGTGGTTGCAGTGGATATTTTGGGGGTTGATTTCTTTAGTGGAGGAGCCATTTTTTCATCTAGAGGATCTATTGGAGAAGATCTGTAGGTTTCTACATCAGCTTCAGCCATATCTTCTCATTTCTTTTGTTGCAGCATACCTTCATCCCTAGGGCTACAAATTACATTGGCACATTGTGTGCATTTTCCGGAAACCCTCTTGGGTTGTCTTAGAAAGTTGATATAGTGCCTAGATCTGGATGTGTAGTATCTATTGTTGCCTATATCAATATTTTTGTATCATTGTATGATCTCCAGATGTATTTATTCTTAGTATGACAACGCTATAGCAGCTCTCTGACATTTTGTACTGTAGCAACATCTCATATTTGGGAGTGATTGTTTATGGGAGGCTTGTTTCCTCATTTCATATGATTTATGCCTCAATATTTTGTATTGATTTGTTGTTATTATACATAATGTTATTGCTCCATATTGGTCTCCAATACTGATGTGTTGATTTACCTTTCTATTTCCTTATTTGTGCACTATATTCCTACTTTTCCCATTTGGGAATATTATAGTGGTATCAGAGCATAATCTTGGATCAAAATGTGGATCTCAACCATTATGCTATCAGGAGAATAAGAAGAAGGAGAAAGATATCAGAATTATGCAAGGAATGAGTTTTATCTCATCTCTCTCCAAATATAAGAGGGACCTCACCAAGGAGTTCAAGCAAAGAAAAATGGAGAAAGGCAATGAAATCAGACTAGGGTTTCAAGATGAGGAAGGTCCATGCACTTCCTATCAGCAGAAAGAGCTAGTATTGCATAGAGCTCCAAAGAAACATACTATGCCCTTTTACTTTGAATAATAAGACAAAAGGCATGGAGATGGAGGACACTTAGATCATGAGATTCTAAGTGAGTACCTTGCAGAATACAGGTCTCAACCTAGAGCTTTCAAGAAGAATATAACTCTCCCACAGTTCATCTAGCTCAAAGAAGAAATAATACCTTGGAGCAATAGATTTATATTGCCTACATTTGATGGGTCATCCACATACACAACAATAGCTTGGGGAATGAATTTGGATGCATTTTTCCTACTACATCCAGTAGTAGAGAGATAATCTATTGAGATTGAAGCACTGCACCTTGATGGTGAAGAAAACATTTGGTGGTTCAGCCATTTGAGTCATGCAAGAGTGACTGCATATGTGGATTTCACTCAAAGGCTAATCAATAAGATTGACAAGAAGAAATCAGAGGAGAAGAGACTCTCACCACCACTTGCTGCAAGAGTACTTGCATCAAGGGAAAGAACACTTGAACCTTTGCAAAGTGGTCTTGATCTCTTGACATTTAGATTCCCATGAAATATTCTGGAGATGCATTAGGAGGAGGAGTATTATACCAGTGGTGATGCAGGAACAAAAGAGCAACCATCATCATTAGTAGTTGGGGAAGTCATCGCACTGGAGGAAGGAACCCTTGTAGCAGTACAAGATGTTCCCAAGCTTTACCAAGGTATGCACATATTTCCATTTCCTATTATTACAACACATCATATGGAGGATTATGGAAACATGCTATCAGGGAAAATTCATGACCTAGGGTCAAAGCACATTGGTGATTTGGAGCAGAAGACTATCACTACACTGAGGACCCCTGATTTGTTCAAGGAGGAGATATATAGTCATCTTGGTTATTCATTACTGAGATGCACACAAATCTTGGGGTTGGAGTGTAGATTTTTTGAGGATAGGATGAGTATTGTCCTAAAACTTCAAATCCAGAACTATATGTTCAACATTGAGCATGAGCATGAGGTCGTATATACACCATCATGGAAATCGGCAGCATTGTCATTGAGCAGAAGTGATGAGTTGGGGGACCAACTAATGTTCATACATTCTCATGACCAACACACTTGTATAGCAGCGGATAGGCAGATGGTTGATGGAGGAAATCTTATGATCAATGAAATCCTCCATTATCATGATGGATACTTCTTGATGAGCACTTCACATCTTAATAAGAATTTTTTTCATACATCTTATTTGGATCCTTATGGAATCAACTTGGTCATTGATGAGTGGTATTCATTTGGATATCTCCATGAGATTGCATTTCAACATCCCATGAAATGAAAATATAGAAATTTGATTTGGGAGGGTGGTGTTCTACATTGGAGGAATACCAATTTTGATGATAGACACTCACTATTGGGTGGATGGGTGATATTGATGAGAAAGAGGCTCAAAAGCCAGTTGCAGATCTATGGCATAGGGCAGCAGGAGGCAAGACTGCGTTGGCTACTCTTGAAATAGTTTGGCCATCATGTAACATATCCTATCTTTGAGGGTGTGTTAGTAGCTGGGACTTGCAATGGCACTTGCATCATATGGAAGCAAGGATCTTGGGTGTGTTGGGGTGATGTGATATCATTTATGTCAAACATCATGTTGTTTCTCCATGGTCTATATGGTGATGGTTTGAGCACGAAAAAATAATTTTTGTTTCTTTGGATACTCTTGGAAGAGTATGGGCTGAATTTCTCGCATACTTTGCATGACATTTCAGAAGAGAAGGATGGCACAATAAAGGTGCAAAGGGGCTACCCTTCAGCATTGGAGGATAAGGAGGTACTTACACATAGGAAGGGGTCTTCCACATATAGCAACATAATGGTGGATGACTTTGGCATATGGCATGTCAAAGAATGGAGTCATGGAGTGGCAAGAACCTGATCACCAAGGAAAACAACACTGTCACTTGGGAGTATGTATCTATTGATTGAGTGTTCAGAGGGAAGTATGCATCCCTTCATTTTGCAGACAACTATGAAGAGATTCTCATGAGAGGGCTCATCAATGGACCTCACTTTTATCCTACTCACAATACATGGTAAGAAATGTATTTCTATACTTATTGATAATTTTACAAAGTATTTTCATTCTCTCACCATCTATGTACAATGCATTGCTCCACAAGAGGGAAATATTATATTTGAGTTTCATGGTCATTCTAGGAACAACCTTTATAATGGATATAGACCTTATTTTCATGGATTTGGGTAAATGTGGTGTTATTATTGTTATTTTTAGCTGATATATAATGTTATTTTCTACTTCCTAGTAGATGAGCAAACATATGAAGCTAGCAATTTTTTGAAGGACAACTTGCCACATGATGTTCTGAAACAACAGTTAGAAAAAATGCGTTGTATCCACTGGAGAAACCATTGGTACCATAAAAAATTTCACATAACATTCAATATTTTCTGATTTGGATACCATATGGTGATGATGTGCTATTCACTTTGTATGGGAAGGTTTGGGAAAGCAAGATTCATGAGACTAGAGAAGGGATCTTTGGAGATCCAGTTGTCCTTTTGTATCAACAACAACTCTAAAATTTTCATAAGTGGAGGGAGAGACAGTGTGGGGTAGGCCATTTGGTTTACCATGTTCAATTATGCAGCCCACCTACATTACAGGAGCCAAAGGTGGAAATTTTTTTTCATGAGTTACCGTTTTTTAGGGCGACTCACTTTGTGTGGATGATAGCTTGGGGCTTGGAGTTTCACATGGGAAGGAATATTCCAAATCATTTGCTGATCACATACCTCAAGAAGGCCTCTAGACCCCATATAGTGTCCTCCATTGATATCCCACTTTTTCATGATGAGGGCCATTTGGATTTCTCACCAAAGGCATACTTATACACTTGGGCGGAGCAGCTTAAGGACATACTTATGAGAGAGAATATTTTTCATTGGAGGAACTTATCATAGATGATGCTACAGGAGGAAGATGAGAGGCTCTTTAGTTCTATCCTTGCAGTTTCTTGAGGACACACAACATTTGGGAGGGGAGGACTGTAATATTCCTAAATTAGCACACAGTTAATTGGAATATTAGATTTTTATTTTTTTCTCTTAGATAGAGGAATAAGAGGGTATGGAGACCCATAAATCTCCTTAGTAGGAATAAAGACAATCCTAGTGTGAATGGAGGTCGTCTAAAATTTGGATTGAATACCCTTATGTGTGAAAAGTGGATGGAGTATGAAGACTGGGTCAACCTTGACCAAATCAAACAACGCTGGTATGGAAGGAGTGGCATTAATGGAAGGACGACGTAGTTTTGGAGGGAGATTGAATTCATGGAAGTAGTGGATTTAATGAGTGGGGCCCAGAGTGAGGAAGCTCACCAATAATATAAGAATGAGGATGGCAGCCATTGTGGTTATGTTTTGAGATTATTATTTTGTATATGGTCTATTTAGACTTGTGCTCTCTTCCGCTGTTTAGCTAATATTGCAGTGTTGATTAGCACAGGGTGTTCCCGGTCGGGAATCCCACCTCTTTCATTGAGAGACCTCTTGGAAGAGTATTGCACTAAATTTTCCACTATTTGGCATCAGGCCAAGCTCCATATTTATTCTACAACACAGTTTCAGCAGGAAATTGTGTTGTGTGGCAGGGTGCAACAATGGAGGATTATATTGGGTGCCTTCAGAGCTAGTTTTGCAGTGGAATAAGGTTTCCTTCCATTGGAAGGCTATTAAAGGAACCCCTTAGGCTTTATTGACATATTTTGCATTAGGAAAAGGAGTATTTATTACCCTACAGTGCAGTTTCAGTCCAAATATGCGTTATTTTAGGGAGGAGTTGTAGGGGTGGTTGCAATGGATATTTTGGGAGGTGATTTCTTAATTGGAGGAGACATTCTTTCATCCGAAGGATCTATTGGAGAATAGTTTTATGTTTCTACATTAGCTTCAGCCATATCTTCTCATTTCTGTTGTTGCAGCATACCTTCATCCCTAGGGCTGTAGCTTACATTGGCACATTGTGTGCATTTTCTGGAAACCCTCTTAGGTTGTCTTGGAAAGCTGATCTAGTTCCCAGATCTATATGTGTAGTATCTATTGTGGCCTATATAATTATTTTTGTATCATTTTATTATCTCCACCTGTAGTTATTCTTAGTATGACTGCGATGTATCAGCTCTCTGGCATTTTGTATTGTAGCATGAACTCATATTTAGGATTGATTGTTTATGGGAGGCATGTTTCCTCATTGCATATGATTTATGAATCACTATTTTGTACTGATTTTTTGTTATTATACATAATTTTGTGGCTCCATATTGGTCTCCAATACTGATGTGTTGATTTACCTTGTTATTTCCTTGTTTGTGTACTATATTCCTACTTTTCCCACTTGGGAATATTACTTTATGTTTTGCCCAATTTTTATGGAATGCCTACTAAAGATCTTGATTCATTTATGTTTGAGTTTTATATCTTATGTCTTACTTATGGATACATAAATGTCTCACATAAAATTCATCTATTTCCTGCTGCTATTAAAGTAGGCGCACTAAAATGGTTTACGGGATTAGGAGAACACACTATTGCCTCTTGGGATGATATGAAGAGAATTTTTGTTAAGTAGTATGAAGCCTATTATGGGCCTAGAGATTCAAAAGAAGATATTTTCAAGATTTATCAACAGGAACATGAGAGTTTGGAAGAATACATGGAACAATTCCTTTACAATCTACAAAAATCCAAACAATACTCTTTGTATCTTGATATGATTCGCACAATTTTTCTCAAAGGTATAAGAGATTAATACCTTGACATTCTCAATGTAATGGGAAAAGGAGACATCTCAAATTTTCCATTTGATAATATTTCCGAACTATGTCAAAAATATTCTAGGGGAAGAGAAAAGAGTGGAAAAAGAGATGTTAATTCAAGAGCTTCCAAATCAGTAGCAGGAGGAGTAACGAAAGCAGAAATAGGGAGTTTGTTAGAAAAATTTAAAACTGATATTTTGAGCACTTTAGGAACACAAGTTGATTTTTTGAAAGCCAAGAAAAATAAATATGAACAAGATCATATCTTATCAATCTTTTTTCCTCAGTGTAGAAAGAAGCATCCACTAATAGAATGTCCTTTGGATAATATTAAGGTGTGTGAAATTTGTATATGAAAATAATTCAACTGGAAATAGTCCAAAGATTAAAGAATTGCAAGTAAATTCAATGGAATAAGTATAAGGGATTGATTATATTTACTATATGGCACCAAGAAGACCTTGGCAGGAAAGGATTCCTCAGCAATTTTCTCAACAAATCCCTCAGAAATATTAATATATTGCTTAGAATTCATGGAATGCTCCAATACCATGGCAGGCTTGGCTTCCACAACAATACCAAAACCAACTTGGACAAGGTTGAAGAGGATATTGTTATGGAATCCAGCAACCTCAAAAAATATATCCTCAACAACAATACCAATATTCATATCAATAGACATATCAACAACCATATCCTCAAAAATCATTTCAATATCAACAATTCCAACAACATGCTCAACCATTGCCATTTATAGAATAAAATCTTGCACCCTTTCTAACTCAACCACAATAGCTTCAACTGCCTTCTAAC
This sequence comes from Pinus albicaulis, assembly GCA_034641835.2. Taxonomy (NCBI): domain Eukaryota; kingdom Viridiplantae; phylum Streptophyta; class Pinopsida; order Pinales; family Pinaceae; genus Pinus; species Pinus albicaulis. The sequence continues at coordinate 640,455,164 of CM076571.1, forward strand.
CAACCCCCACCTAGACCAACTCAATTACTAGCTCAGCTAGTAGCAAATTTGAGTAACAAGGTGAAAAGACCAACTTATAATGTGGAAGAAACAACATATTTTCCTATATATTCAATTCTTCCTATAAAATATGTCCACTTAAGTTATTGGAAAGTATTACACAAATATTCTCCACCAATCATAGGAGAGAAAAATGAACAAGGAGAACAATCTAAAAAATCTAATCCATAAAATAAAATTCAGAAAGGAAAATCTATTATGACTGAAATGCCACCTTATCCATAGAGGTTAGTAAAGAAAAAACTCTAATTTATCTTCCCAAATTCGATATTTTGGATGAATTAAAGAATTATTATGTCAAAATTCCTTTGCTACAAGCTATCAAAGATATTCCAATCTATGAAAAAACAATAAAGGAATTATGTATTAAGAAAACTAGCAGAAATAAAAGAGGTCCACCCACAATACAAGTCATTGGAAAATCAGATAGTCTCATGTCCCCAAAAACAACAATTGAAAAGCATATTGATCATGGGATACCTATGGTTACCATTTAAATCAATAATTCTTTAGTTCCAAACACTTTAATAGATTTGGGAGCTGCTATAAATGTCATGGCAACAAAGACTATGAAATATTTAAAATTGCCCAATATTCGACCTCCTACTACAATTTTGGAGCTAGCAGTTAGATGTAAAATTGTACTAGAGAGAATATTAGAAGACATCATTGATTCTTTGGATTCATGGGAATATCTTGTAGAATATATAATCTTGCGACCAAAAACAAATCCAAGAAGGCATCCTTTAATTCTAGGCAGACCATGGTTAACCACAGCCTTATGCCTTCATTGGATGTAGATCAGGAAGTATGATCATAGCACATGGAGATGAAAGTAAACATGTTACACTCTATCCTCCAGCACAATCTCCTTATTTGTTATCATGGCTTGATGACCAACAATAAAAAGAAACTCAATCTATTCTAAGTATTAATCAAGTCTTTAATTTTAGATAAGTGGAAGAAAATGAGGATCTAATAGACCTTTTCATCTCAGAACCTGATATTTCTGAGTACCTAAGAATAACTTGATATGAAGCAACAAGTCATCTTTAGAATCAATGTTTTCAGGAAAATTGTACTATTCAATCATTTCAAAATTAATTTGAAAGAATTTTCCATGTTAGCTCAATTACCAATTCACAAAGAAAATTTATTGAAATAAATCATAGAAAGATTCTAAATACTGGTAATAATCTACAATCATCTAAAGAACAATAGGTAATTGCATTATTACAGAAATATTCAAAAGATTTATCCAGGGATTATACATACATGCAAGGAATTCATCCAAAGACATGTATTCACCATATCTATACTGATGATCATATCAAATGAGTTAGACAACCACAAATACAAATGAATCCTATGATGAAAGAAATAGTCAAATAAGAATTGAAATAATTGTTACAAGTAGGATTCATCTATCCTAATTCAGATAGTCAATGGGTTTCTCCCTTATTTGTGGTACCAAATAAAAATGGAAAATGGAGAATATGTGCATACTATATGAGAATAAATCCAGATTGAAAGATTATTTCCCATTACCATTTATTGACCAAGTACTAGATTTACTAGCTGGAGATAAATTATTTTCTTTCTTGATGGATTTAGAGGATACAAACGGATTAAGATAGAATTCGATGATCAGGATAAAAACCACATTTACTTGTCCATGGGGAACATATGCATATACTGTTTTTCCTTTTGGATTATGTAATGCACTTGCAAATTTTCGAATAACAATCCTAGCCATCTTTGTTGATATAATTCATGAATGTGTAGAGGTCTACATGGATGATTTGACTGTATATGGAGGTACATTTGATGATAGTTTGAATAATCTTGAAATTGTTTTAAAGAGATTCATAGAGACACACTTATCCCTCAGCAATGAAAAATTATTTATGATGTTAGCTGAAGGGATAGTGTTGGGACACCACATTTCTTTTTCAGGAATCAAGGTGGACCCAAAAAATATGCAAGTAATTGTAAAATTAATGCTACAAACAACATAGAAAGAACTAAGAAGTTTCCTGGGACATACAAGCTATTACAGAAGATTCATTGAAATTTTTAGTGAAATAGCTCTACCTCTATTCAAGTTACTAGTAAAAGACATTGAGTTTCAATGGAGAACAAATTGTCAAAATGAATTTGAAATACTGAACGAAAAATTGTCAATAGCATCCATTCTTCGAGGACCAAATTGATCATTGCGATTTCACATATCTACTGATGCATCTAATACAACTACAGAACTGTCACTTAGAATAAACTAAAATAAATTTAATTATGACATATACTTCATAAGAAAAAATTGAACTCTGACAAAATTGAACTATACAATAACTGGAAAATAAATGTTAGTCATAGTGCATGCAGTCAATAAATTTAGGCATTATATAACATGCTATCAAGTGTTTATGCATACATACCATTCATTCATTAAATACTTAATAAACAAAGAAATTACCAATGGAAGAATTACTAGATGGTTTTTATTAATGCAAGAATTCAATCTCACTTTTCTAGATCGACCAGGTAAAGAAAATCAAGTAGCAAATTTCCTATCAAGAATTCATTCACCTAGTGATCCTATTCTTGTTTCAGAAAATTTTCCAGATGAGTGTCTCTTTCCTATAATAGCTAAAAAACCATGGTTTGTAGATGTAACTAATTATTTATCATTTGGAATATTACCATCCCATTTCACTAACAAGCATAAAAGAAAAAAAATAAGAGAAAGTGCTAGATATAGCTGGGTAAATGGTGACCTATTTTATACTAGTTCAGATATTTTGATAAGAAAATGTGTTAGAGAAGATGAAATTATTGATATTTTGAAAGCATGTCATGACGAGCCATGTGGTGGACATTTTTTAGACAAGCGGACAACATATAAGGTGCTCAAACTTGGCTACTACTGGCCAACCATCTTCAGGGACTCAAAAGCCTATGTTAAATGATGTGATAGCTGCTAAATAACTGGAGGGCATGTAATATTATATGAAATGCCACTGAAACCACAAGTACATATAGAGCCTTTTGAACAATTGGATCCTAACTTTGTGGGACCAATTAACTCGCATTCAAATGGAAAGAAGTACATTCTAATGTGTACAGATGATGTTACAAAGTGGGTAGAAGAAAATGTAGTGGCATGAGAAACATAAGAAACAATGGTTTCATTCCTCTTTGAATAAATTTTTGTAATATTTGGAGTTCCGAGACATATTTTTTCAGACTAGGGAGCACAGTTCACCTCATAACTTTTCCGAGATCTTACGAAAAAGTATAAAATAAAACACAGAAAGTGTACTCTTTACCATCCCCAAGCAAATGGACAAGTAGAATCCACTAGTAAAGTCCTGGAAAACATCGTGACAAATAAACTTCCAATGAACAGAAAGAATTTTTCATAAAAGTTAAGTGATCCATTATGGGCATACATAATTACATGGAAGAATACAACTGGATTCAGCCCATATCAGTTGGTATATAGTAAGGAACTTCTATTACCAATTGAATTTCAAATTCATACATTCAAACTTGCAGCAAAATTGGGATTGGACCTGTGAGAAGTAAAAAAAAATGAGTCGTGCAATTAAATGAATTAGATGAAATCAAACAATAAGCAGTTGAGCATAAATCACTAGTACAACAACAGAGAATCAAATGGCATGGGAGATTTATCCAAAATAAATTTTTCATAAAGGAGACTGGGCATTAATTTTTGACTCCAAGTTCAAATATTTCAAAGTAAAGTTTACAACTTATTGGCTTGGGCCATATGAGATATAAGAAATCCTTGACAATGGATCAGTTAAAATAAAGAGAATTAATGAAGCAACAATTTGATTTCTAGTTAATGGACATAGCGTCAAAGTCTATAATAAGCATATCAATAAAGAGGACTTTCTGAAAAGAGTCTAAACATAAAATAATATGGAAATAATGGAACAAAATAGTGATATTCCTTCCTTACTTCCAAAATAAAATTAAAAATAAAATAAAAATAAAAATAAAAAATAATAAAGGAGCTTGGTTGTGAAAATTCAGGAAACTGGCACAATACAAACTCAAATTCATATTGGAAAACCAACTTTTTTGGCCAATATGAATTCCCTATTTTGTTTTTCTTTTTCTTCAATTTCATTTTGCAGAAATCATCCTCCAAAATTCCAAGACTTGAGGACAACTCTCAAAATAAGCAAGGGGGGGGATTCATAATAAAACTATGCAAATAGTTTAAGCAGTTGTATTTCAGAAGGGACCTGAGACATTTTTCAACTATCATTGCATAAGGGACCTGAAATAACATTCAAATATCATTGCAGAAGAAACTTGAACAAAATAAAATATCATATGATTGCAGAAGGGACCTGAGACATCATCATTACAAAAGGGACCTAAATCAATATCAGATACAAAAATAACATGAAACATCATAAATCTACATCAAGAGGATCCAATAAGTAGAGACAAGTGTCTACATTCCACCAGAATTCATCTTTGAAGAACTATCATCATTAAAAAAACTTAAGAGTTGACTAATTAACGAAGGTCATCATCAATGAGCATTGGCATTGACATATTAAGCATGGAAGGAAAGTACTGTAAGTGTAAAAAGTGTTCTTAAAACATTTGATTTTGAATTTTTTTCTAGAATTGTTAAACTAATTTAATGGGATATGAAATACTCATTTCATGAATTCATCATCATACATCCTACATCATATTACATTATACTACCTACATCCTACATTAAAAACATTACATTAACCTTATCCTACCCTCATCAAAATCCTATTACATTCATTATCATACATCCTACATTAAAAATTATTTCATCATAATCTTACATTAACCTCATATACTCCTACATTTATCCTCGTACATAATAATTTTTTACCAAAATTTCCAAGATTTTTTCCTATATTAAAAGAAATAGCCCGAATGATTTTTTCCTATATCTTGAAGTGTTTCTAGGTCCCAATATTCATATGGAAGGGACATAATTTGAATTAGAATATAGGACGAGGAGAAGTCTATCTTATGTGAGTTGAACCTTGGTTTACATTATCACATCTGAAGACTTGTAGATTTGAAGAAGTAGGGAAATTCTTCCATGGTTTCTCTTAGTTATTTTTGGTGTGTGAAGAATCTCTTGGAACAGAGTTTGACATCATAGTGTGCCTTAGGTTTCTAGTGATATTCAATCCACTGCATGAGATATTTTTTAATGGATCATATCTTGAAGAATTTGTAGATCAGGGCATGTTGTTGCATGAACTGAATATTTCCATTTAATCTTATCGAGGGTGCATGAATTTGTGAAATCACTCATGATTTCATGATGTAATTTCTAATGTTTATTTGTGCATGTGTTGTAGGTTTCTCTTGTTCCATTCTCAACGCTGCATCAACATATTTGGAATTGTGCAGGTGAGCCTTATCAGAGAGCGAGAAGTTTTAGGATTGGCAAAGTTCTAAGGTGCTTGAAGATTTTTATCTACACGGTTGGATAGATAGGTTGGGATCCTCTCCTCTTGTGTTTGAGATTACATCTAAACGTTTAGTCTAGAGGTGGAGCTAGTGCACAATTAAGGAGGATGAGGATCAAGGTTCAAGGGAAAGTTACAGAGATTTGTTGCAGAGCACATGGGTCAAGCCTTTAAATTTTTACTATATATTCATAATCAATAATTTATATTTTTCATTTTATTTTAATAAGTATAATAATTAAGAACATAAATGTTTCTCCTTGAATTTCTACCTTATATGTTGAAATCATAGTTACTAGATTCAACTGTATTGGTGCAAAAAGAAATATTGAATTTTCGTGCAATTCAGCAGAATTATCTAGAAATGTCATTTTCTTTTACTATATATGGCCATGAAAGGATGAGGAGATAAAATTTGATTTAAAACTTTAAAGGAGTTTCTCTTGTCCAAAACTTAAAAATATATTAATGGATTAGTTTATATTTTCACAATATAGAGAGAAAGAGCAGTGAGCATGGGAAGCTAGAGAAATTGGCAAGGTTATTTAGATTACAAGTAAATTTGGCAGATTATGAAGCATATTTTTTTTAATTATTATAAGTATATTGGATTTTTTTTCAAATATGAAATTTTGTTAATAGAATTATTTTCAATGTCGTGTCATTCGAATCTGAATTTGCATTCAAACTTAGTAACTATGGTTGAAAGGAGAGTATGATATGTAAATATATTACTATGGTACCATCACTCTCATGCTTCCTAATACAGTCAAATTTTCTCTAGGCCAACCAATTCTTATTTACATTTTTTATTTTTTCAATCAAAAGTATGATATGCAAATATATTAATATTGTACTGTCACTGATGCTCCCTTATACAATCAAATTTTTGGTAGGTCAACTAAATATTTGTCCATTTTTATTCTTAAGTTATATTACCAATGCCAAAGTCAAAGCTCTATGAGAATTTCCATGCCTAGGACATGTGCCAATGCTAAAGTGAGATGTATTCAAATGTCAATATCCAAATATATTGGAAAATAAGAGGAGGAAAGGAAAAAGGTTGACCAAAAAAAAATGATTTATTGCACTTCTTTTATGGATAACACAAACTGGATTCTCACATAGTACTATCCATAGAGTTCCATCTCTTGGCTTTCTTATACACTTGATTCAACTTGACTTGACTTAATTTCAAAGAACCCATCATGGGGTATTATGTTTTGCAACTAGTGACTGATCCAAAATAACTTCAACATGTAAACTAATTATAAGATTGAACTCAAACTAACTCACACTTGACTCAGTTAAATAATTCTATAAATCTAGACTACACTTAAGTCAACTTACCTATTCTTGCAACACTTGACTTAGATCTTGATAGATCTTCATGTGGGAGTAATTACTATTTCCAGCACTCCCCCTTAATTACAACTGTATGACTCAACATGACACAGCTGCCATGTTGGCTAGGATTACAATAGAAATTGACACAATCATCACTTAAACATCCATGTTGGTATATCTATTAGCTAGGCTTACAATGACTCAAAACTTTTACAATTTTGGATTTTTTTTCGTTTCTTCCAAATTCTATATCCTTGAAATTTCTTCATTCTATGTTGTGTGTTATCGTTGTAGGATTTCTTCACTTTTTTTTGCTGATATTTTTATTTGTATTGTCTTCAGTTTGTTCTAAAAAATAATCGGATCATGTCTTCTACGGCTTCCTCTTAAAACATTCATTCAACCATGGAATAATGCCACAACATTTCATCTTCAAATTGTATTTTTTTACTCTTCTTCTTGTGCTTCATTTTCTTGAATTTGTTTTTTCCTTATTTCTTGATAGAAAAATTTATCCCTTCTTGAATCCATTGCTGAAAAATAGTTTCAATTATTTCATCTCTATCTTCAGGAATTTCCATCTATTTCTCTTCACTTTCATCTTCAGGTACTGATGTTTTTTTCCTGTACTCTGCAAACTCAAGATTAGTATTAGAAAAATCTTAATTATAATATGTATCGAGAACTTCCTTTTCTTCCTCTTCCTTCTCTTCCTTCTCTTGTTCTGTCACGACATCATAATTTTCATTTTCCTCCTTTTTACCAACCTCTATTGTCACAAAAATATTGTCTTCCGCTTGGCTTCCAAACACTAGTAGGCTTTTCTCTACAAATGACAACATATCAATAAGATATTTTTATTTCATCATGTGCAACCACTCATCACCAGTTAATGGTTCTTCATCAAATTTAACATCAACATGATTTTCATCCACTCTATTTTGGGATATCTGAGCATGCATGTGCTCATCTAAAATTTCAACTTCACTAACTTTATTAGCTGCAACTAGATTCACCAATGCACATCTCACTTTGTAGAAATCATCTACTTTTTTTTTTAAGTAGAATTCACTGTGATCTTTACCTTCCACATTATAGTGGATTCCCTAAGAATTTATATGCTCTTGATCGCTTCACACACAAGGGCTTCAACTTCTTTCTTTGGAATCTTTGTTGAGCCTTCTTCATCCATATTCATGTCTACATAATGGATTTCACTTTTATAGTGGTCATGGTCGTCAACCACCTTTGAGTGGCATTCTCCAAGGTTTTTTGTCTTCCTATATTATTTCTCATCTACTCTCATATGTGTGGCTAACTCAAGAGATTGTGACACATATTATGGGTTCATGTCACTTTCCTTTGTGCCAAAATTTTCTTCCAGGATCTTCCATGCTTCCTTGGAAGTTATAGATTTCGCTACCTTGGAAAACAACTTCTCATCCAATCCTTATTTTATCAAATCCAGTGATAAAGTATAGTATAATTCATCATATGGTTTATTATACTGATACTCAATTAACTCTTTATCTCGAAGAAAAGTTTGCATTTTGATAACAAAATGATCAAAATATTTCCCAATAAATATTGGAGGATACACCAATCACCCTTGATCTCTGCTTCGTCTTTTGCTAGAATTCTTAGTTCCTCCGCTGCAGCCTGAACCTCTTTAACCAGGGCAATAATGTCTACCTATTATTTTTTATTCCTTTTCTTAATCTACTTAAAACACACTTTGTGAATCATGACTGCTATATTTCTTCTTTCTTCTCAGTTGTTTGCTTATTGCACCCAAAACACTATCATGCTTGAAAAAACACCAATGTTTTTTTGTAGACTGATGGACTTTGTAAAGCATTAAACTCCCTTTTCAATAAATATCTTTTCTTTCTCTTTATATACCATGTACTTGTTTTCTTTTAATATATATATATATTTTAAATAAGTCCTTAAACAAATCCTTTTAATAAACATTTTTTTTCTAAAATAAGTCCATAACAAATCATTTTATTAAAAATTTTCTTTAAACCTTACATTAAATCCATTTTAGAATAAATAACCTTATATATCTCCTTTTAAAAATAATTTCTAATGAATAAACCATTTTCAACTTGCTGACGAAATAAAAATTATATTGGTGCTCTCCAAAAAGGTTTAAGGTCTTTAAATTTTCCACATTCTAGACTTGGACCGATTTCACCCTTTTAATGTGTGTTGTGTGCTTGGATTGGTGTGTTGAGAACACTCTCTAAGACCATGAAATCCATGTAAATTTTTGACTTCTAACATTTCCTACCTCTAAGACCTCCTATTTTATAACGTTTTTTTACCAACTTATAATATGTGTTATTGTTTCCACCAAGGAAAAAAAATTATTTTCACACATACACAGACTTTTGTTGCGAACCTTAGTTTTCCTTCAGATATTAAACTCGACTTCAGCTCCAATACCAACTGGTTGGAAATATGGAGGATAAAAGTCACAAAAATTACACACAAAAACAATATGAGTTGTTGGTCTTCTTTTGTTGATCACACAAGCTTGATTCTCATATACAAATATCTATAGAGTTGCAACTATTAGCTTTCGCATACACTTGATTCGACTTTACTTGACTTAATTACAATGAAATGATCATGGGGTATTTATTTCTTTCAACTAGCATATCACCCAAAATAAATTCAACATGCAGAAACACAATATATTTGAATTTTCCAATTATAAGATTGAACTCAAAATAACTCACACCTGACTGAGTTAAATCACACTCTAAATATGGATTGTACTTAACTCAACTTATCTCTTCATGCATCACTAAATTTGGATCTTGCTTCATACAGGATTAATTACTATTTCCAACAAGGCCCAAATTATATCATGTTACAATATCTGAAAGAAAATGTCAAATCCAATTGAAGCATATGCTCCATGCTCCAGCTCCTGGTTATAAGAGCATTTTTCTAGGGTGATGCTCATTGTTTTAAAGAATTCCCATTGTGATTCAATGTCAAACTATTGATACTAAAATTCAATGTTTGTGATTCAAATAAGTTGCTCAATTTTTTTTTCTCTTGGGGAATGTCAATATTTGAAAGTATTGTCATTATATATAGAAGTCAATTTTATTGTATTGTAGGTTTGTGTTGTTGTTTTTGAATGTCAAGTTTGTTGCAATTTTCGGTCATGTTATGAAACTTGAAGCTAAATTTTCTTGCGATGACCTGAAAATACAATACAATTAAGGATTTTCTGAATGAAGAACAATTGGAATGATTCAAATCTTTCCATGTTCCTCACACAATATATTGCAAAGTCGACAACCCAAAAAAATCTCATTAGTTGCAGTTAATGTCAAACTTCACAATCCTACTCAACCTCAAACATGAAAACGAATGCAAAAGGAAAAAAATAAAAAAATAAGAACACCAATATGGAATGGAGAAAACAACTCTTCTCAATATTAAAAGTCAGTTGAATAAGATTACAATGGAGACATTAGTAATAAATGACTGCAGAGAAACTAAAATACAACTCAACTAAACTAGATTGAACTCAACTAACTATGACACTTGGATGGAAAGTTATGACACCTAGAAGGTGGTTGGGATTAGATTCTCCAACAACCCCCCTTAATTAAAACCACATAAAAATTTAATTAAGATGCTTGTTGGTATAACTCTCAACTAGGCTAACAATTTAAAAAAAAAAATCCCAATTTCTTTTTCTTTTTATTTTCTTATATATTCTATAACCTCTAAATTGTTTCAACTTTATCTTTATGTTTTATCATTCAAAGCTTGGTTTATTAATTTTTTAGTGGACGTCCTCGATTGTTCTGGGTTGTCTAAGCATGTCCTAGGCATCTTAAAAAATTGGCTTATATGTAAACTACTGCCACATGTCATCCTCAGTTGTATGCTTTTTTTCATCCATATTCTACTGAAAAATAATTTTATTATAAAAAAATGTTTCTTCAAGACTCGACTTCATGAAAATATCATTTATTCTTTCATCATCTATGTTTTCTTAAACATTAATTTATGAAGGTTCTATGCACACATTTTCAATGCTTCAAGAATATGATCCTACAAATGTTCTTAATCTGAATTTTGATTTTGATTGCGCAAATGTAAGAAACAAGTAGGAAGAAGCAACAAAAAATGTTGTTACTTCTTTTTGGTTATTGCTTACATCTGCACACTCAAAATTAAAATTATGATTAAAAACATTTGCACGATCATATTATTTTCTCTATGTAATGAGAGATTTCTCTTTGTGGGATTCTTTCTCTACCTTTCCCTCTATATTTGTCTCTTCCACTTCTTTACTAACATATGATTTTTTATAAAGGTTGAAATCCACTTGGTTTTTAGACTCCAGTGGGCTTCTCCCACCGAATAGCATCATGTCTATATGAATTTTTTGTTGCATCATATACAAGCATTCATCTTTAGGAAAAAATTATTCATCAAAGTTTACATCATAAATATTAATTGTTGGATTCACCATAACACTGGCTACTTCAATGAATTTTTTTTGTCATCAGCAAGCACTATTGTTGGATTCACCAAATACACATCCACTTATTGTTGTGTAAAGTAGGGTTCATGAGCATATATGTACATCTTATATCCTTAATTAGCAAATCATTCACAATCATCATCCAATTTTGGCTTAGCACAATCGGACTTAGAAAACTATTCATATTCAAATGGATCACTTATAACCACCCTCCTCCCACACTTACCCAAGATAATGAGTACACGAGGTTAAACATGTGAGGAGAGGTTGCTATGATATGATTCAATCCCCTAGGCCACCTTAAGGAAGTGTAATTGACATAACACATCCAATATGACCCTCCACGTGTTATCCTGTGACTTCACATGACATGAAAAAGTGTTCCCTATAAGGAAATCACAAGGTAGAGGTAGAGAATAAACTAGAGAAAAACAAGAACTAGTGGTAGAGTTTTGAACATGATAGGGTAGAGTCTTGAATGTGATTAGGTCAAGTTGTGCACGCGTGCAGGTCAAGTCGTGAAGGTGGTAAAAATAGTGAACGGAGCAAGTATTCCATGAACAAATAAGAAAGGACCGAGCAAAACCAAAGAGACAAGGTCGGAAAGCCACAACAAGGGAGCGGTGAGGACCGTTAGATATAAGCAACAATCAAAAACTAAGATTCAAATCGCAATCATAGATCAAAAGTTTTGCAATATGGGCACAAGAGAAAATAGTCAGCGAAATGTGACTTGCGATGAGGTGGGACCTGTTCACTCATGGTGTGCATATAATACTTACCTGTTGCCTGCACTTCGTAGCCCGTAGGTTTTTTTACCTTACCTCTTAAAGACTTACGCCAGACCTTGTTTTTCTTCGATGTGATGAAGCGGGACCCATCCAACCTTTATACATCACCCAAATCCGCATCCAAACCCTTGTATTCTGCATTTTCCTTACCTTTTTCCTCATCACACTTTGTAGCATTTGGTGCGTCATATATCGCATTTCGCAAAATTTATAACTTACCGCTTAAGTGCCCACAAACTATTTTGTGTAAGTTGCGATGTTGTTGGCCCCACCATAGCAGCTCCGCCCACCACTTCTGGCCGCTTACAATACATGTCGTATAATATGAAACTTCATACACTTACAACATAACCATTTACCACATTATAACTCTACCAATGCAGTCTCTCTACTCTTCGCACTGCACAGATTTAAGAGTTTACCTCCACGCTTATAAACTAAAACATGAAGTTTGTGATCTGCGAGCTATAGTCGAGTCCCACTTCCCATCCACGTCACTTCCCTCCTTCCCACACTTCGCACTTCACACCATTTAGATTTTATCTCTACTGATTCATGTTAAATTTTGTGATTTGCGATACAGGCGGGTCCCTCTTCCCCTTCACGTCACTTCCCTCCTTCTCGTGCTTCGCATTTTTTTGGTGTTTACCTCCTTTGTGCTTATAACAAAAACTTAAAGCTTTCAACTTGTGATGCAGTTTGGTCCCACCATTCCTTCCGCCATTTCCATCTAGTATTCACACATCCTATCATCGCTAAGCCTTCCACATCTCTTTGTCACCTCCACTTGACCCTAATGCATCTAATGGTCCTTAACACATTTCAGACCACCCTAACCTTCAAACTCTAACCATGGAGGGGGGGGGGGGGTCTAAAATAGGCCGTATCCATTACCACTCACTCCTCCACATGTCTTCCTCTCATCATTTCACACCCTTCTACTCCGATACTGCTTACCACTTAACACCCCCTCCGAAATTTGGTTTTCGGTTTTCAGATACAACAAGAGTTTTTGGTAGAGCATGTGGTTATGGTTTCTTCAGTCCCTTCAAGAGCTCCCCACTAAGGAATTAAACATGCACAACACAACTGACCCTTCCACAATGGGAATTTGAAATCATGAGAGTTAGGGAGTGGAGGATGCCAAAGAGTAGATGGAATTACGTGATGAAGTCCGGACCGCTCACCTGTTCTTAGCCTCTTCTCGCCACTCCTCTGAAGATTCTAGAATTTAGCCTCCTTAGTTAACTATTTTGTTTCTTTTTACGGTTTAGATAGTGATTTTTTGCTGGTAAAATCCTGATTTTACCCAATTCTGTTATGATTTTTCTGTTGGAGGAGTGATTGCTTCATGCACGCTCTGATAGATTATTAGGATATTTTGGTTTAAGCTGTGTGGGTCGATCATGAAATAATATTCGATTGTAAACCTGAAGGAGAACTCTATATGTAGTGAGTTATAATATGAAAGAGAGGTTATGGAATTTTGAAGAAAACTATTCTAGTTTTGTATGATTGTGCTCCCTGTGCTCTGAGACACATATTTGGGAGAGTTGTTTAAACTTGATATTATATAGAGTTGTTATTTGGATTCCAAATGGAACAATGAGTATTATGTGTAGGTTTCCTTATGTTGTCAGTAATCTCCTTTTTATGTGTAAGCGTCTTTCATGTTATGCTTCTTTGATGATTCGTCTAATGTAGCTATTGGTAGTCTACAATCTTATTCATGAATTCATGTTTGTATCATGCTCAGGTGTTAATGCTCATGTATTAACCTTGGTGAACTCCCTTAATTTGCGCTCCACGAACCTCTATTGTTGTCCATATCTCATTCATATCCATTTCCTCTGAGTTCACAGGGGAAAGATTCTTAATCCTCTTAATCCTGTCTCTTGTGGGTTCCTTCTCTATTATTTCTCAACACCTCTGCATATTTTTAAAGTTTCTGCCCATCTAGCCTCATAGCCTCATGAGCCCTCTCACAGTTTGGGGAATTCACATGAATCAGGCTCAAATGGTCCTCTCCTTTCTTGAACCACCAAAACCATTATTGTCTAGACCCACATTCTGTCAGAGGCATTTATGCCATTTTCCACACCTAACCTCTGATTTTAGGATGTCCTAGGCACTGGTATTTTGCAACTCAAGGCTGTCTCTTGGAGCTACAACACCACACATACTATAGAAACTTCAGGATCCAACCAACACTTATAGGTATTAAAGCCCGAATAAAACTCGTCATTTGACTAACTTGGACCATCATTCGATCCCATGACAAGTCCTGAAAGTAGCTGAGGCCTTCTCGTCACTTCCACACCAAGGAATTCCAACAACTATGGACTTTTCCATATTGCTTTGTGCTAGCGACCCTGGATTCTGTGCCACATTTTCAGGGCCAGGACTCACGCCACTGCTTAGAACTTAATCAACACTTCAAAAATTATAAATAACATGGGAAAAAATATACTAATACGAACTTTGATACAAATACTTGATTGAACCCCTACTAGCCATAACAGGAATTTCATCAAATATGTCACAAATATGTAATTTACAAGTCATAAAATCATATCTGACCATAGGGTTCTCATACTTATCTCAAGGTCATAAAAAAACATTGTTTCCTTATCACAATAGTTGTATTATCATCTATTAGGACATATATACATTGTATATTAATTTTCTAATCAAAACATGATGTGAACCATACATCAATTCGATCATAAAACATACTCATAACCAACAAAATAGAAAGGATATAACATCATAAAATTCCCATATAAAATAGTAAATTTACACATAAAATACCAAAGAGAAGAAGTTATCATAAATTAATACAAAATCCAACCAGGTATGGGACTTCCACGAACCACCTGACCATAGGTTGGTTGAACCAAATATTTATTTCATCCAATCACCCTTGTCCCATATTTCAAGCATGATTGTGGGACTCAAAACCAAAAAAAACCAAGTTTCATTAGGTTTTAACGCAATCACCACCGGATCATTAGGCCCTAAACAACCATGGATGCCACGAGATTTCTCTACCTACACTATGAGTAATTTTCTTGTTTCCTAGTATCTATGCTTTTTTGTATATCCCACATTCACAGGTCGAGGATTCCTAAGCGTAATCGATACTACACCCTCTAGGATTTTATGTATATCCTTCCATACATTGATGAAGGATACTTAGGCCTGATTGAGGGAACATACCTCTAGGCTTTATCGTATATCCCATCATTCACCAGCCAATTATTTCTAGGCCTACATAGGCACACAAAATTTGTCTTTACCACAATCACATTTCATTTTAGTGATTCCTAGGCCGTGTGCTCTTTCTTTCAAATACCACCTCGCCGATTTTTGAAACCATCCAACAATCCAACTTAACCAAATACAATAGAACCCATTACATCATGGCTATTTGAAAATGGAAAGGCTAGGCTAAAGAACACTGGCACACTTGGAAAATCGCATGCCAATGACAATAAGAGGACCAAATACACACGTGCATGTACCATGCATGCTAAATGTATACAGGAAATCACACATGTAAATCGACACCTTCAAGTAAAGCCATTCTACTTGCTTGATCATGATATTCCTTGTGTAATATTTGCTTTAATTTGTGTTCTTGGTCCTTCCTGATCTGGATCTTGGGGGGAGGCCCACAAGATCTAAAAATTTGAAATAGATCTGATAAGATCTGCAAAATTAGAATGCCAGAAAAAAAAAGAGAACACACTGCAAAATAAAACCACAAAGAAACTTGTTTTATTAAAACAGAGAATAACTGTAGAAGCTACATTGTGGTGGAAAATCAGTCCTTTTACAAAGTGAGGCTTGTTATTTATAGCCTTTTTTGAGTTACAATACCATGGGTAGATACCATAGGTGGATACCATGGGTAGATACCACTTACAATACCATGGGTAAATTCTATGTGTGGATGAATACCATCGGTCGGTTCCATTTACAATACCATGGGTAAATTCCATGGGTGGATGGATAACATGGGTGGATGAATACCATGGGTGGATAGCATTTTCCATTCAGATCATCCCTCCCTCCTTAAGAAGCAATGGTCCCCATTGCATGAAGTTCCCTCCTAAGAAGCCTTTTTTGAATATGAAGAGCCACTGAAGAGAAGGGTTTTGTGTAGTTAACCCTTAACTGTGATGAATAAAGATCTGAGAATAGAGATACCATGTAATGCTTGTGACCAACTGTGATATTGACAGTGTGCAGCCTATAAAATAGACTTCGATGAAGTGGGGGTTTGTGGATGAACCAAAACCATGAAAAACGAAGATCCAAGGATAGAGATACCCTGTAATGCTTATGACCAACTATGTTACTAATAGTGTGTGGCCTAGCAAATGAACTTTGATGAAAAGGATTTTGTGTGGTTGACCCATAACCGTGTTGTTGATTATTGATGAAGTAACAGGTGCCTAATTAGCTTGGGGTGGGAGGACACGTCTCCAAATAACCCAAGCTAAACACTGCTATGCTGAAACTGATGAATGTGAAGCAGGTGCCTACTAAAGCGGGGTGGGAGGACACATCTCCAAAGAGAACTCGCTCCGAATGCTGCTCCAGATTTAAAATGAGCATAACTCGGTCAATATAACTCAAAATATTTATTATAACATGTTTTTGGAAATGGAATGATCATTATACATCTTTTCATATGTTTGAAACCGCTATCTGGAGAATCTGGACTCTCAGATTCGCACTGGAACTCTCTCGCCATCACAAAATTTCTGAAAAAATAGCTGATTTTAAATCAACGATAACTCCCACATACGGAATCCGATTCAATCGATTTTTCTTTTGAAACTGGGTAATTTTTCAAGGGGAACACGGATATATACCAATTTCTCTTAAATTTCGCACTGAAAACTTTGAAAAATGATAGGAGAGCCGCTGTACACGAATTGTCGTCATAACATTTTCTGCAACATTGTTGATTTAAAATCAACGATTTTTTGTGATTTTTTTTTTTTTTTTGCAAGGAATCTAGATCTGGCCTTTGATTTTGTAAAATTATAATGCCAGGAAAAAAAGAAAAAAAGAGAACGCACTGCAAAATAAAACCACAAAGAAACTTGTTTTATTAAAACAGAGAATAACTGTAGAAGCTACATTGTGGTGGACAATCTATCCTTTTACAAAGTGAGGCTTGTTATTTATAGCCTTTTTAGAGTTACAATACCATGGGTAGATACCATAGGTGGATACGATGGGTTGATACCATGGGTCAATACGATGGGTGGATACCACTTACAATACCATGGGTAAATTCCATGTGTGGATGAATACCATGGGTTGGTTCCATTTACAATACCATGTGTAAATTCCATGGGTGGATGGATAACATGGGTGGATGAATACCATGGGTGGATGCCATTTTCTATTCGGATCACTTCATTTTCTTACCTTGATCCAATGTTAGAGTGCTCCAATAAAACTCTGTGTCCATGAGTGGGAGAGAGAGAATAGAGAGAGAAAGATCCAAAATTGAAGTAATAAACTTTTACACTAACAAAAGCTACTAACTGATCCTCAAAAATATTTTATCAATGAGTCCCATAATTATTTCAATTTTTCATTATTTTCCTTCATTTTCCTCCTCACATGAAAGCTATGACCTTTCACTTTCCTTTTCTCTTATTTTCCATTATTCTTATAGATAAATTCCAATATGCCACTTTATCTTTCTAAAGCCCTTTCCCTTACCTTCTCCAATTTTCTTAGCCATAATAAATCGAAATGAAAACCCACTAGGATGTTTTTCTCAACATGTAACTGGCATACATGTCCCATGAACTTTGTTTTTTTTTGCCTTCATTAACTTTATTACATGTATTTTTTACCAGGGATGTTAGAAAACCCTCACCCTCGGGGGATCACTATCCTCAATGTTTAATGACACCTACAACCAATAAGACTACAAAAAAACCAAAAATTATTACCCATGGAACTTTATAACACAACTCGTTGCAATATTTAGAATGATCGTTGTTTAAATAATGGCAATAATACTATTTACTAGAGCTTTATAACACAACTTATTACGATATTTACAATAACAACCACATATAATCATATGCACATTTTCTCAACTAGAAAATAAAAGGATATAATTCATGTATTTGAAACAAGGGAATATAAAGTCTCACACCTTCACCCTCAAAGTAATACTAGGATTCACCTCCTTCCCAGGTGATATGTATATGTAAACTTGAGAGTTTATGGTTAAAATTGAAAGTGAAATGTTTAGGTTTTTTTATGCTATTATGTCAATTACATTAACACATAAACACGATTTTAAACTAAGTTTTTCAGAAAATAATGAACACATCAATACCATAACATCATGCCAAAGACAACAAATGATGAAGGAGTTCACCCCTTCTAGGCTACATCTCTTGGTCTAGCTTCCAATGTTTGGTCTCTATCATTATTATAAATAGTATGTGTTTACATCAAGTTACAGTGCCCAAAATGCATTAAAAAATGTCTCCAATGGCTTCATAACAGTCAAAACCCCCTATCCGGGCTCTTTCTGCACTCAAAAAGGACTAAAATTGACTGATTTATGCTCCAAAGAAGTTTTATTGTTAACTACCCTCTAATTCGCATCCACCTACTATCCTTTCTACAAATTCTTCCTTTTCAACCACATGGATCAACAAATTCACCCCACACCGATGAGATTCACGTCGTTTCAAGTGCAATTTGTTGCTTCATTAAATTTTCTATGTCGGCCCACGAACCATTAAAAACATGCTACTTGGCGCAACCATAGTCGTCGGATTAGGGGCCGGTTTAAATTGATTCCCACTGATTCCATAACACTTCTTCGGAACTATAGTTGATGTTTGAGTCGGGTTAGGTCACATTTGAATCCCTGCCATATACGTTAATGAACCCTACTTTTAAACCATGATTGGAGTCATGGTTTCCATCGGGGCTAAGAACCCTATTTACTGCACCTTAAATTTTAACTTAATCGTCAGAGTCAACCATGGCATGGTTTATGGGATATGTAATACACCATGGGCCACCGGAGGTTTGTTCGGCCTTCCACCAAAATTTTACAAAGCCATTAGGAGGCCACATGGCCTGTAGGGATTGGCCCACATGTCTCTTCCTAATTGGTCCACACAAACAAAACTTGAACCAATAGAATTACACCAACCACCAACGAACCAAGACGTGACAATTTTCACCATAGCATTGGCTAATAAAAATACACATATCTTTTCCAGTAATTTCCCAATCAGCGTATAGACTGTTAACTAGGAATCCCTGCACTAGTAAAAAATGATAAAATTAATGACTAGGTGACTAAAAATGTTAGTCACCGCAATTATTTCAAGTGAATTACTACTAAATTTGAGCAATTTTATGTGATTGAACTAAAAATGACTAACTTAAGCGACTAATTTAGTGTTGGAATAAAATATACGACTATATAATAAGAGACTAAACTAAAAGTGACTAACTTAAATGAATAATTTAGTCCAAGGATAAAATATATGACTATATAATAAGTGACTAAAGTAAGATCGACTAACATAAATGACTAATTTAGTCTAGGATTAAAATATATGACTAGGTAATAAGTGACAAAATTAATAATGATTTATGTAAATGACTATTATAGTCCAAGAATAAAAATATGGCCAAATAACAAGTACAACAAGTATATGAATTAGTCATTTATGCCAATAATTTTTAATTGTGCCATTCCATATATAACATAAAAAAACGGTTGCAGAGCAGTTGATGAAAGAATCAGAAAAAATGATATGGCGATGAGACATTGTTGTCAGTATTTTGGGAAATAATAAGTTTAAGAAGCTTGAAACAACTCTTAGAGTCATGTTCAATGAGTGACCATAAACTTAGGGGTGTTAGAGTGGCTAATAATCATAGTTTATGGTGGATGATAGTCACCATAAATAACATTTATCGTTTATTTCATTTGTTTGGTGGCCAATGTTTGTGAATCACTATATTATATCACGGTACCATATATATTTTTTTAAAGGAAAAAATCTATTGAACATGAATTAAGTTGCATCTCGTGTAAATGTTTAATGCCGTGGTGTTGTGAATGGTTTGCACATTATCTGTATCATATATTTGTAGTCACTTCTTTCAAGTTTACTTTAAGAAATAAAGGAAGAGGTGCAAGACCTTTCCATAAGAAGGAATTGCACTAACTCCTGATCTCCTCATATCATTCTTTTAAACATTAGCCCATAAATCAAACACATTCCCTAATTTCCCTAGTCTAAAAGCCCTTGGATGAATATGATAATGAAATCCTCCCACCCACTAGTTCTAACCCAACTATTCAATGTGTTTGGTTGGTATGTGTAAATGCCAATTAATTGATCCATGGATATGTATGAAACCTAATTTTGAATTGAAATGATACAAACACCGAAATTAACATGAGGTATAGAAATTTCAACCTTATATCTCTTTTATCCAATATTAAATACTTCACTAATTATTCAAGGGGTAATCTACTTAAATATATATTAAATATTAAAAACACTCATAATAACACAAGAAAATAATAATCATATCTAATATAAAGTTATAATATAGTTAGATGTTAAATTGGCATGTGAGACCCCCTTGTTTATGGGAAAATGGCTTCCCTTCATACAATGATTTAACTATTTAATCCATGGAGGTATACATACCTTAATTTCCCCTGGATTAAAACCCGTGACATTTAAAGGGGAAAGACTTTATAACACAATTCTAACAAGTAAATAAAAACTTAATTTGTATATGTATCAAAGTTAGGCTAAGATTTGCATGTCATGCTTAATTTTTCACGAAAGCTAGGAAACTCCTGAACGGTTGATCACAATAGGCATGTATGGTCAATTACGATTATCAGAGGTATGTTATTTTGGTTTTCCCAATCCACAAATTGCACACATTTCTATTATTGTTAAAGGTATGTTAGGTTGGTTTACTTGTTCAACATCATGCGCATTTGGTTGTGTTCATTAAAGGCATGTTAGTTCAATGACAAAACCAATAGTTTGTCATGTTGGTCAACTTAGCGATTTGTGTGTCATGTGAATCGTCTTAATTAGCAACATGTCATGTTGATTAGTTTATTTACTGACATGCACATTCCATTGTCATTGTTAGTGATGTGTTAGGTTGGTTATTAACATATATTTTTTATTAACACTATCTTGGAGATTAACCCTATCAACATGCATGTTTAACTACAATTGCAAGAGGTATGTTAGGTTTGTCAACCCCATCATCGACATTTATGTTAAATTACGAATGTTGAGGCACACCACATTGATCACCCGATTACCAACATGTACCTTTTGGTTATCACTAGTAGAAGCATGTTAGTTTGGTCAACTTGATAAACTACATGTATGGTTGGTTACACATATTAAAGCCTCATTTGATGGTTTGATGTAATATATAGTGTGTAACTATTGTTACCATTATTGAAGGCATGTTTTGTTGGTTAACTTAGTTAACATCACATACATTCAATACGATTGTTAGAGGCATCAAAGGATACTCAACCCATTTAAAGTAATGAATAACATTGATGGGGGCTTGCTTATTTCTTGGTGGGTGAAAATAATCTGTTATTATTCCCCCACATTTCCATGTGGCATGTTCACTCCTCATGGGCCAAATTTCCTTCTTAAGGGGGTTCTTTATTTAAGATAGGGTTAGCTCAAAGTCTAGAGTGACTTTAGTAGAATAAATATCAGTTAGTTGTAACTGTCAAGTTAAAGTGGTGCTTTCATAAATTTGAAGATGCTTATACCACATTGAAATGTCTAAAATAAATTGATTTCCACTGGCTTGTGTTCATCAAAAAAATTTCAATAAAAAAAACAAATGTATGTCAAAGCAAGTTAAATAGCCCAATGCTCATTAACCCATGCCACCAACGTTCCTAGATTGATATCCTTTATTGCATTTTTTGGGGTTCAACCTCATCCCTCCTAACATGAGTCATTTACTCCACCATTATATACACATGCATACTTCTAAAAAACATGGAAAACTTGACCATTCTCATGCCTTACAAAAGAATTTCAAAAACATTGTTACATTTGCACCACAACATATACATATGTGCAATTTGCATCAATATTTCCTAAATTGTTATCTAGTTCTTTTAATACAATATTCTAGCACCTTGACACCCCTTAACCCTATGAAGATCATTGTATTGATTTCATGACCCTCTCCATTTTATGGTTTCCTCAAATTGGTCTTGTAACACCCTCCATTAAAATCATTAACTACACTTACATATATTCAACTTGACAAAAATTTAAACAAAAACAATACTATAATTATAATATTGTATAGATGAAATATCTCAACATCTAAGAATAATAATGATATATCTTTAAACCTACTTAGCAATATCAACAATATATATACATATCTAAACTAATAATACATCAACAATATATCTACAGATATAAACTAATTATATATATTTAAACCTACAACACTACAAATACACCCACGGCCATTTCTTCATTAAGAACCTTCTCCCTACGAGAGTGGACCAAAAAGGATTTATATAGTGACCCTCATTGCGAGGAAATCCAATCAACAAATGGTGGGAACTTCCAAACCTTTGTGGAAACCCTTCCTTCTCTCAAATTTCGTGAGAAGGTGAAAAAAAATGCATTAGGAACGATAGTTTTATTTATTAGTCAAATTTTAAAACACTCGCTGGTTCAAGGGTTTCGAATTTGAGCTCAGGATTTCCATACATATTATGGGATCTATCCTGGGGAGCCGAGTCGAGTTTAGCCATGGGCAAGCATGGTAGGAGTTAGATCCACATCACCTGAGCTGAGCTGAGCCATGGGCAAGCGTGGTAGGAGATTATTATATGACCTGGCTTCCCCTAAGGAAGAACAACCACAGAATGAAGAATCGAGTCCCAACGAAGCAGAGGATGACCAGGAAAAGATCATAGCCGTAACTCAGCCTACGATAGACTACAATGCAAATATGAAGAATACAATCAGCTGGCCAATGCGTCCAGCCCAGAGGACGATCAAGATGCTTCTGGACGCAACGAGGCTGAAACTGATGATGATGTAGTTCTATCAAACTCTATTTATTTTGCAGTCCAATTATTTGATGAAATCGACATCTTGCTTACAGATTTCTGGTTGGTATATCAGATCTAGGATCAGCAAAAGTTACTTATATATATAGCTTCAAGTATTAATTAAATAAGGTATGTAAGGTCGACGTTATTAATATATCTCTCAAGGTTGTGCTACACCTCGATATAAGCTTTCCCGAGCAATAAATAAAGAAGAGAGTTGTTCTTAGGATAATGAAAACACGCAAGAAATACCTTTGATAGGATTGATCGAAGTGGCTTCGACCCTTCATTCAGGTATGGTATAAAGCTTCGCTTATAAGTGATACAAATGAATTTATTCATTCACATATCGAGCGGGATCATAATGGGTTCTCCCCCATGCACTGCTTGAACCTGCTGAACGCCTTTTGCATGGGGGGCTTAGAACCTGAGATTGGTTAAAAGCCTAATGCTCCTGTTTCACATTTTATCATGATCTTGGTGCATTTAGGTTTTAATCTTTAGCCTTTTGTGATTATATCTATATTGAGTTAATTTATAGCATTCCAATTTATAGCTTTCCCGAGTTCGCTAGGTTTTAAATGATACGTTCTATTTTTACATTTTTGTTAGTTTTCTGTGTGTACCCGTGTGTTATAACAAGAAAAAATTGAAATTAATCTCTGTCCTAAGACTTTGTATTCATGCTACTTTGAATCCCTAAATGCTATTGAAATTAATCTTTGTTTGACTACTTTCTATTCATGAATATTGTGTAAGTCTATAACGGAAACACCCTTATTAGAGATTGATTATGAATCAAGCATTCTTTCTCCTTAAATCAAATGAGAGGCAGAAACACCTTATGATTTGAAACAATATTTGTTGTGGCTAGTTAGAAAAGGAGTTTAGAATGATGGTACTATATAACCTAGAAGTGACTTTTCCATAATGACAACTTTCTTCATGAACAAAGTTGTATAACAATAGATGAATTTTAAACATGATTATGACCTCCAGGAATACTATGTGGTCCTGGTAAGTCTAACGATATGTCATTATAGTAATAATATGTGATAATTAATTGGATAAGTCATAAAATTTCTCGGGTTCAGTTCACTCTATGATGATTACGTCTACTAAAATCATGTGTTCTTGGTTACAGAGTTTATAATCTGAATAGAGAACAAGATTATGTCATACATTTCAGCATTGCATTTTGTAAAATAATTGAGATAGTTTTTTATGGCACACGAGCTTTTTAAATTCCAAATCCACTCTTTCTTGATTTCTTTTACTGAACTTGACAGAACTACAGTGAAATTTCGTTAGCCTATCGACCATCTCATGTGGATGCCACATATGACTTCAAATATGGTGTTCGTTCAGTTCAACTATGCTTAAGCTTGCCTATTTGCCGTGTAGTATGCCTCTATTTAAATGCTTCTTACTTTTGAAGATACAACTTAGTGATTTATGTGTTATAAATGCATTTCTATAAAATGTAGGGAGGTGGCATATATTCAGCACGGGAAACAATTGGAAGAGTAGCAGTTGGGGCTGTGGTGAAGAGGATACTTGAGTTAAAAGTTGGGACTAAGGTATAGTCATACTACTTTTAGTATTGCAATTTTCATAAATGTGTTGAAGCTTCTCATAAACTTTTTTCCTCTCTAGATGAACTATAAATTTTTAATTTCTGGGAACATTATTTCTCTACTACCTTAAATATATATTGTTAATCTTTAAATTTCCAGAAAATAATATAGTGTGGAATACCTCATTTAATTTCAGAAATTTCCAATTAATCAAACTATTTTCTCTGTTGGTATCTATTTGAAAATGGCTACAGATAATCATTAAAGGACTCATGATAGGCACGTGGTAAAAAATATCATGTATGCATACTGCTATTTCTAGGATGTAGGAATTTCCATTTTTTAGTTATTCATAGGATTCGAGTAGAATAATTGTTTCAAGAATTGAAATCATGCAAAAGGATTTTAACTCATGAATTTTACCATGCCCAATTTTAGGCATGTGGCTTGGGAAATACTAAATACTAAGTTTGCTTTCATTGACACTTAAATTACATAATTTAAAAGTTAATGTATGTAAGTTCTCTAAAGCCATCGGCTTCAAGCCATCCTCTAGTTAAACAAAAAAATGAGCAATGGAATATTAGTGGAAGTCATGAAAACTAATGAAAATGCATGTTATCAAAATGTCGAATCTAATAGTATGTGTTAAAATTTCTTTGAAACCACCATCCTGGAAATTTACCACCTATCATATTACAAATCTACTAAATAAAGATACAACTGGGATGTTAAGTTATCCTAAAACCAACTATCTAAGCAAACAGATAAAATCTAGTTACTTGTTAGAATTATTAACTCAAAAAACTTTGGGATGTAAAGGGGTAGTCAATCAACTAGTAAAAGAGAAAACCAAACATGCAGTGATTATGAATTTTTTTTGGATGTACAGGAGTAGTCAAGCAACTAGTAAAATACCATAGTCGCTAACAACCTCCTTCAAGAAACTGTATCAGGCATCTTCAAATACCAGACTACACTAGCTCATGAATTTTCCATATTAAGTAGAATTATCTACTCAATTCATGTACCACACACTTCACAGCCTGTGCTGGAATTATATAAACCTTTTGTTTTTCAAAAAATAATAACCACACTAAATATGAATCCCCCTTTCCTTCGAGAGGCTCCCATCTACAATGTGAATGAAAGGCATTCTACCGAGTAATAAGGACAACAACTTTAGAGTACAAAACTTCTTGAAAGTATTAAGGCTATGATTGCAACCATTGATTTATCAGTTGAAATGAATAAGGGGAAATCTAATGCATGCCAGCCCCTACCAAACAATACATAAAAAAAAAATTAAACTGTATTTTCCAAGAAGATTTATATTTTAACCTATTGAATGTTTTGGAAAATTATCTTCATTGTTTGTATCTCCTTCTTCCCTTTTTGAATGGCTAGTGCTATTACCAACCCTTGAAATTTTTTTGCCACCACATCCTTTTAGTAGCCATAGTGTCATTTGTTGTAACTGAAGCACTGTAAGCATGCTCACAACTATTACTACAACATTTTCCTAGTTTCAGTATTCTCTGTAAGGAATACAATAAAATATTACCATTCAAGCCTTCTCAACAACTATGTACTAAATATAGCAATAGGATGTTGAGATCCCATTTCTACTCCACGAAAAATTGTGAAAATATTCTAAACAAATACTACAATAATGCTCTCAATCAACCAGCTCCATGATACAAGTCAACGATAACATGATAATGGAGTTGGTTTTGCAACAATCCTCTAAAAATTGCACCACAAAGTAAGGCTCCTCCTCCAAGTGGTTGACCATGTATCTACCTTCACAAAAAATGAATGAATCCTCCTTAGAAACATGTGTGGCCTCCTCCAAAGTGGATTCCTTCTTCAAGCCTTGAATGAATACACAAAAACCATGCAAAACTCCAATAAAGTGGCACTTGTGGCATCATGAGTAGTACATTTCATCAATATTCAATGCAGAGGATGTCTGGTTGCACCTGAGCACTGCTCATCTATCTATCAAATGAATAGGGTATGATGGAGGCATCTAGTAGAGGTGTAACTCCTTCAAGGAATTGGTAGTTGTGTAATGTCACTATTTAGCATTAAAGGTTTAGCTATTGACACATTTAACCGTTGTGGCTTGGTACCCAATTTCCATAGCGTATGATATAATTGCAATACATGTATATTAGAGCACAGGTGAGGACAAGCTCAAGAAAGAAGAGAATGCAATACAACTGATAAGTGAGATATTCTACCTTGAAGGCATGACTCATTAGGTATGTAGCTGAAATGAGAGATAGCACAAGAGATATTTTTCCCCTGAGATCCTTACATTGAATATGAAATTTTTTATTAAATGTTGAGGTTTCATAGTGACATGATTTTACATAGGATTCTAGTAGTTATTTGTATGTTAGAATAAGAGGCAGCTTGAAAGTTTTAATAGGAATTGAGTTCATCGAAGTCTGGCCTAATCAAACAAGAGGCCTAGTATTGACTTGATTCTTATACTCTGAAAAACAAGGAGTATTGTTGTAGTACCACTATAATAATGAAATTATTAACTTGCCCATAGTCCTAAAGCAGTCATTCAGACCTCCTTAAGGACAAAAGGTTTTGTTTGATCTTGGATTGTTCATTTTGTATGCCTGTCACTTCAAGTGGGTATGCTAAAAAATATTTCGATCTTTGGAGAAGTAATAGTCCTATTGTGGTGTGGGATTTGTTGGATACATGAAAGTGTATTAAAGACTCTAAGGGCTTATTCTACAGGAATTTTTGGACAACTATTTGACACCTGTCTATATGAGTCATAGCTATACATTGATGAGACTTCATGCCTGTCGGAGTTTCAAGAATGACTTCAGCTCATGTTGATCCAAGTTTTAGAGATTGCAAGCCATTATTATCTAACTTTTAATGGAAGATTAAAGATCTAGGTACAAAGTTTCTTCTGTTCGAGTTTGAGGATTTATTTAATCACTCTCTTCTGACCTAGAATAAAATGACCTGTCTTACGGATTGTTCACTTGAAACAACCTCAATACATACCGAGACTTATTTGGACTGAATTCTCCTAAACTTGATTTGAAGTTCTGAACCAAATTACAGCTTTTTGTTGTTTAAGGTTCTCATAAGAAATTGTTGTAAAGTTGTGGCCTCTCCGTTACTCTTTGAACAAGACTATTTAACATAAGTATGATAAATATTTGTTATTAGAACTAGGGCCTAAAGAACAAAAGTGTCATTGGCGTAACTCACTTAAGTTTCATGCATGAATATTTTACTGTTTGAAAGTTTAGTTTTCTAAGTATACATCTAATGTTGAATGAGTTCAAACTTGCAAGAAGACTTCTCTAGTCAAAGGGTTTACAATAGAAGTCTTGATCAAGACTCAGTTCCCACTAAGGCCATCTCAAATATTAGCTCTCCAAGGACTTGAATTGTGAGAAGTAACCTATTGTGACATCTCCAAAGTTTTGATTTTCATAATGACAAGGCAAGCAACATACATCTTTAGGACATCAAAGGTACATCAACTTAGTTTGATTTTTGTCTTTTCAAATTTGAAGGAATTTTCATGAGTTGAAGCAATTTTGTTGTCACCTACAAAAGTAAAACCTTCATTATCATCAATTTCTTCATTGTATGGTATAATGAATTTATTACAACAGTTGAGATAGTGTAAGGCTGGGTACATGTCAGATTAGTGGCATCCAATTCACATATCCTTTCAAAAATAGAAGTTTCACATTTCTTCACATTACAGGATATTCGTCCTATAAAAGGTAGAAAAGCTAAGATATTGAGAAATATTCAAAACCCATCATGGCTGTCATGATCTAGTCAAGGACCTCTCCTTCATCATTTTTAGGGTGTCTGAAGCATATCATTTGATTCTGAAAAGCACAACATGCAAAGTAGTGATAACAACACCTTCAGGCATCATGGGTACTATTACAATAAGAGAATAAAGATTGTGTAAGTCTATAATGGAAACACCCTTATTCGATATTGACTATGAATCAAGCATTCTTGATCCATAAAGAAAATAAGAGGCAGAAACACCTTATGATTTGAAACAATATTTGTTGTGGCTAGTTAGCAGAGGAGTTCAGAATGATGGTACTACATAACCTGGAAGTGACTTTTGCATAATCAAAAATTTCTTCGTGAACAAAGTTGTATCACAATAGATGAATTTTAAACATGATTATGACCTCCAGGAATAATATGTGGTCCTGGTAAGTCTAACCATATGTCATTATAGTATGTGATAAGTAATTGGATAAATCGTAAAAGTTCTCGGGGAAAGTTCACTCTATGATGATTACGTCTACTAAAATCATGAGTGCTTGGTAACATAGTTTATACTCTAAATAGAGAACATGATTGTTTCATACATTTCGGCATTGTATTTTACAAATTAATTGAGATATTTTTTTACAACACACGAGCTTTTGAAATTCCAAATTCACTCTTTCTTGATTTCATTTCACTGAACTTGATAGGATTACAGTGAAATTTCATTAGCCTATCGGCCATCTCATGTGGATGCCACATATGACTTCAAATATGGTTTTTGTTTAGTTCAGGTATGCTTAAGCATGTATTGTATAAGTAGTATGCCTCTCTTTAAATGCTTCTTGCTTTTGAAGATACAACTTAGTAATTTATGTGTTATAACTGTATTTTTATAAAATGTAGAGAGGTGGAAGATCTTCAACACGTGAAGCAATTGGAAGAGTAGTATCTAGGGTTGTGGCAAAGAAAATACTTGAGTTAAAAGCTGGGACTAAGGTATGGTCATACTACTTTCAGTATTGTAATTTGTAGAAATGTGTTGAGGCTTCTCTTATAATTTTTTCCTCTCTAGATGAACTAGACACTTTTAGTTTCTGGGAAAATTATTTCACTACTACCTTAAATATATATTGGTGATATTTAAATTTCTAGAAAATAATATAGTGTGGAATACCTCATTTAATTGCAAAAATTTCCAATTATTGAAAGCAGTGCTCTGAATGCTATGTCAAACTGTTTTCTCTGTTGGTATCTATCTGAAAATGGCTATAGATAATCATTAAAGAACTCATGATAGACACGTGGTAAACAATATTGTATGCATACTGATATTTCTAGGATGTAAGAATTTCCATTTTGTAGTTATTCATAGGATTCGTGCATGTGAACTCATGAATTTTACCATGCCCAATTTTAGGCATGTGGCTTGGGAAATACTAAATATTAAGTTGGCTTTTGTTGACACTTAAAATTACAAAATTTAAAAATTAAGACATGTAACTACTCTAAATACACCAGCTTCTAGCCATCCTCTAGTTAAGAAATAAAATGAGCAATGGAATATGAGTGGAAGTCATCAAAAATAATGAAAATGCATGTTATCAAAATGTACAATCTGATAGTATGTGTTAAAATTTCTTTGAAACCACCATCCTGGAAATTTTCCACCTATTAGATTAAAAATCTACTGAATAAAGTTTCAACTGGGATGTTAACATATTCTAAAACCAACTATCTAAGCAAACAGATCAGATATAGTTACTTGTTGGAATTATTAACTCAAAAAGCTTTGGCATGTAAAGGGGTAGTTAATCAACTAGTAAAAGAGAAATTCAAACCTGTAGTGATTATGAATTTTTTTTGGATGTACAAGAGTACTCAATCAGCTAGTAAAAGACCATAGTCACCGAAAACCTCCTTCGACAAACTGTATGAGGCATCTTCAAATACCAGACTACACTAGCTCATAAAATTTCCCTATTAAGTAGCAATATCTACTCAATTAATATACCACACACTTCACAGTATGTGTTGGAATTCTTCAAAGCTTTTGTTTTTGAAAAAAAAATAACCACTCTAAATATGAATCTCCCTTTCCTTCAAAACGCTTCCATCTACAATGTGAATGAAAGGCATTCTACCAAGTAACCAGGATAAAAAATTTGGAGTACAAAAATTCTTGAGAATTACTAAGGTTGTGATTCCAACCATTGATTGATCAGTTGTAGTGAATAAGGGAACATCTAATGCATGTCAGCCCCTAACAAATAATACATCAAAAAATTTTAAACCGTATTGTCCAGGAAGCTTTATATTTTCACCTATTGAATGTTTTGGAAAATAATCTTCAATGTTTGTATCTCCTTGCATTTTTGAATGGCTAGTGCTATTCCCAACCATTGAAATTTTGTGACCACCACTTCTTTTTAGCAACCATAGTTTCATTTATTGTAACTGAAGAAATTTCATCATGCTCATAGCTATTACTGCAACCTTTTCCTAGTTACAATATTCTGTGAAACAAATACAATAAAATATTACCATTCAAACCTCCTCAACAACTCTATACGAAAGATAGCAATAGGATGATTAGATCCCCTTTATACTCCAAGAAAAATCATGAAAATATTTTTAGAAAAATACTACAATAATTCTCTCAATCAGCCAGCTCCATGATACAAGTATATGATAACATGATAATCGAGTTGGCTTTGCAACAATCCTCCAAAAATGGCACCAAAAAGTATGTTTCCTCCTCCAAGTGGTTGACCATGTATCTACCTTCACGAAAAATGAATGAATCCTCCTTAGAAGCATGTGTGGCCTCCTTCAAAGTGGATTCCTTCTTCAAACCTTGAATGAATGCACAAAGACCATGAAAAACTCCAATAAAGTGGCACTTTTGGCATCATGAGTAGAAATTTCCATCAATATTCAATGCAGAAGGCTCCATTTGGAAAACTCCATTGTAGAAGTACAATGTACAAAGGAGAAGATGAAGTAATTATCAATGTGTGGACATCATCATCATAATAGCTTGGAAATGTGTGCAAGGTGACTTCCTCTCATATAAGGTGTCCTCCCTATTGACTAACAAATTCCTCAAAGGGGCAATGACCCTTAAAATATTTGTTGAAATTGTGAGTTCCTTATAATAATATGTGTAGGCAACATATCAATTGTTTTCCTTGATGGACATATCTGAAAAAGGTGTTTGAATTATCGCTGGAGATGCAAGTGAGACTTGAACACACTGAAATAGATCTGAGAGAAAATCGTATATTCTTCACATAGGCATAAAAATTGATCACGCAACACTCTAAATGCATGTGCAACTGCTACTATATTTCATGTTACCTTGTTTTTTCTAAATGTTGAGTATATTTTGTTGGAAATTATCAACTATTCACTAGTGGCTTGGCCTCTTCAACTGTGTAAAAAAACATCAAACTGTTCTCAAATATTTGCTACAGGTTGTATCAATTTTTTGATTTCTAAGCAGTGATGTGTTTAGCTAGAAAAAGCCCTCGTACACTATTTTAATTTCCACATCTGATGAAGTCAAAGTAGTATGGGGCTTCTTCATGTTGTTTTGGATTTCTTAGCCTACATGAAATTTGTCTTGCTTTTATTTTTTTTACTTGAATTTTTTCATGAAATTTTCTTTAGTTATTTTTTTCAGAACTCATTAGGTTCTAGAAGATGTGCATCAATCTTCTCCTGCCATGCTTGAGAGTTAGTTTTATCTATATAAAATTTCCAATTTTTTTCCGAAACTCTCTTTTCATAGCGCGCAAAAACTTATTTATCTAGTCCATTTAGGACAATGAATTACTTATCTAGTGGACCATTCTATGTTCTGGGTGAAGGAGGCACACTTCTCAATTTTGAGAGAGATTCATTTTACACCTAGGCAACCGAACATGCTTCCATAGCAGCGAGGTTGATCATGAATTCTTGTTTGAGAAAATGGACTTTATGCAATTATCATGTGGCATACCTATTATCTATTGCATCATTTTACTCAACTGAATCAAGCTTCACGATTTCTATTGCTTTGTCCATAACATGGTTTGACATGTCCTTTACTGAATTTTATATCTGCAGCTCTCCAACACCTTTTTGTGACCTTCCTACTTTCTCCAAGTGCCAGATAGTGTGGGTATTCTAATTGATGTTACAGGAGATGTAGACTAGCAACCATTTGCTTCTTGGATGTTGAAATTTTTGAATAGATGCCTTGTTGAAACAAGGCTTCAAGTATAAGGCCTTATTAGCTCATCGTTCATGTTTGCATTTTGTATTTTACTTGCTTAAGGAGACGATATATTACAAAGGCATTTTCCCGACTTTATACATTTAGCATCATCATCACTGGATGCAGAAATAATTCCTATCAAGAATCTTGTGCATTCAATGGACCACTATTTATGATTTGACCATGGGTGATTTCATTCATAATTTATATGCCATATGCCCTAGATGCACTGTTGTATTTACAACTAAGGAGTTGCTAATTGCTAAGTGTGTTTTCTCAGACATTTCAAAATACAAGCAACAAAGAAAAATTTTTGAACACAAAACACTTTTGTCAATTTTAAAAATTCCACGGTTGTTTTCTGATATTGACATCGAATCTGATATCATAAGGAAGACAAAGTGCATAATTATGAGTATGTTTCCTAAGCTAGGGATCAAAGAAATGAGTGAAAACATTTTTGAGGTTTTGGACTTAGCATTGCAAGATCAGATTGCTGATGTCCAAGCTGAAGATGTTGCATCCATGCTAATTATTGCATTCAATTCTAGCTATGATGTTATTAAAACCATGTGTAGAAGATTGGAGGTATTTTTTGAAGACAAATATGAAAAAGTTCGTGAAATTTAAGCTCATGATATTGGATACATTGCATTTTTATCTGATACTCCTTTAGCAACCGATTATGCAACAAAATTTCTGTGTCAAATCCACAAAAATTTTGGTTTGAAAGTGAATTTGGGAAGAATAGATGTTCTTATATCAGGATTCTTTTGTGCTCAGTGTGATAAACAAATTTCAGCTAAATAATGGAAATACATTCTTAATAATACAACTGCTAGAGTTTTCTTTCAGTATTTGTCAGTATCCCTTTTCTCGACTTCTTTTTAGTGAATCATTAGAGAAAGTTTGTGTTGCTACTATGGGAAGAATTTCTCGTCTTCTATGCCATGCAATCAAAAGTGTTATTCTAGGAACAAAACCTTTGTGGATAAAATACCTGTATATACTTCCACTTTTTGAGAAGAAGGTTGTGAGGAGATAATTTTTTTTGAAAATCTGTTACTTCATTGAGAATAATTTAATGGATATTTTTTTTGAAGATGATGATGCATGCAACAAAAAAAATAAAAAAATATGCTTGGAATATTGAAACATACTTTGGAATCCACTGAGGATCCGGATGTATTTGAGACTTTGTTGGAAACGGTAGCAAAAATTATGAAAATGGTTGATGTCCATGGATATTTGTTTTTTTCTCATTTTCTTTATTGATTGATCAACTTAACAATTCAAATAGTTGGGTAAGAGAAACAACTACTAGGTTAATACAGAAATCTGCTAGTTTTAAATAGAAGGGAGGAATCAGATCAATCCTTTTCAAGTTTGGTGGAATTAGAGATGAGTTGTTTGAATACTTGAAAGAAAGGTTTTTCACATGCCTAGTTATGAGAATTGAATTTGCAAAGGTCATTTTGGGTATACCAAGTGTAGATCTTGTTCAAGAGATCGACCCTATGATTCTTGCAAAGCTTGTAGTTTTACAATAGTAGAATTTCCATGCATTAGCTACTATGCATGAATTGGAAACATAGTTGAATACAATTTTTCCAGTTTTGTTGTTGGAATGGTGTCACAAGGATCTATCGTTTGTGTTTCTTCACTCAGATAGAAAGAAACTGGTTACTGTAATGAAATTCTATGAAGTCCAGACCTGATCTAATACTAGAGATATATTTTCTAGAGTGTTTCCATTTCTTCTTGATGATTTTGTACATTTCCTTAGGGATGCACACAGTGACAATACTGATGAAAGGCTATCAAAGGTTTTAGATATAATTTAAGAGGTGACTAGTCTTTTCACTGGATCATATTATATTCTAGGATTTTTAAGCAATTACTGGTTTCCATTTTGCTAATTTAGGGAACAATTCCTTGTAAGAAAGGAGGAAGAGGTGAAAGTAATACTAGGTCACTAGTGGCAAGTGGGAATGTATCACAGTGTATTTGTAATAATATAATTGTAGCTCGCATTTTTAGGATACAAACAACCACCAATGACCCCATTGATTTCTCCATCAATTACTCCATTAATTAACTTCATTATATTTTGGATTTAATGTACTACAATATATTGGCATTTGTGGCATTCCTCCCTTGTAGGCTTCCTTTTATTTTTTAAATGTCACTTATACTATTTTAAGGAAAAGGAGGAATTAGTTGCACTTGTGATATTTGTATCCACATATTTTCTCCAGCTCCACACAGAAGACGGTTTGAGAACTACGGAAAAATATTTATGACGATACTTGCTTACAAATTTGAGAAAGCCGCAAGGGTTACAATCAAAATCTAGAAATTTTGTTTCCTGGTGGAATGTGAGACATTCTTGGATTTGTATAATTTTTTCAATGCTTGTTTAGGATCTAGGTAAGTGTGAATGAATAAAATATTTCTGTCATTTTTCTATATTAGATTCCCATTCTCTCTAAGTTATCAAAGGCAAGTTAAAACCTGATTAGACTAAGGGACAACATAATCCATTGCCAAACTTTAACTTTACAGCGAAGTGCACTACACTTATTTGATACTTACACACATTTTGAGGTCATGCCAATAGAAATTTAAATGTTGTTGGATACACTGGTGTTGGTTAGTTTTAGAAAATTTCTATTTGTCAAATATGTTGGTTTCACGAAATAATATTTCCAACCAAGGGGATAAAGTCTTGGCATGTCTAGGACATAGTGGTGTTATTTCTTGCCTATATTTGTGATTTATTAGTATTCCACCACTAACAACTTCATTACATAGTTTTCTGTTTAGTAGTATATTACATCAATGATTTTTTAAAGGAAAATGATTTTTGAACGTCACAAACTGGAAGGAAATCTAGCCTTGAATTAGAAAAATGGAATATATTATGAAAAATATGTTTTTTGATCAAATATAGGCATGTTTCCTAATCATTTAAAAAACACAGTCATGAAAATAAACAATGATTTTGGAGACGGTGAATTACAGAACTCTCCAACTCAAAAACAAGTTAGCATATTCAATTTTGTGTGCATCAGATAAAAATTAATGAGTAACATTAAGTTTTCTTTGACTATTTATAGAACCATTTTAGAGATTATAAATGGAAATTATGTGTGCTAATCTTGCTCAATTAATTACAGGGAAAAAAAGGGGCATACATAATTTTTTAGCTTATGGGAATTAGATTCCTTTTCCTTTGGAATAGTACGCTGATAATTGAATATTACTATATTGAAGTTATATTCCTGGTTAGTATCACAATTTACAAAGTCTTCTCTTATTCTTTTTTAGTTTCTTGTTGTAATATTGTGTCAACAATACTTTTCTCCACCCATTAGATTTATACTAACCAACTTTGTTGTTGAAGTGTCACTTCTTCTTAGAGATAACTAGAGGAAACGATACAAATACAAAAGTGGAGCATGAGACATTCTTAATAGAAATTTCTAGCTCTGTTGTGTTTATTTGTGACATTTTATTTTCTTTGTTTATACAGGTCATCTGGCCACATAGTAGCCACTATTTCCCAGCTAAAGAAAAATTGCTCGAGTTTCTTTCTTTTATGGGGAAAAATGGCATTAACAATATTGCTAATGTTTAGGTATATATTGTATAAATCCTTTATAGTCTACTTTACTTTATATTCCAGTGTTCATTGACTTTCATGTCTTATACTCTGCATTGTAACTTTTTTGTTTTTGTTTTGCAGAAAATGGACTCAGTATTGATGGTAAGAAGAAAGGATTGAAGAAAGAGGGGAACAATAACACTAGAGTGAAAAAGAGAGATAAGTGTACTGGTCCAATGGTACCCGTAGAGCCAATATCCCGCATAAGACACGCAAATAAAGACTGATGGTCAAGTTTTCAGAGTTGGTGAATTCACTTGAAATTCCTTGGCAAGATAATGATTATGTTTTGAAGTGATGAACAATATTTTATCTGTAAATTGTACTCAAACCAATATTAAGTTGGAAACTCGTATTGTAATACTTGAGATTTTATATAATATAATTTGTGGTTGGAATTATTTATAGTTGCACTTGATATTACTTCGTATTGTAATTAACATATGTAACTTTGTGTTTTCACATTAAATGAACATCTAAATTGTATGGCATTTTTTTTAAATTTAGTTGCAAAATCATACTAATTAATTTATGTTGATTAATAATTAACACATAAAATATGTTAGTGTCAGTCTAGTCATACTGCCATCAGTGATCAAAATTACTCTTTTTCAGTTGCATATTAGGAGTCCCATACCAATAAATTTCACCATTCCACTAGGTCGTGCATTCATTGATGGTAGTAATTTTTCATCAGTTTTCCCTCACGAGGTACTTGCTGATTTTCCTCTCTATGGTCTTTAGTCATTAGTAACTTTTATTCTCAAAATCATATCAGTAGGTCATAGGATGGGTCTCATTAGTTTCTAGGGTCTCACCATCGTCAAATTAATGGGTCTAAAAGTTAGATTCTAAGAGTCTGAAAGTCTGAGGTATGTAATCTTAGAAATAGGGGAACAGTGTGGAAGAAAATTTTGCGCTCCATTGTACAGTTTGACAAGAATTAATAAGAGATGCAGCTCTGATTTGTGGGATCCATGTTGTATGAGATTTAGAATTTTTTTCTTTCCTTCATTTCATATGTAAATTGTAATGTTCCATCTCTCATCCATAAACATTTCCTTTTGAATGCTTTCAAGATAGAAAGGTAGGATCCATTTTCATGCTCTGCCTTGGGAAATCATTCATATTCTGTATTTTTTCTTCTATTTCAAAAGGATCCATTTATTGTGCCCTTTTCAACTCCTCACCAGTCTGTCCATCCCATCCTTTATTAAATTTAAATTGCTGAGTTTCCTGCCTATCTTGCCTCATGAAATACTCTGTGTCCTGACTTTAATTCCCCAGTTTCAACTGTCCTTTTCATATCCCCACACATCCTTGAAATTAATTCATTTATTTTATTTAAAACTTTTTTTTTCCCATCATTTTATCTAGCCTAATATCAGTCCATTTATTGTATTCCATTGAATATTCCTTTTACGGAGAGAGCCCTCTCCTGTCCTCGTAGAGCTAGCTACAACGCTGAGCGTGGTTTGATGTTACCCTAGATTATGCCTTTCTCAGCCTGAGGTAGATTTAGGCCATAACATAGTGGTGACTCCATTGGGGATCGAAATTTTTTTGTTTTCTTTATAAACTACAGACGGAGCCTGAAGTTAGCCAGGTAGCCTTCGAACTACTCTTGCTATGCAAGTGCATAGTAGATAAACGCTGCTTCAATCAATCTCTAGTTTAGTTTATGAACTGAACATCTGGTTTCCTCAGTAAAATATAATCAAGTTCAGATCTGATTGTTGATGGTGGGCAACGACCAAACATAGCAAGGCTGAAATCATTCACCTGGCGACTCTAGTGTTGAAAAATCCTAAGGTTCAGAATTTGTATGGAGAATCTACTCTTCAAGAATTAGTAGCCTGAGGAATTTCTTGGTGAATTCATTGTTATCAAAATGGTTTCGCTGGATCGAAGGTATGCTCCCATGAGCCGAGATCATATTCCAGGTTTTCCAAATAAAATTCCTAAGGTATATTGGCAAAGGAATTTGCCTACGTTTAAAGATGATGATAGGAAGGATGCTGCTTTACATCTGGTTAGATTTTATATACATATTCACAAGTTGAAGGTTGATTTTATTGAAGAATGTTTGATGAAAATGTTTATGGCTACTCTGGAAGATGAAGCTCGATCTTGGTATGAAAGTTTGTAGCCTGCTTGTATTTACTGTTTAAAGGATTTTCATACCATGTTCTTTGAAAGGTATAAAGAATATTATCCATCTTTAAATTTAGTTCAGAACTGTTGTAGCCATATTCATAGCTTTATTGAAAATCTTGAAAAAGTTTATGAAGATGATGACTTCATGGATGATGAGATCATGGAGGCTCTATACGAAAATCCATTTCAGTAGCATAAAGAGAACTTAGAAGATACTCATCAAGATGCTCAGGAAACTTTGCAACAGGATCAAGATCTTAGTACAATGGAAAATGATGAAAGAGAAGGTTTTATTTCAAATCTTTCCATAGAAGAAGAAAATATGTAGGAAAGTCAAGTTTCAATTTAACAATGTGATAAAGTCAAGACAACTATTTCATATCTAGATTCAGATCATGATGATCAGGAATACCTAGTGCTGAATCCCATGAAGGAGAGCTCTGCTGTTGAGATCATCTGGAATGAAGGAGACAGAGTTATTGATCCAAATGTTCTCATTTAATTAGAACAAAGCCTTCATGAGGAGCTAATCCAGTCAGTTCATGAAAAACAAGATGAGATATTTGTTCAAGTAAGTGAAAAATCTTCTTTCAATAACTCTGTTAGTGTCAATCTAGTCATACTTCCATCAGTGATCAAAACTGCTCTTTTGCATTTGCATATTGGGTGTCTCATACCAAATAAATTTCACCATTCTGCTAGGTCATGGATTCATTGATGGTAGTAATTTTTTATCAGTTTTCCCTCATAAGGTACTTGTTGATTTTCCTTTCTATGGTCTTTAGTCATTAGTCACTTTCATTATCAAAATCATGTTAGTAGGTCATAAGATGGGTCTCATTATTTTCTAGGGCGTCACCATGGTCAAATTAATGATTCAAATGTCAATAATATCAGCAAGGTCATGAGGAAGTCAATAAATTCAAAGTCACAGCACCTGGAAGATCAAAGAGACATTTTATTTAGCTTGATGTAATTTTCACCTCAAAACCATGTTTTAAGGTGAAAACATGATATTTTTCCTTTATTATCATTCATTATGTAATTTCATGTCATCATATGAAATAAGTCACAATTCAGAAGCTGTTATCTCTACAAAGTGATGTCCCTGCCCTCAGAGAAGTTTTCCGTAGCATGTTCAATGCCAAATCATCTTTTGAGTAGATCTATCAGAAAGAGCCTAGAAAGAGCTTTCCAACGGTATACTGCACTCTTAAAACTGACTTCTGGATTGAAATTTATGCTTAAGTGAAGTAAAAGTCCCTGTATCCTCATATACCCCCTATTTCCCATTTTTCCCTTTAAACTTTGTATTATTAAAGTTTAATATTTTTCTTTAATAAAATCCCTTCCCCCCCCTCCATATACATAGTCGCATGATTAAAATCCAAAAAATACTTGTGTGATTAAAACCACTTCCCCACCGTTACCCTTTAATAAAGTTCAAGGATTATAATAATCCCCGCCATCCCAAAATCACTTCCCCTCCATTCCCCGTTGAAAACCTTATGAAAAAAATTTCAAAGGTTCATATATATACCCCCCCGCCGTTCCCAAACCAATTCCCCTTCATACCTCTGAAACTTCATAATAAAATTTAAAGTTTCATATTACATAACCCTGCCGACCTTCCCATCACAAATCGCAATAGTTAATAATGTGCCCCGATTGGCCCTTCATTAAAAAAACTCTGATGCGATTATGTAAGTCCCTCCGATTGGATCTGCCTGATGTTATGTTGGTGGTCAATCCGATCGACGATCGGACGACCCATATCCAATCGGCTCTCCCATAATTCTTCCTCTGATTGATCGCAACATTCCCCGATCCCATCGCTTCGATCAATCGCAACCTTCCCTCCTTCGATTGATCGCAACATTCTCCGACTGACCCATCGCCAAAAACTTCGATGCGATTGTGACTTTCGATACGTATCCCCTGACGGATCCACTCCAATCATTCCACAACCGTCGATCTACCCCCATCGATCAGACGGACCACATCCAATCGCGCCATCGCAATCGGTGATTTCGTATATAACCTTGCCTCCGCTCCTTCTCCGATTTCCGATTCCGATTGACCCACGGGACCACCACGTAATATCTCTGCCCGTTCATTATAAATAGACCTTTCCTCTTTGTTAAATTAAATTTTATTTCAAACTTATTTTACAAAGGGCCTTTCTCTCCTAATGTCGGAAATGTTATATTGTGTTATGCGATACACCTCCCCGATCCTCCCGATCCCGATTGCGATTGGCACCAGAGCGATGCATATTTTCAAATTTTTTATTATATGATTGTATTCCCTCTCCCACCCCTTCCGATTTCAATTGCGATGCGGGTCCTGCCTCCTTTCCTTCGCTCCTTTCATTTAAAAAATTCCCTTCACAAAAAGCATATAATTTCATTTCACTTTTATTTCAAAGGTATTTTTATTAAAATTCAATTTTTTCCAAAAAAAATAGAGGAAATAAAAGCGACAGTGAAAGGGCCAAGAGAGCTTAAAATAAAATAGAGATATCTACGACAGCAGGAAAATAGGATCGGATTACCTATTTTTCCTTTAGCGAATTCTCGAAGAGTTTAAAATGTATTGTTGTTCCTTGTTTTCAGAGGCAAACGTTGGTTCTCTTTGCCATATTCAGATTTCTGTTCTTCAGCCGTTAGAACAGCTCCTCTTTTCATGGATCTATGGTTCCACAGTTCGGTTTATTTATTGTAATTGTAAATCATTTGAAATGGCTAGAGTATGTAATTCAACAGTAGGGGAAATAGTGTGGAAAGAAACGTTTTGCGCTCCATTGTACAATTTGACAGGGAATTAATAAGAGATGCAACTCTAATTTGTGGGATCCATGTGGTATGAGATTTAGCACTTGTTTCTTCCTTTGTTTCATATGTAAATTTTTATGTTCCATCTCTCATTCATAAACTTTTTTTTTTGAATGCTTTCAAGATATAAAAGTAGAATCCATTTTATATGCTCTCCCTTGGGAAATCATTCATGCTTTGTGTTTTTATTCTGTTTGAAAAGGATCCATTTATTGTGCCCTTTTCAGCTCCTCACCAGTCTGTCCATCCCATCCCTATTTAGTTTTATTTGCTATGTTTCCTGCCTATCTTGCCCCATGAAATACCATGTGTCCTAATTTAATTCCCGGTTTCAGCTGTCCCATTTTTGTCCCACACATCCCTGAAAATTTATTTATTTTATTTAAAGCCTTTTCCCCATAATTTTACCTTGCCTAACATCAGATTATTATTTCACTTTATTGAATATCCTTTTCATGGAGAGAGCCCTCTCATTTCCTTGTAGGGCTAGCTACAAGGCTGAGCGTGGTTTAGTTGTTACCCTGTTTTTCCCTTTTTCAGCCTGGGGTCCAATTCGGGTGCTAACATCTCTGGTGACCATACTGGGGACTAGGAAAAGTTTGTTGTTTGCTTTATAAACTACAGACGGAGCCTGAAGTTAGCTAGGTATCCTTCGAACTGCTCTTTCTCTGCAAAGTGCATAGTAGATCAACGCTGCTTCAGTCAATCTCCGGTTTAGTTTATGAACTGAACATCTGGTTTCCTCAGTAAAATGTAATCAAGTTCAAATCTGATTGTTGATGGTGGACAATGATCAGACATAGGAAGGCTGAAATCATTCACCTGGAAACTCCAGTATCGGAGAATCCTAAGGTTCATAATTTTATGGCGACTCTACTCTTCAAGAATTAGTAGCCTGAGGAATTTCTTGGTGAATTCATTATGGTTTCGCTGGATCGAAGGTATGCTCCCATGAGCCGAGATCACATTCCAGGTTTTCGAAATAAATTTCCTAAGGTAGATTGGAAAAGGAATTTTCCTACATTTAAAGATGATGATAGGAAGGATGTTGCTTTACATCTGGTTAGATTTCACATACATATTCGCAAGTTGAAGGTTGATTTTCCTGAAGACTGCTTGATGAAGATATTCATGGCCACTCTGGAAGGTGAAGCCCGATCTTGGTATGAAAGTTTTCCGCCTGCTTGTATTTACTGTTTAAAGGATTTTCATACCATGTTCTTTGAAAGGTATAAAGAATCTTATCCATCCTTAACTTTAGTTCAGAACTGTTGTAGCCATGTTCATAGTTTTATTGAAAATCTTGAAAAATTTTATGAAGATGATGACTTCATGGACGATGAGATCATGGAGGCTCTGTACGAAAATCTATTTCAGCAGCATAAAGAGAACTTAGAGGATACTCATCAAGATGCTCAGGAAAATTTGCAGCAGGCTCAAGATCTTAGTACAACGGAAAATGATGAAAGAGAAGGTTTTATTTCAGATCTATCCATAGAAGAAGACAATATACAGGAAAGTCAAGTTTCAATTTCAGAATGTGATAAAGTCAAGACAGCTATTTCAGATCGTGATGATCAAGAATACCTTGTGTTGAATCCAATGAAGGAGAGTTTTGATGTTGAGATCATCTGGAATGAAGAAGATAGAGTTATTGATCCAAATGTTCTCATTTCATTAGAACAAATCCTTCATGAGGAGGTAATCCAATCAGTTCATGAAAAACAAGATGAGATCTTTGTTCAAGTAAGTGAAAAATATTCTTTCAATAACTCAGTGATAAATGATAATTTGATTGCCATGTCATATGAAGATGATCAACAATGTTTTCAAATTTCAGAAGATCAGGGAATTAAGGACTGTCATTCAGGTTTTTCATGTTTTAAAATGTTATTTCATGAAGAC
The DNA here is from genome assembly GCA_034641835.2 of Pinus albicaulis. Lineage (NCBI taxonomy): Eukaryota > Viridiplantae > Streptophyta > Pinopsida > Pinales > Pinaceae > Pinus > Pinus albicaulis. Next base: position 640,498,751 of record CM076571.1, read on the forward strand.
AATCACTGTTTGAGCAAAAGAAAAAAAAATTAATTATTATCTCCTCTGTCTGAAGATGAGATAGATCAACTCCTGAAAGGTCATGTTACAGCCCAAGCTAAAGCAGATTTGCAGTGCACACATGGTCAAGAAAGTGTTGGTGAAACTTCTTCCTCTTTTGAAAATGATGACGGTCTTGTAATTAGTTTTATAGATTAGCAAACAGATAATATTTTCTTTCATGAAGATGATAAGGTTGTCATGTTTGATAATCTTGAAGATTGTTTTCTGTTTAAGAATGACCTAGACCATGAAGTTGAGGAATATGAGCTTGAGAGAGAAAATATGCTAGAATTTCTCATGGTCAAGGAACTTAAAGCTAAGACTTAGATGGCAGAAGCTTATACCTCTCTGTGCCTTCCTGTCACTCGGCAATCAATTGTTCTTTCAGATCAGAATGAAGCGAGTAGTTGTAATTTTGCTGCTGGATCTCAAGACCAACTAGTGCTTCAGGATTTTCAAGATCCCTTCAACATTATTTTGCAAGCATCAAAAAAGATAAATGTTGCCTGGTTCTTTATCATAAGCCTTGGTTTCAGTGGTTATTGTGAGTTGCCTACATGTACATCGTTCTACCTGCTCGAGAAAAGTGAAAGAAGAATTTTGGTATGTAGCCATCTGCTGGATTGGTTACATTGGAAGGCTCACTACACATGATTGTACATATTCTAGCAGTAGGTAGTTGGTTGTCATCATGATTTGAAGCCCTCAAATCTTGATGGACTGTTTCCATTAAAAAATCTTTGTGAGTACTGATTTCATTTAAGTAGGTCTTGAGTCATTTTTGTTTTAGTCAGTTTCAACATAGTTTCAGAGAAATTGTCTATTGTCGCCATTCATTCAGTTTGGGGCCTGAGGCGAAGGCTATAAAACTTGGATGATATGTGTATGGTTTGGTTTTATTTCAGTCTTCAGTCTTAGTCTAGAGTCAGATTCAGTTTACATTTGTGTCAGTTTTCAACATTTTTTACTCCATGCCCAATGGATAAGGCTACTTGGCCTACAGTGTTCTTGGCACCTCCAAGGAGCTACCATCCCCATTGGAGCCAATGTTAGTGTTAGTCTAGTCATACTTCCATCAGTGATCAAAACTTCTCTTTTGCATTTTCATATTAAGTGTCTCATACCGAATAAATTTCACCATTCCGCTAGGTCATGGATTCATTGGTGGTAGTAATTTTTTATCAGTTTTCCCTCATAAGGTACTTGTTGATTTTCCTTTCTATGGCCTTTAGTCATTAGTCACTTTCATTCTCAAAATCATATTATTAGGTTATAGGATGGGTCTCATTAGTTTCTAGGGTGTCACCATGGTCAAATTAATAAGTCAAATGTCAATAATATCAGCAAGGTCATGAGGAAGTCAATAAATTCAAAGTCACAGCACCTGGAAGATCAAAGAGACATTTTATTCAGCTTGATGTAATTTTCACCTCAAAACCATGTTTTGAGGTGAAAACATGATATTTTTCCTTTATTATCATTCATTATGTAATTTCATGTCCTCATATGAAATAAGTCACAATTAAGAAGCTGTTATCTCCACAAAGTGATGTCCATGCCTTCAGAGAAGTTTTCCATAGCATGTTCAGTGCCAAATCATCTTCCAAGTAGATCTATCAAAAATATCCTGGAAAGATCTTTCCAATGGTATACTGCACTCTTAAAACTGACTTCTGGATTGAAATTTATGCTTAAGTGAAGTAAAAGTCCCTATATCCTCATATACCCCCTATTTCCCATTTTTCCCTTTAAAATTTGTATTATTAAAGTTTAATATTTTTCTTTAATAAAATCCCTTCCCCCCCCCCCCTCCAAATACATAGTCGCATGATTAAAATCCAAAAAATACTTGTGCGATTAAAACCACTTCCCCACCGTCACCCTTTAATAAAGTTCAAGGATTATAATAATCCCTGCCATCCCAAAACCACTTCCCCTCCATTCCCCGTTGAAAACCTTATGATAAACATTTGAAAGGTTCATATATATACCCCCCTGCCGTTCCCAAACTACTTCCCCTTCATACTTTTGAAACTTCATAATAAAATTTAAAGTTTCATATTACGTAACCTCGCCTACCTTCCCATCGCAAATCGCAATTGTTAATAATGTGCCCCGATTGGCCCTTCGTTAAGAAAAATCCGATGCGATTATGTAAGTCCCTCCGATTGGATCTGCCCGATGTTATGTTGGCCATCGATCTAATCGATGATTAGACGACCCATATCCAATCAACGCTCCCATAATTCTTCCTCTGATTGATCACAACATTCCCCGATCCCATCTCTCCAATCAATTGCAACCTTCCCTCCTCCGATTGATTGCAAAATTCTTCGACTGGTCGATCGACCAAAAATCTAATGCAATTGTGACTTCCGATATGTATCCCATGATGGATCCCCTCCGATCATTCCACAACCGTCGATCTGCCCCCGCCGATTGGACGACCCACATCCAATCGCGCCATCGCAATCGCTGATTTCGTATATAACCTTGCCGCCGCTCCTTCTATGATTTCCGATTCCGATTGACCTGTGGGCCAACCATGTAATATCTCCACCCGTTCATTATAAATAGACCTTTCCCCTTTGTTAAATTAAATTTTGTTTCAAAATTATTTTAGAAAGGGCCTTTCTCTCCTCACGTCGGAAATGTTATATTGTGTTATGCGATACACCTCCCCAATCCTCCCGATCCCGATTGCGATTGGCACGAGCGTGATGCATATTTTAAAATGTTTTATTATATGATTGTATTCCCTCTCCCACCCCTTCTGATTCTGATTGCAATGCAGGTCCTGCCTCCTTTCCTTCGCTCCTTTCATTTAAAAAATTCCCTTCACCGGAAGCATATAATTTCATTTCATTTTTATTTCAAAGGTATTTTTATTAAAAGTGAGTTTTTTCCAAACAAAATAAAGGAAAGCAAAGTGAAAGTCAAAGGGCTGAGAGAGCTTAAAATAAAATAGATATATCTACGACAGCAGGAAAATAGGCTTGGATTACCTATTTTTCCTTCAGCGAATTCTCGAAGAGTTTAAAATGTATTGTTGTTCCTTGTTTTCAGAGGCAAACGTTGGTTCTCTTTGCCATATTCAGAATTTTTTTCTTCATCCGTTAGAACAACTCTTCTTTTCATGGATCTATGGTTCCACAGTTCGGTTTATTTATTGTAATTGTAAATCATTTGAAATGGCTAGAGTCAGTAATTCAGCAGTAGGAAAAATAGTGTGGAAAGAAACGTTTTGCACTCCATTGTACAGTTTGACAGGGAATTAATAAGAGATGCAACTCTAATTTGTGGGATCCATGTGGTATGAGATTTAGCGCTTGTTTCTTCCTTTGTTTCATATGTAAATTGTTATGTTCCATCTCTCATTCATAAACATTTCTTTTTGAATGCTTTCAAGATAGAAAGGTAGAATCCATTTTATATGTTCTGCCTTGGGAAATCATTCATGCTCTATGTTTTTCTTCTGTTTGAAAAGGATCCATTTATTGTGCCCTTTTCAGCTCCTCACCAGTCTGTCCATCCCATCCTTATTTATTTTTATTTTCTAAGTTTCCTGCCTATCTTGCCCCATGAAATACCCTGTGTCCTAATTTAATTCCCGGTTTCAGAGGTACCATTTTTGTCCCACACATCCCTGAAAATTCATTTATTTTATTTAAAGCCTTTTCCCCATCATTTTACCTAGCCTAACATCAGATTATTATTTCACTTTATTGAATATCCTTTTCACTGAGAGAGCCCTCTCCTATCATTGTAGGGCTAGCTACAAGGCTGAGTGTGGTTTAGTTGTTACCCTGTTTTTCCCTTTTTCAGCCTGGGGTCCAATTCGGGTGCTAACAAACTCAGTGATAAATGATAACTTGATTGCCATGTCATATGAAGATGATCAACAATGTTTTCAAATTTCAGAAGATCAGGGAATTAAAGACTATCATCCAGGTTTTTCATGTTTTGAAATGTTATTTCATGAAGACAATCACTGTTTGAGAAAAATAAAACAAAAAGTATTATCTCCTTTGTCTGAAGGTGAGATAGATTAGCTCCTGAAAGGTCATGTTACAGCCCAAGATAAATCAGATTTGCAGTGCACACATGGTCAAGGAAGTGTTGGTGAAACTTCTTCCTCTTTTGAAAATGATGATGGTCTTGTAATTAGATTTATAGATCAGCAAACAGATAATATTTTCTTTCATGAAGATAATAAGGCTATCATGTTTGATAATCTTGAAGATTTTTTTCTGTTTAAGAATGACCTAGACCATGAAGTTGAGGAATATGAGCTTGAGAGAGATGATATGCCAGAATTTGTCATGGTCAAGGAATTTACAGCTAACACTCAGACGGTAGAAGCTTATACCTCTCTCTGCCTTCCTATCACTCGGCAATCAATTGTTCTTTCAGATCAGAATGAAGGGAGTACTTGTATTTTTGCTGCTGGATCTCATGACAAGCTAGTGCTTTAGGATTTTCAAGACCCCTTCGACATTATTTTGCAAGCATTAGAAAAGATAAATGTTGCTTGGCTCATTATCATAAGACTTGGTTTCAGTGGTTATTGTGAGTTTCCTACATGTACATCATTCTACCTGCTCGAGAAAAGTGAGAGCCGAATTTCGGTATGTAGCCATCTGCTGGATTGGTTACATTGGAAGGCTCACTACACATGATTGTACATATTCCATCAGTAGGAAGTTGCTTGTCATCATGATTTAAAGCCCTCAAATCTTGATGGACTGCTGCCATTAAAAAAACTTTATAAGTACTAATTTCAGTTAAGTAGGTCTTAAGTCATTTTTGTTTTAGTTAGTTTCAACATAGTTTCAGAGCAAGTGTGTAATGTTGTCATTCATTCAGTTTGGGGCCCGAATTGAAGGCTATAAAACAGAAGGTCTGATTTCATTTTTGATGTGTAAGTTGTTTGAGTCATTTTCGAGTGAGTTAATTTGTGTCGTCAAGTCGTCAGTTTTCAGTCATGCATTTCAGCTTGATTTTTTGACTCCATTGCCCAATGGATAAGGCACTGGTCTACTCTCCCAAAGATCAATCATTCTTGGCACCTCCAAGGAGCTACCATCCCCATTGGAACCAATGTTAGTGTCAGTCTAGTCATACTGCCATCAATGATCAAAATTGCTCTTTTGCATTTGCATATTAGGAGTCCCATACCAATAAATTTCACCATTACACTAGGTCATGGATTCATTGATGGTAGTAATTTTTCATCAGTTTTCCCTCATGAGGTACTTGCTAATTTTCCTCTCTATGGTCTTTAGTCATTAGTCACTTTTATTCTCAAAATCATATCAGGAGGTCATAGGATGGGTCTCATTAGTTTCTAGGGTCTCACCATGGTCAAATTAATGGGTCTAAAAGTCAGAGTCTAAGAGTCTGAAAGTCTAAGTTCTGTAAACTCAGAAGTAGGGGAATAGTGTGGAAGAAAATTTTGCGCTCCATTGTACATTTTGACAGGAATTACTAAGAGATGCAGCTCTGATTTGTGGGATCCATGTGGTATGAGATTTAGCATTCGTTTCTTTCCTTCGTTTCATATGTAAATTGTTATGTTCCATCTCTCATCCATAAAAATTTCCTTTTGAATGCTTTCAAGATAGAAAGGTAGGATCCATTTTCATGCCCTACCTTGGGAAATCATTCATATTCTATATTTTGTATTTTGTTTGAAAATTATCCATTTATTGTGCCCTTTTCAACTCCTCACCAGTCTGTCCATCCTATCCTTTATTAAATTTAAATTGCTAAGTTTCCTGCATATCTTGCCCCATGAAATACTTTGTGTCTTGAATTTAATTCCCCAGTTTCAACTGTCCTTTTCATATCCCCACACATCCCTAAAATTAATTCATTTATATTATTAAAACCTTTTTTTTTCCCATAATTTTATCTAGCCAAATATCAGTCCATTTATTGTATTCCATTGAATATTCCTTTTACAGAGAGAGCCCTCTCCTATCCTTGTAGGGCTAGCTACAAGGTTGAGCATGGTTTGATGTTACCCTAGATTCTGCCCTTCTTAGCCTGAGGTAGATTTAGGCCATAAAAAAATCAATCTAAAACTATTAAAAAAATAGTTTATATTGATTAATGATAAACACAAATAAAATGAATATATGACTAAATTAGTCATTTATAATGATTATTAATGAAAGTAAATGATTGAATATAAACTACTAAATTAGTTGTTTATATAATGAATAAATGACTACTGCAAATGATAAATTTATGACTATAAATGACGACTAAATTTTGCATATATACGACTATTAGTAGCTAATTTATAGTATCTTATAAAATGACTAAATTTAGTCATATTTCTTAGGTCATTAATTGGTTTCAAACGATGACTAAATTTGCATATATATGAATATTAGTAGCTAATTTAAAGTATCTTATAACATAACCAACATTTTGGCCATATTTCTTTAGTCATTAATGGGTTTTCTTGGGTGATTATATAGTCATATATTTTGTTGTATATTTGGTCATCAATTGTGACAATTAATGACCAAATCAATGACCAAAACAACGACCAAATTAATCACAAAATCAATGGCTAAATTAATGATCAAATCAATGACTAAATTAATGACTAAATCAATGATTAAATTAATGACCAAAATAATGACCAAATATACAACTAGAAAACAAAATTGAGATAACCAATTAATGACTAAGCTAAAAATGACCAAAATTTGGTCACATTATAAGATACTGTAAATTAGCTAATATTGGTCATCGACGAAAAATAGTCATTTATATGCAAATTTTAGTAGTTTTTTTAGTAACTAATTAGCCATTTTCTATTAGTGCTGTAACCACTTTTTTTAAATTTTACTTGTTTTCCAAATCAATCAGAATGCGATATTGGGAGCATACGATATAGGTTTTGAGGTAAATGAGCCATGTAAGATTCAAGGTGACGAGATATTCGTTTTGGCATCGATTTCGAGTCATTTAGAACAAATTTAATTTTGATCATTTTATTGATCCACTCGATCATTCCTGTCCACTAAAAATTTTTGGACCCTAAAATATCACTTTCAATTAACAAAAAGATGAGGGTATAGTTCCCTCATCCTTAAAATCTCAATCCATTTGGATTTGCTTTGATTTTTTCCTTTGAGCCCCAGATGTAGGTTCTCCATCTTCCCTTGTTTTGAAGTCCTTGTTTTCCTGTCATGGATACTATCTTGCTGCAATTATTCAGAGATATTCAGGAGAGAAATATTCATTTTAAGGAATCTGAAAATTCTCTCCTTGAACTTCAATTAATGGAGGCTGATACAACCTTAAATTCTCAACATTAAAAACTGCATAAATTTTCATATATGAAGGAAAATCCAACCTGAAGGCATTATTACCAATATTTTCTAGAATTCTGAATGGACCATACAAATTGCTTTCATCCTTTTACCTTCTCCTTGGAGTCCCTATTTTCTAATGTGAATCCAAACTTCATAACTGACTTCGAAACTGTGATCGAAATGATGCTTATCATGTCTGGTCTTGTACTTGATTGGACTCTTCTCCAACTGTTCTTGAACGGTTTGATGTACCGATTGAACTTGTTCAATGAATATTTTTTATTTTTCTATGTCACTATGTCCATCAATAGCAACATCTTTCCAAAAGATCAAATCTAATGGAGATTTGGGCAAGTATCCCAAGCATGCCTCAAATGGAAATTTTTGAGTCGATGAATGCTTGGCCCAGTTGTGAGCATGTGGAATATAGTGCAAATTTCATCCGACAACTTAGGATGCTTGATGCAATAACCTCGAAGAATATGTACCACTAATTTTTTCACCACCTATGTTTGGCCATTTGTTTTCATATGGAATTTGGTACTCCTTTTCAATTTGGTGTCCATGATTCCCCACAATATTGACCAAAAGTTCTCGACAAAGCGAGAATCTCTATCACTAACAATTGATGTGGGAAACCGAAAATGTATCCATATATTCTGAAAGAATAATTGAGAATTTTGTTCAGCTATAACCTGCTTTTTACAAGGCATCAAAATACACATTTTGTTGAACCTGTCCAGAACCACATAAAGATAATCATGACCTATCCTAAAGATTGGTATACCAACTACAAAATCCATATAAACACTCTCCCATATACGGGAAGGTGCTGGAAGTGGTGTATACAACCCAAAATTTCTATTGCTAGGCTTACTAACAGCACATAATGAAAATCCTCTTACAAATTGTGACACACTTTCGAGCATACAAGGTCATTAACAATACCTTTGTAATTGTGTCACTATCTTACCTACACTGGAATGAACAACAATAAGAGAATTATGTGCTTCCCTTATGATGTTGACTCCCTCTCCCTATGGAATATAAATCTTGCCAAGATGGTACAACAAGTTATCATGCACATGATAATCCAATTCATCTACTCGGTTACCTTGACACAAAGTCACATATACATCTTCGAAATCATTATCTAAAGAATTTTTCTTCACATAGCTCTCATCAATGAAATAATATGCTTAATAATAATGGATGAAATAAATAGTCGTCTAGAAAGCATATAAGAACCTTGTTATAAATACATTTCTTATACCTTATAACCAAGTGGAATTTTTGAAGAAAACCCATCCATTTTAAGTGCCTCGCTATTTAGAGCTTTGTTTGTGATTGAAAGTATTGTAATGGCTGATGATCTGTGTGAATGAATGTTTCCTTACAAATCAAGTAATTTTTCCAATTTTTCACACTCTGCACCAATGCATACAATTCCTCTTCATATGTAGGATAGTTAATCACTGCACCATTAAAATTTTCTGAATGAAAATAACTGGGCTAAGCATGTTACAATAAGACTGCACCCATGGCATAGTCACTTGCATCAGTCTGTATCTCAAATCATTGTCTCAAGTCAGGAAGTGAAAGTATAGAAGTTGAAATTGTCTTTTCCTTCAATGCATCAAACACTTTTTGTAGTTTTCCTCCCCACTAAAAAAATTTATTAACAGTTGTCAATGCATGCAATGGAGTTGCAATGGAAGAAAAGTTGGAAATAAAAAATTTCTTAATTTATGCATTTTACATCACTAACATCCTATACATGCCAATGTTAGGAAGAGGAAAATCTTGTTGCAATTGGATTTCATGTTGGATTCCTATTTTATGAGGAAATCCCTTAGGCTCCTGAAGAATCTCATCATATTGGTTAACATCCTCAATGAATTCGTATTTCAACTTTGCATCACAATATTGAAAGGATTCATTCTAGACATCATTCTTGGGTTTTATCATCAAAAGTAAAAATTTCCTTAAATAATTAACAAGTATATTCATTTGTCTAGAATTCACAAGTGCAATGTTTAGTTTCTTGCGATTTCCTCTAACAATATATTGAATACCATATTTAAACAAATGATCCTTGTTTTCATGGAGATGAAAGATATCTCTTCTGTCATAAAGGTATGGGATTTCCAAAACAATAACACATATGTATAATAGAACTACATTAAGTTCTACATCATAAATGAAGTTTGCAGTAATGTCAAATTTCAATTTTCATTTTCTAGTTACTTGCAACTTTTCATTGTCACAAACCCAAACTAAAGGATAAGGTTTAGGATGAGGAATTATTTCCAAATTCAAAATTTTGACAATGTTTTCTAAAATGCGATTTGATTCTGAGCCACTATCAAATAGAGTATCAATTCTGTTATGTTTTGAGATAAATATAATATGAAAAATCACTATTATTTCTTTTTCAGTTTGAGTTTAATTATGGCTATTTGAAGAACTAGTGCTATCAATGGATTCATTACCCTTCAATCCCAGAGTTGTGATCATTTTTTCATCTCCAGAATCAGATCCTAAATCATGTTGTGTAGTTGTTGTTGTCTTTTTCTTTCCTTTGTTGTTAAAAGTTTTTGGTCTTATCTCGAGATGAAGTTTCCAACAATGATCTTATTCATGACAGTCCTTTGAACAATTCTTGCATGTTATTTTTTCTCCCTCTTTATTGATGGAAGAATTCTTCTTTCCTTTTCCTTTTAATTTACCCTTTACTTTGTATCCACCCTTAAATGGATTTGTGTTACCCTCTTGTGGAACATTTTTCCCTCTTGCTTCTAGATGTGTTTCCTGTACACAAACCTCATGTAAACTTCTAGGTTTAAATATGAGAATAGTGTGTCTCAATTAGTTATGTAAAACTCCAATTTAGTTGAGTAATGTGTCTTGAGATGATAAATCTACACAAAAAATCAATGCTCTCCTTCTAAACTCTTGGGTATAACTTTGCAGACGTTGACCCTTTAATTTCCTAAAAATTTTCCAATCCATGATAGATTTCTGCAGGTATGCTAAAGAATAAAATTTCCTTTATAATTCCACAACAAAATAATTCCAAGAGGATAAAACCTTACCGTGTTTCTTCATGCCCTCTTGAGTTTTGGCTTCCCACCAAATAAGTGTTTCACTTTCCAACATTAATGAAGCAACTTGAATGTTTCTCTTATCATACTTGATCCTTTGTATGCTATAATACACTTCAATCTGACGAACCCAATTATATAATTTCTTAGCATTTACCTATCCATTATACATAATCAATTCAAACTTTATGTCAAGTTTCAAAAGTGGAGTTTTACCATGTACCTTTGGAGAATGTGGAGGTGTTTGTGAAAGGGTTTTTGTGGAAGATGATGATGGTGAAGATGGTGGTGAGGATGGTGATGAAGAGAAAGGTGTAGTTAACGGTGGTTTGTAATCATTCCTTCCATTCCATTTTGGAGTTTTATCTCTGTCTCCCTTTTGAGGATTTGAGCTCTCACCTTGAAACCTTGTGTTCCTCTCCTCATAGAGAAATTTTACCATTTCTGTCATGTCCAAGAATGCCTTTCTGAAATCCTTTTCATCCTATGACTTATTTTCTAGCTCTCCTTCATGTGTCATGACTGGTGAGTATTTTGGTGAAACTTGAAGTGAAATTTTTGGTGGAGATTGTGGCAAATGTGCTCTCATAGACCTAACTTGAGCACTTGCTACCAAAAGCTTTCCTTCTCCTCTTTTGAGCTTGAACCTTGTAAGCATCAGACACACTTGCAACAAAATTGAACCCTCAAAGCATCCAAAGAACCAAAGCTCTGATACCAAAGTTATCTATATATGTAAACTTGAGTTTTTATCGTTAAAATTTCAAGTGAAATGTTTAGTTTTTTTCTTGCAATTATATTAATTACACTATCACATAAACATGATTTTAAACTCAGTTTTGCATAAAATAATGAATACATTAGTACCATAATAGTATACAGAAGAAAAAAAATGATGAACGAGTTCACCCCACCTGGGCTACATTTGTTGGTCTAACTTCCAATGTTCGGCCTCTTTCATTATGCTAAAGAAATATGTGTTTAGATATACTTACAATGCTAAGAATGAAAAAGAAATGTCTCCAATGGCTCCTGAACAGTAAAAACCCCCTAGTTGGGCTCCTTCTGCACTCACAAAGGTCGAAAATTGATTGAGATATTCTCCAGAGAAGTTTTCCAGCTAATTTTTCCCCAATTCACACCCACCTCCTTTTTTTTCTACAAATCCTACCTTTTGTGGCCACGTGGAGCGAAAAATTCACCCCGCACTAGAGATATTCACATCGGTTTGGGAGAAATTTGTTGCTTCATTAAATTTATGATCTCGATCCACAAACCAACAAAAATGCACCACTTCATGTAGCTATAGCCATTGGATCATGGAAAATTTTAGGGGCTAATATTCGCAGGTGGGCTAATTTTCCATGGTTTTTCAAAAAAAAATATTTGCCAATTTCCATTTTTTTTCTGAAAATGATTCGCCCAAATTTTACAATATAAAAGTATTTTACATTTAAAATTGCCAAAATTGTATAGATAATATATATAATATCATTATAAATTTGAATAATTTTACAAATACATTAATAAACATTTTATAGTTTACATATTAGGGGCTAGTGAGATTCGCCATTTTTTTAAACTTCAAGATAATTTTCCATCCTTAAAATTATCCCTGCATTGGATTAGGGGTCAGTTTAAACCTATTCTCGCTAATTCCTTAACCCCGATTCGGAACTGTAGTTGATTTTTGAGTCGGGTTAGGCCACGTTTTAATTCCTGCCATATACGTTAAACAAACATGCTTTTAAACTGTGATTGGAGTCGTAGTTTTCGTCATTAGGGGAAATTTGAGGCCTAAAATGGGCCTCCTATGGAAATTATAAAATAATAGTGAAATAATAAAATAATATTAGATTACATCATCAAGTTTTAGAGGGAAAAATTAAAAAACTACTTTTTCAACCAGTATTTTAAACTTATATCCCTATGTTTTTACTAAAATTTCGAGTCGAAGTACTCGTTCGATACAAAATTTAATTCCTCATCCAAGGAGTACCCATGTCACATACTTTCTATGTACCCTACTACATGAAAAATTATAAATACATGAAAAACATGATTGCAATCATGTGCTTTCAGTATTTCGCATTTTTCGTGTAGTGGGGTCCATCGAAAGTATGCAACATGGGTACTCCTTGAATGAGGAATGAAATTTTTCATCCAACGAGTACTCCTGCTCGAAATTTGAGTAAAATATTTGGGAGATAAGTTGAAAATGCGAGTTGGAAAAGTAGTTTTATTATTTTATTGTTTTTTGATCAAGTTTGCCTTTTTACTTAAAAAATGGTGAATCATCCCCCATGGTTGACATCATCATCTAGAATCCTATTGGTTCTTATAAAGTTTATTTCGGTTGTAAATTTTACTTAGGAGGCCCATTTTAGACCTCAAAATTCCCCTAATGCAAGGTTTAGACCCATGTTAACTAGGCCTTAAAATTTAACTTGACCATTAGTTCAATCATGGCATGTGCTATGGGATATGTAATAGACCGTCGGCCACCAGAGTTAACCCTTATCTGCCAAGACTTTAGGTTTTGATTTTAATATATGGTTCATTGGCGTTGATATATGTGTTGGGGTCGGGGTTAACCCCAGGCCCTATCTACCTACCACATACTCGGGTTGGGTGAACCAAGGCCTAGGATTAACCACGATCCCGATGTCAAAATCCTCCACCATAAAACATTAAATATATGCCAACTCCATAGGTTAATAAGAAACAATTTAGGTAGGTCGGTGGAGGGATTTTCTACCAAACGGTTGGTTGTGAGTTCGAATCTTGTGGAGGTTGGTTCAACCTTCCACCAAAATTTTTCAAGGTCATTAAGAGACCACATGGTTGCTAGGTATTGGCCAACGTGGCTCTTCTTAATTGGTCCACACAAATAAAACTTGAACCAATAGAATTAAACAAACCACCAACGAACCACGATGTGACACTTGTCACCATAGCGTTGGCTGATAAAAATACACATATCATGTCCTGTCATTTCCCAGTCAGCATACGAACTGTTGGCTGGGCATACCTGAAACCACATTCTTTAATATTTTAGTTGTTTTCCAAATTGATCGGAATGTGATATAGGAACCATACAATATCATTTTTGAGTGAAATGAGTTGTGTTGGATTCAGGATGATGAGATCATTGCTTTGGCACTAGTTTTGATCTGTTTCAAGCATGTTGACTTTTCACATTTTATTGATCCATTGTGACGACGGGGTCATCCACAGTCCCGTTTTAGCTCAACTTTTTAACAAAGCTGTGTGTGAAATGTATCCGAAATTTTCTCCACAATCTCCTCACAATCTGGGCAACCCAACATGTTCTTGATATAAATCAACCATATTATATAACCCTCGGCAGGTACATATATTAAACCATGTTCCTACATCACATATTTCATATTGTGCTAACTTCACATATACAATCATTATACATAATGTATCCACACATATATTATGACCTTCTTTAATATTGGAAACATTACAACGAATTCCAACAATAATCGGGCATAATTTTATTAACTCGCAACCTTAATACATCTTTGATTTGGATTAAGCTGCAAACCTTGACACATACGTATGCATGGGCCCAGCACTAATGGCCTTCTCCATGCGACGGTTGTTATCACGTCGCGCCGCTTCGTCTGATCAGATGGATATCGCTCGACCAAGATGCATGAGCAATAACGAACGATGGCGCGTAGTGAGAGAAATTTTCTTGGGCCCCGCCTATGCCGCGCGTCAGCTGCTATATGGAATCACTCCCAACTCCTCAAATACCGCTCACCGTGTAAAGGTGGTGCGATGAAAACTAGAAACTGCCTTCACTGCTCATCTGGTCATGGTTCCGCTTCTTCGACACGCCAGGTTCTGCTATACTCCATTGCGCTCAGGTTCCTCCACCTTTCAATTAAGGTTCCATCGAGCACCGTTCTATTGAAGACTCGCCTCGATACACAGCTTCACTTATTAGGTGGAAATCTCTGGCACTTAAATTGGATGCTCTGTTTTTGAAAACGTCGATTCCTTCTGAATCGATGCTTCGGCTTATATATCAGTTCACCTCACGGCACTCAAGATACCCCTCAGATATTCAACCAAATAATTCCATGATTTCAAATATCAAACTAAGCCAGTTCTTCATTACAAGAATGTCTCTACCTGGAATTCGAATCCCACCACCATGGTTCCTTAACAGGTTTTCACTTTTAACTTCATACGCAGAGATTCATACTATACATAATTTTAGAGAATAATGAACGAACACACAAACACGCAAGGTATTCCCCACACAGAGCTTAACAACAGATGCACAGTTACACTGAGATAATTTCCTCACACGATTCGACCAAGAAGACATAAAATCACACACGGGATTTATAAAAAATTCTCCAAAATAGATATATATATACATATATATACAGGTGATCAATCTCAAAAGAAATTCTTACAATTTCATGGCAGGCCAAGTATTCAATTCAGTGGCCATTTTCCTCCTACTCCATTGTTGAAGAGTTCTCTACCTCTCTCTGACTCCCTCTCTGATTCTATCCTATCTAAACTCTTCAGGATTACATTTATACCACAAGGATGACCTGAATCGGTTCAAGTGTCCAAACAGTTCAACAACTCTTAGCATTCTCAATTCCTGAATTTAGACTCAATAGCTGACTAATCCTAAACTGACTCTTTGTATTCCTATCTTAACCAATTCTCATGTTCTAAAAATAGCTTGAGAACAATTATAATTCGCTACCAAAATATTCAAAATATTAATATTTACAAGAAATTTAAAGAACATGGGACACCCTATGTCTACTTATGTACAAAGTAACTTTTGAGCCTAATGCCCCTGCATCAGACTCCCAAGCTTCAAAATTTTCATGGCCTCCTGATCATGTGCTCTTCGTCTCTGCCTCCAAGATCCCATACTTGGTTTTGTTGCTATCCATAGCTGCATCATCCTTCAACTGATCTTCTCCAGGCTTCCAGACTTTGTTCTGTAAGTCAAATCCAACTATACTTTCACTATCTACCATTGTCTTTCTCTTGCTGAAACTCTCCTGATTTCCTGCTGTTGTCTGCTACTCCTAAGTCACTTTCATCATCAGTCTTCTGATGTACTCAATCTCCATGTCCAGCTTATCTTCTAGCTGGAAATTATCTTGCCCTCTGCTGTCGCCTTCAATCTCTGTCGTTGCAAATATTCCTGCTCTTGTTGTCTCACATGCTATTAACATGTTTATTACTTCTGCAGGTGTCATCCTCCATGTTGTGTCGGCTGCCACCATGGGTGTTGCTGTCTCCCCTTCCCATCCCTCTGCAACACTTTTCCTTTGTTCATCATCTGCAAATTCATTCTAAAAAAACAATCCACTATTTAAATTCCTACAAGCAGTGACATACTCATCCAGTATACTAGTAAACAGAATATGATTCTGCAAGCTAGTATCTGCTCCTCTCCTCTTCACATTTTTAGGCATCCTTGCTCCAGGGTCTGCAATCCCTTTCTTTTCTTCAAATGCTCTCAACAAACAATTCAGCCAATCCTCCTGTGTTTGTTTTACATCTTCAACATGTTGGAAGTTAGCTCCAACATCTCTTCCTTCCTCTTGGGAAATCTTCAACAACTGCCTCTCATCCTCTTGATGGATTATGGAAATCCAATCAAGTTCTCAAAGCTTTTCTTTCTCATAGTCTGTCAGCATGGAATGCTAATTCCTCCTCACTTCAGTAGCTTTTAAAATCTGCTCTCCAGTCTGCTCTTGGCCCATCAGTTTAGCCAATTATTCTTTGTCAGTGACAAATCCCTGCATATGAGACACGGTTGTCTCATCCTCCCTCAGCAATAGTTTTTCTTCTCTAAAGACAATTTCAAAGGACGAATTGTCTTCTGCAACACCTGTACACACAAACAAACTGTCATTGTTAAAACCATGAGACCCAATGATCTCAATTGATGACCTGGTCACCAATTATTCTCCCGGCAATTCTAAGTCTGGTTCAAGGCTCAAAAACTCTTCATCATATTTCTCTTCAGCTGTCAGATTCATCTCCACTGCTCCAATCATCATGCCTAGATGCTGATCCTTCACTATGTTTTCAACCAACACAGTTTCTTTTCTATTTATCTCTCTGACAACTTCAAGCTGTTGTTCTTCCTCTTTCTCTACATGATTAACACATGAATCATCAGCAGGAAAGTTCCAGTGCTTCAATGCCTTCTTTTCTTCTGACAACACATATGTATGTTGTACAGAACTCCTTTCCAAACCTTCTATTAGCACCTCAGCATGCGGATCTGCATCTTTCATGAGACTGTCAGCTAGTCTCATTTTTCTCCCATCATCTGCTTCATGAACTCCATCCATGAAGATCTTCCTGCCTTGTTTTCCCAGCGACTCATCCAGTGCATTGGTCCTCTGCTTTTCCAATTCTCTTCTCTGGAAGTCCAACCTCTTATATAACTCAACAACTTCCATAGGAGTAGATTTTGGGAACCTTACACAACATTTTATGCCTCTGTTGGCCCCTCTCTCTCAGCTTCAAAATTCTGTTGGATATCTTCATTTGACCCTTCTGTCTTCATCTCTTCCTGAGACCTCATTATCTCAACATTGATCTGAATAGATTTCAGATTCAATATCTTCTTCTCACCAAAAAACTCTGAAGCTTGTTCATCTTCCTGTGGTGTTCCTACAAACATACACAAATTTTCAATTTTCAAATCACAAGACCCTTCAGTCTTGGCTTCTTCCTCAAACACTACTTCTTGAACAGGTCTGCACATGGAATCTTCAGTTTCCATCCTTGTCTCAAGAACTCTGGGTTCTTCTTCCTCTGTGGAGTTTGTCATCACTTCACATTTGTCCGACTCAAGAACACAAGCCCCTACATCATCTGGACTTGTCCAATAACTCAGGAATTCCTCAATGATTTCCTCCTCTTCAGCAAGACAAGCTTCTTGCTTCCTCGAGTCTTCACTATGTCTCACAAGATCTCCTACAGGTCTCCATTCTTCACCTGTGCTTTGTTCTGCTTCACAGAAAAAAAATTCTTCTTTCAACTCAGTTGCTCTGAGTTCTTCTCTCAACAGGGAAATCTTCTTTTGCCTCAACATCATCTGTAATGGTTGCCATTTCAAATTCTTCCTCATGAGCCAACCAAATCTCTGGATTTCTTCTATCCTTAGTTTCAATCTGTTGAACTCTTCCCTGATATCAACAAATTCCCTCCAATACTCTTCATCTGTGAGTCTCTTCCTTATGCCATTTTATTTGGCATCTTCACTCATTCTTCTATTGTGGCCTCTCCCATAACCTCTGCAATATCTGCAGTCTCTGCTATGGCTCTCAGTAGCCATTCTCTTCTCTAGGAGTTCTTCACTCACAAGCTGCACTAAGCCTCTGCAACAGCAAGCTCTCTTGCTTCAACTTACCTCACCAATCCTTTCCTCTGGATCCGACTTTTGGCAAGTACTGGTCCCCTCTCTCTGGAACCTTCTAGGGTTCACTCTGCAACTTTCTCAAGAACACCTCTTTTCTTCTGTCATCCAACCTCTGTTGGGAATATTCCAGGTTCTGCCACACTCTTTCTGCACTCAGAATCCCTTGTTGGATTCCTCTATCATTGCTCTCAAAGCTGTGATCTACTTCTACTGAGATGTATTCAGTTTTTTCACTCTGACTTCCACAAACAATCCTCCAACTAGAGCTAAACACTTCTCACTTCTCTTGAGAACACTTCAATTGTCCTCTTTATCCAACCTCTAGCTGAATACCATACTCACTACCTTCACTATCAAAATCTATCTTCAATTTTCCACAACCATAATTCTGCAATTTCAAATTCAATTAGATTAATGTTAATTACCTGCAAGATCATGATCCTGTCCTCCACTCATCCTGAAAATCCTATTCACTATGATTCTATGTAATTTGCTGCCTGATCTTCCTTATTCAAGTCTGTAGTCTTCAAAACTCTTGTCCTCCAATTGGACTCTACAATTCTGCAATCACCTTCTGTAGGCTGAAATCTCATCAGTTTCCACAAGTCTGATTTCCTTGCATTCACCAAACTTGGACTTTTCAAAAAGAGCTATTCCTAAAGCTCTGATACCACTTGACGGTGGGGTCATCCACAGTCCCATTTTAGCTCAACTTTTTAAAAAATTTGTGTGTGAAATGTATCCAAAATTTCCTGCCCAATCTCCTCACAATCTGGGCAACCCAACATGTTCTTGATATAAATCAACCATATCATATAACCCTCGATAGGTACATATATTAAACCACGTTCCTACATCACGTATTTCATATTGCGCTAAATTCACATATATAATCATTATACGTAATGTATGCACACATATATTATGGCCTTCTTTAATATTGGAAACATTACAACGAAGTCCAACAATAATCGGGCATAATTTTATTAACTCACAACCTTAATACATCTTTGATTTGGATTAATCCACAAACCTTGACACATACGTATGCATGCGCCCAGTGCTAATGGCCTTATCCATCCAACGACTGTTATCACATCGCGCCGCTTCGTCTGATCAGACGGATATCACTCGACCAAGATGCGTGAAAAATAACGCGTGATGGCGCATAGTGAGAGTAGTTTTCTTGGGCCTCGCCTATGCCACGCGTCAGTTGCTCTATGGAATCTCTCCCAACTCTTCAAATACCGCTCACCATGTAAAGGTGGTGCGATGGAAACCACAAACCGCCTTCACTGGTCATCTGGTCATGGTTTTGCTTCTTCGACACGCCAGGTTCCGCTCTACTCCGTTGCACTCAGGTTCCTCCACCTTTCACTTAAGGTTCGATCGAGCACCATTCTATTGAATACTCGCCTCAGTACACAGCTTCACTTATTAGGTGGAAATCTTTGGTGCTTAAATTGGATGCTCTGTTTTTGAAAGCATTGATTCCTTTCGAATCGATGCTTTGGCTTATATATCAGTTCACCTCATGGCACTCGAGATACCCCTAAGATATTCAACCAAATAATTCCATGATTGCAAATATCAAACTAAGCAAGTTCTTCATTACAAGAAGGTCTCTACCTGGAATTCGAATCCCACCACCATGGTTCCTCAACAGTTTTTCACTTTTAACTTCATACGCAGAGATTCATACTATACATAATTTCAGAGAATAATCAACGAACGCACAAACATGCAAGGTATTCCCCACACAGATTTTAACAACAGATGCACAGTTACACTGACATAATTTCCTCACACGATTCGACCAATAAGACATAAAATCACACACGGGATTTATAAACAATTCTCCAAAATAGATATATATACATATATATATATATATATATATATATATATATATATATATATATATATATAGGTGATCAATCTCAAAATAAATTCTTACAATTTCATGGCAGGCCAGATATTCAATTCAGTGGCCATTTTCCTCCTACTCCGTTGTTGAAGAGTTCTCTACCTCTCTCTGACTCCCTCTCTGATTCTCTCCTATCTAAACTCTTCAGGATTACATTTATACCACAAGGATGAACTGAATCGGTT
This sequence comes from Pinus albicaulis, assembly GCA_034641835.2. Taxonomy (NCBI): domain Eukaryota; kingdom Viridiplantae; phylum Streptophyta; class Pinopsida; order Pinales; family Pinaceae; genus Pinus; species Pinus albicaulis. The sequence goes on from CM076571.1 coordinate 640,518,799, forward strand.
CAGGTCTCCAAACAGTTCAGCAACTCTTAGCATTCTCAATTCCTGAATTTAGACTCAATAAATGAGTGATCCTAAACTGACTCTTTGTATTCCTATCTTAACCAATTCTCATGTTCTCAAAATAGCTTGAGAACAATTACAATTCCCTACCAAAATATTCAAAATATTAATATTTACAAGAAATTTAAAGAATATGGGACCCCCTATGTCTACTTATCTACAAAGTAAATTTTGAGCCTAATGCCCCTGCATCAGACTCCCAAGCTTCAAAATTTTCATGGTCTCCTGATCATGTGCTCTTCGTCTCTGCCTCCAGGATCCCATACTTGGTTTTGTTGCTTTCCATCAGCTGCATCATCCTTCAACTGATCTTCTCCAGGCTTCCAGACTTTGTTCTGTAAGTCACCTCTAGCTATACCTTCACTATCTACCATTGTCTTTCTCTTGCTGAAACTCTCCTGCTTTCCTACTACTGTCTGCTGCTCCTGAGGCACTCTCATTATTAGTATTCTGATGTACTCAATCTCCATGTCTAGCTTATCTTCTAGCTGGAAATTATCTTACCCTCTGTTGCTGCCTTCAATCTTTGTCGCTGCCAATATTGCTGCTCTTACTGTCTCACATGCTATTAACATGTTTATTACTTCTACAGGTGTCATCCTCCATGTTGTGTCTGCTGCCACCATGGGTGTTAATGCCACCATGGGTGTTTCTGTCTCCCCTTCCTATCCCTCTGCAACACTTTTCCTTTGTTCATCATCTGCAAATTCATTCTCAGAAAAAAATCCACTATTTAAATTCCTACAAGCAGTGACATACTCATTCAGTATACTAGTAAACAGAATATGATTCTGCAAGCTAGTATCTGCTCCTCTCCTCTTCACAACTTCAGGAATCCTTGCTCCAGGGTCTGCAATCCCTTTCTCTTCTTCAAATGCTCTTAGCAAACAACTCATCCAATCCTCATGTGTTTGTTTTACATATTCAACATGCTGGAAGTTAGCTCCAACATCTCTTCCTTCCTCTTGGGCAATATTCAACAAATGCTTCTCATCCTCTTCATGGATTCTGGAAATCCAATCAAGTTCTCAGAGCTTTTCTTTCTCATATTCTGTCAGCATGGAATGCTGATTCCTCCTCACTTCAACAACTTTTAAAATCTGCTCTCCAATCTGCTCTTGGCCCATAATTCTAGCCAATTCTTCTCTGTCAGTGACAAATCCCTGCATATGAGACATGGTTGTCTCATCCTCCTTCAGTAACAATTTTTCTTCTCTCAAGACAATTTCAAAGGATGAATTGTCTTCTGCATCACCTGTACACATAAACAAACTGTCAGTGTTAAAACCATGAGACCCAATGATCTCAATTGATGACCTGGTCATCAATTCTTCTCCCGACAATTCTAAGTCTATTTCAAGGCTCAGAAACTTTTCATCATCTTTCTCTTCAGCTGTCACATTCATCTCCACTGCTCCAATCATCATGCCCAGATGCTGATCCTTCACTATGTTTTCAGCCAACACAGTTTCCTTTCTATTCATCTCTCTGACAACTTCCAACTGTTGTTCTTCCTCTTTCTCTACATGATTAACACATGAATCATCAACAGTAAAGTTCCAATGCTTCAATGCCTTATTTTCTTCTGAAAACACATCAGTATGTTGTACATAACTCCTTTCCAAACCTTTTGTCAGCACCTCAGCATGTTGATCTGCATCTTTCATGAGACTGTTAGCTAGTCTCATTTTTCTCCCATCATCTGCTTCATGAACTCCATCCATGAAGATCTTCCTGCCTTGTTTTCCCAGCAACTCATCCAGTGCATCGGTCCTTTGCTTTTCCAATTCTCTTCTCTGGAAGCCAAACATCCTATATAACTCAACAACTTCCATAGGAGTGGATTTCAAGAACCTTACACAACCTTTTATGCCTCTGCTTGTTCTTGACCAATCCTCTATTGGCCCTTCTCTCTCAGCTTCAAAATTCTACTGGATATCTTCATTTGACCCTTCATTCTTCATCTCTTCCTGAGACCTCATTATCTCAGCATTGATCTGAATAGATTTCAGATTCAATATCTTCTTCTCACCAACAAACTCTGAAGCTTATTCATCTTCCTGTGGTGTTCCTGCAAACATACACAACTTTTCAGTTTTCAAATCACAAGACCCTTCAGTCTTGGCTGCTTCCTCAAGCACTTCTTCTTGAACAGGTCTGCACATGGAATCTTCAATTTCCATCCTTTTCCCAAGAACTTTGGGTTCTTCTTCCTCTGTGGAGTCTGTCATCACTTCACATTTGTCCGACTCAAGAACACAAGCCCCTACATCAGCTGGACTTGTCCAATAACTTAGGAATTCCTCAATGATTTCCTCCTCTTCAGCAAGACAAGATTCTTGCTGCCTCGAGTCTTCACTATGTCTCACAAGATCTCCTGTAGATATCCATTCTTAACCTGTGCTCTGTTCTGCTTCACAGACGGAAATTTCTTCTTTCAACTCAGTTTCTCTGAGTTCTTCTCTCAATAGGGAAATATTATTTTGCCTCAACATCATCTGTAATGGTTTCCATTTCACGTTCTTCCTCATGAGCCAACCAACTCTTTGGATTTCTTATATCCTTAGTTTCAATCTATTGAAATCTTCCCTGATCTTAGCAAATTCCCTCCAATAATATTCATCTGTGAGTCTCTTCCTTATGCCATTTGCTTTGGCATATTCACTCATTCTTCTGTTGTGGCCTCTCCCAGAACCTCTGCAATCTATGCAGTCTCTGCTATGGCTCTCAGTAGCCATTCTCTTCTCTAGTATTTCTTCACTCACAAGCTTCACTAAGCCTCTACAACAACAAACTCTCTTGCTGCAACTTACCTCACCAATCCTTTCCTCTGGATCCGGCTTTTGGCAAGTACTGGTCCCCTCTTTCTGGAACCTTCTAGGCTTCACTCTGCAAATTTCTCAAGAAAACCTCTTTTCTTATGTCATCCAACCTCTGTTGGGAATATTTCAGGTTCTGCCACACCCTTTCTGTAGTCGGAATCCCTTGCTGGATTCCTCTATCACTGCTCTCAAAGCTGTGATCTACTTCTGCTGAGATGTATTCAATTGTCTACACTCTGAATTCTACAAAAAATCCTCCAACCAGAGTTAAACACTGCTCACTTATCTTGAGAATACTGTAATTGTCCTCTTTATCCAGCCTCTAGCTGAATACCAGGCTCACTACCTTCACTATCAAACTCTATCTTCAATTTTCCGCAACCATAATTCTGCAATTTCAAATTTAATCAGATTAATGTTAATTACCTACAAGATCATGATCCTGTCCTCCACTCATCCTGCAAATCATATTCACTATGATTCTGTGTACTTTGCTGCTTGATCTTCCTTATTCAAATCTATAGTCTTTAAAACCCTTGTCCTCCAATTGGACTCTGCAATTCTGCAATCACCTTCTGTAGGCTGCAATCTCATCAGTTTCCACAAGTCTAGTTTCCTTGCATTCACCAAACTTGGACTTTTCAAAAAGAGCTATTCTTGAAGCTCTGATACCACTTGACAGCAGGGTCATCCACAGTCCCGTTTTAGCTCAAATTTTTAACAAAGCTATGTGTGAAATGTATCCAAAATTTCCTGCCCAATATCCTCACAATCTGGGCAACCCAACATGTTCTTGATATAAATCAACCATATCATATAACCCTCGGCAGATACATATATTAAACCATGTTCCTACATCACATATTTCATATTGCGCTAACTTCACATATACAATAACTATACGTAATGTATCCACACATATATTACGGCCTTCTTTAATATTGGAAACATTACAACGAAGTCCAACAATAATCGGGCATAATTTTATTAACTCACAACCTTAATACATCTTTGATTTGGATTAAGCCACAAACCTCGACACATACGTATGCATGGGCCCAACGCTAATGGCCTTCTCCATCCAATTACTATTATCACATCGCACCGCTTCGTCTGATCGGATGGATATCGCTCGACCAATATGCACGAACAATAACACGCGATGGCACGCAATGAGAGTAGTTTTCTTGGGTCCCGCCTATGCCATGCATCGGCTGCTCTATGGAATCGCTCCCAACTCCTCAAATACCGCTTACCGTGTAAAGGTGATGTGATGAAAACCAGAAATCGCCTTCACTGCTCATCTGGTCATGGTTTCGCTTCTTCGACATGCCACGTTCTGCTCTACTCCGTTGCGCTCAGGTTCCTCCGCCTTTCACTTAAGGTTCAATCGAGCACCGTACTATTGAAGACTCGCCTCAAAACACAACTTCACTTATTAGGTGGAAATCTTTGGCGCTTAAATTGGATGCTCTGTTTTTGAAAGTGTCAATTCCTTTCGAATCGATGCTTCGGCTTATATATCAGTTCACCTCACGGCACTCGAGATACCCGTCAGATATTCAAACAAATAATTCCACGATTGCAAATATCAAACTAAGCCAGTTCTTCATTACAATAAGGTCTCTACCTAGAATTCGAATCCCACCACCATGGTTCCTCAACAGGTTTTCACTTTTAACTTCATACGCAGAGATTCATACTATACATAATTTCAGAGAATAACCAACGAACGCACAAACATGCAAGGTATTCCCCACACGGAGTTTAACAACAGATGCACAATTAGACTGAGATAATTTCCTCACACGATTCGACCAAGACGACATAAATCACACATGTGATTTATAAACAATTCTCCAAAATAGATATATATACATATATATACAGGTTATCAAACCCAAAAGAAATTATTACAATTTCATGGCAGGCTAGATATTCAATTCAGTGGTCATTTTCCTCCTACTCCATTGCTGAAGAGTTCTCTACCTCTCTCTGACTCCCTCTCTGATTCTCTCCTATCTAAACTCTTCAAGATTACATTTATACCACAAGGATGACCTGAATCGGTTCAGGTCTCCAAACAGTTCAGAAACTCTTAACATTCTCAATTCCTGAATTTAGACTCAATAGCTAACTGATCCTAAACTGACTCTTCGTATTCCTATCTTAAACAATTCTCATGTTCTCAAAATAGCTTGAGAACAATTACAATTCCCTACCAAAATATTCAAAATATTAATATTTACAAGAAATTTAAAGAACATGGGACCCCCTATGTCTACTTCTGTACAAAGTAACTTTTGAGCCTAATGCCCTTGCATCACATTAGATCACCAAGAGTCCAGAATCCACTACCAAAGAAAAATCTACATCCAATGTCCAACGCTACAATATTGCATCACTATTCTTTCAGTAAACAATTATCGGTTCATTATTCCAGGCCGTCACACTACCAATGTGCATTTGATTCCATCTAGCAATTTTAATGACTAAATTTTTTTTTTCCCTTATCTTCCCTTGTATGCCATAGAGTTCATCAGGAAATTAAGTGACCCCCTTCCATGCAGTCACTCACCTTCCAAGTTCCTCGACTTCCCATTTCTTGGGAGACCCATCCCTTGGCAAGGCTTCCTCACATCGGAAGGTAAAATAACCAAGGCATATTCCTTCCTCAAACCCATCATATTAGTCATATAATTCTCATGGAAATCAATGGTCACTATTGGGTACTAGTTTCCCACAATGGCCCTGCTCCTAAACTTTTACCAGCATATTTTTTCCTATTTCAATTCCATTTCCTGCTACTGCTAATTATTGCAGTCAATTCTCAGCACCTCAAACTGAGAGTTTCGACCATACTTTCCTCTAGAAAGCACTTAACTACCATTATATTAAAAGTGATTGAAATAAATTCACATCATACCTCATCGGTGGATCGTCCACAAGGTACACTTGAAATCCTTTTGACTTCCCGTCACATCAAGTCAAACTAGTTGTTTTATAAAATCATCATGTATAAACATATCACATCTAGACAAATAAAAACACAGCCATCATAAACAAAATCATAGATACCATGTAACCATATTAAGCCAAAATCATATATCACATGCATAATGAAAATCGAAATAAAAGATTGATACTTATCCTTCAATCGATCCTTAGATTCTACCTTTATCCTTTGTCCTTTCTATATGCACACCAGATCGGTTTCTATAGTCGAAAAACACCCAGTGCCCTCTCTTCAACAACATACATTTTAGTCATCCATAGTTTTGAATTTATCCAAAGATGACTAAATGTAACAAACCCAGATTTCTAGAACAAAATTGCAAGAACATGATGAGTTCTAGAAATCTCACTGCCTTCATCATTTCAAGTCCATTAGTCCACTGAAATCTTCATCTATTTTCCTAAAAGGATTATCTTGTTGTTCCTTAGTAGTGTTATTCCTTAAACAGTGTTGTTCCCTAAAAGTGTTGTTCATGTTCCTTATTCAGAATCCTTGAGAAACACTACTGAACAAAAAGAGATTGTATGTAGGCCATTTTTTCCATCATTTACTAACCCTATTTCACTCATTTTTTCCCCTTTTTCGTCCTTCATTTTCCTCTGAACACCTTCAAAATCCATTTTAAACTCATAAAAAACCCTTTTATGGTTTAAAAACCCCCATTTTACCTATCGCAACACACCAAAATAATCAGAAACCCCTCTGTTTGGTCTAAAAATATAGTCTTTTACAACTTAGGGTTTAAGCCCCCAAGGGATTGAAAATATTCTCCCCTTTTCCCCATGTGTCTTAGTGCTATGAACAAGCACCCAAAGTCTTATCGCATCGACTTTTCTTCTTTGAATCCGCATTTCCTTTGAAAATGTTTACCTGCCGATACGATTAGCACCCTATCCTTAGCCCCTGGTCACATTTTCCCCCACGGGACCGTATCCCAGTGCCCAGTTATTAGCCCCCCCATTGCATCGGCCTTTTCCTCGCTTCTTCTCCCCTTTCCTTTGTTCCACCGCCAATGCGATAAGCGCCCTTACCCTGGCTGCTGGTCACTTAACCTCCCATGGGACCATGTCCTTGCACTTATTCCTGAGCCCCCATCCCATCGAATTTTCCAAATAGAACCCTCGTTTCCTTTGGAAACTTGCCCTCTCTGATAAAGATACCCCGATAAGATCCAAGCCATAGATCTCTATGATCTAATGGTGATCATTAACCCCCACCCCTTACCTTTTTGGTTTATCCATCCACCCTCCGCACCGATCTCCAGCATCAACCTACATGATCCAACGGTCCTTGTTCATCCCGACAACCCAAATCTTTCGGACCCACCATCCATTACGCAAAGCCCTCCTCCAACCACCTCTTTCCACCTGTCCTCCACTAAGTTCTCCCCGTCGTTCACTTGTCTCCATTGCGCTCCCTCGTAGGCGTTGGATCTTCCCCCCCAGATCCGACAGTCTACGATCAATATCGCATGATTTTTGCATCCGTGGTTTAACGTTCCAAAGCCACGCGAAATAGGCAGTATTGCAAAGGCCACACAACACATTATAATTTGATCTCGTTCCCTTCGGGAAAAACCACTTACCGCCCGAGGGTCACGTGAAAACTGCCAATGGTTTTCCAAAAACCACCTATGCCCGTTTTCACGGCATATGCAATTTTAAACCAGATTTTTTCTAGTTTTCCTTATAAAAACCTCCTCCACTTCTCTGCCTACATTTTCCGCTCCTTCTCACTGCTCCATTCGCCTCCACTAGCCTCCAAAGAAATTTTACCAATCACATAGGGTTTCATAACATGTTTTATGGTTTTGTGCAGGTTCTATGGCGGTTTTAAGGGCCAAAAACCCTCCCACAGTCCATAAAGGGACGGGCCATGAAGTGATCACTGTCACAGTCGAAACAGAGGCCATGTAACAAAGAAAGGGATTGCCATGTTTTCGTTTTCATGGCTTGATCAGTGCTTATGAACACAGATTATGCAATAAAACCCTCGGCATATCAGAAGAAGCCCTGCACACTACAAAACAAAGAAAAATCAATGAAATAGGAAGGAAATCCCAAGGAACAGATATTAAAGGATTGAAGATAAAAGGGTTATGCTTAAAAGTTGAAGGTTAGACGTTAAAATACACATGCTAAAGGCTTGAATCAATCATAAAATGAAAAAAAGGCAACAATGTTACATTATAAAGGCCAAAAAACAATATCAAGGCATGAAATCAGTTAAAAAGTCAACAAAAGCAAAAATGGAAACAAATTGAAGACTGAAGAAGGCATGATCAGCCTCAAAAACACAAAATCAAAGTCAAAACAGAGTATCAAGGTATACAGAGATGAACAAAAGTGTTAAAGGTTTAAATTAGCAAATCGAGGCTAAAAGAGCCTTAAAACATAGTTAAGTGATGAAATTGAGGTAGATTAGGCCTAAAGAGCAATTTTAGAATTAAATCAAGAAGACTTAGGCTTAAAGATAGCCTCAAATACATCAAAGGAGTAGTTATTCACTTAATAAATCAAAAGTGACACCTTTCACTTACTTTATACCTCAAAGGGAAAATTGGCAGTTATTACACAAAAAGATATTTTATAAATTGTCAGACAGTTATTGTAAAAGGAAAAAAAGATCCTCAAAGTCAATCTTTTCAGCTATTTTAAACTCAGGCAGTAAAGACAGATTTAATACTTAGAGAAGTAGTTGAGAGACATTCCTACCTTATGCCTTGCATGGTTTTTAAGGATAGGAGTGAATTTACTATGTCATTAATGAAATTTTGAACGCTAGATGTTTCCACCTCCTCATTTGCAGCATAAATACTACATTCGAACTCATTTTATAGGGGCATTTGACAATTCTTTGAAGTAATATATAGTTCTGCTGAGATTGAAAAGAAATTGATGTATTGGAACCTGTGGATGTTTTGACCTGTTTGTGGATGGAAAAATCTCTGTCATTGGATCCCTGAGCTTGGCCGTTGGTGAAGTATTCTGAACTGTTTAATGTTTTTCCTATTTTCATTTTGTTTTCATCATCTCTTGCTTGCAGTAGAGTAAAATTTTTAGGCTAAGAAATGTCTCTTGGAAGCACCTTAGACCTGTTTACTCTTCACTGTCCTTATGTTTTTCATCTGGTAAATGTTTGATTGAGTAGTTTAACTGCTTTTCAACCCTTAAGCTTGCCTATTTCAGAAGTAATTCAATATAGTTGGCCTCAAGATGATTTATGGTTTTACCTGCTTCTTCTTGTCACTTTAAAAATTGTTTCTGAAGTCTCCTTTCAAAATACCATTGTCCAAAGTCTGCCAAAGAGTTCTGTTTTGATCATACGCTTTGTACTTGCTCAAATAATTGTTTTGAAAGTATTTATAATTACAGTCCTAGATTTATAGGAGTTCCCTCTTCTATGAATGCATTTATCTATTTATCTTGAATGTTTTCTTATCCTTGAAAGTGAAATCTTTGATGAAATAGAGTGTTCCTCAACTCTTAGATTTCATTTTGAAATTTTGTCTTGAAATTGTTATTTGTTGAAGTATGATTTGTAGAATTCATGGTTAGCCCTATCTATAAATACTCTTTCATGTTTAAATGATGTTTTAAGTCCCTTTTTTGAGAAGTACATATAGTTAAGGATTCTTAATTTCCCTTAGTTCTACTTTTCATTCTAAACACTTAATTTCCATTTCATTTCACCTGAAAGACTTTGTTAATCCAACAACCAAGTTAGATTTTCCCTCTGATACCCCTGATTCATCTACACACTCGTTACAAAATTCTGCTTGACTCCATTGCCCAATGACTTAGAGATTTCCCTTTTATATCTATGCTGCCTAGATCATCATGTCCCATCAAAACAAATCAAACAATCTCAAGCTGAATAACTAACCTAAAATCAACCTTTTACAAGAAAACAAGTCATATATTTGCAAACATATTGAGAGATCCCTCTCCAACACTAGGAGGGCTAGATCCTAGAGCTCCAAAGACTGGTTTACATGTTGCCTTGTCATTTGGTTTACCAATCGGCCAAATCACAGGATCCCAACATTCTGGAAATCAGGGTGGGACCTTTGAGTAAAGGTCCCCAAACAAGACACTAAGTATTCTTTCAAGTGAAATATAGCTTCTTCAAGCACAACCATCATAATGATAATCATGATAGGATCTTTCTGAATCAGTGGCAATCTAAGTAACCCTTAGGATTCTAAGAGACCCTTATCAAACCTTGAATAAATTAGCTAGTAAGCCATAGAGTAGACTCTGTTTCTTTCACCACCTTAGATAAGTTTTGAATCAGGTATAGGACACTCTCATAACCAGAACCACATAAAACTTAGAAAAACCCAAAAACATTTCAGATTGGTTTTCAAATAAACCATTGGTGGTCGACCATAAAATATTTTACCTTCAGAAATATTAAAAAATTTCCTCTTGGCGACTCCACTAGCCTCAGTAAGCCTATTACCTCACTAGATCTCCAGATTTCCTTGGGATTGTGTTAAACAACATTGAGGAAGATTAGAAGCCTAGTTATCCTATTATAGAAATCACTCTGAGAGGAAATGTTTTTGAAAAACAGTCCTAAAAACCTCTTCCTCTCTAAATTTTGAAAAAGTAAAATCTGGCTTCACATAGGATCAACACTAGATCCCATCCAGATCCTAATCCCCCTACCATAGTTGACAATACAAAGAGGATTTTGTGGCAAAATTTTAGAGCTGGAAAACCAACTGTTGATAAGACTGTCACAAGAACAAGATCTCTCCCTGAAAGCCTCACAGTTTTGAAAGATCCTCACTTTGACTTACCTCGCACAAAGAACCTTTTAGAAATAAGTCTCAGAGTGATTTAAACCAAGCTGCATTTGAAACCACAGATTCGAAAAAAAGCTTTAACAGAGAGGCCTCACCTTCTACTCCATTTGATTCTCAGCTTCCCCATCATTTCAGCTCCTTCCACAACAAATCTGCTCATCATCAGTTTGTTGGCCCAAGTGTTTCTTCCACTCCTATCCACACATCCACTGTTCAAAACACTCCATTTCAACCCACTTTCCCTCTTGTAAATCCACCTCTTGTAAAACCCCTATTATTTCCAATCATGGCAGCATGGTATGCTCCAGTAGTGTTACCACATCCTATGGCTCCCTTACCAAATGATTACCAATCCAAAATTCCCCATTTCACTGCAAATGAGCCTACTACTGCACAGTAGCATGTAGACAAAATGAATGATGCTTTTGATTACATCCAAAATAGAAGAAGAGACCATTAAGATGAGAATTTTTGCTCAAATTTTAGGAGGAGAAGTCAAGAAATGGTTTAAAAAATTAACTCCTCACAGCGTAAATGATCTCCCTTCTTTATATCAAACATTCATAAACAAATGGGAAATTAGAAAGAACCCTCTCCAAATCCTTTCAGACTATAATAATCTCAAAAGGAATACTAGGGAAAGTGTCCATGATTATGACGTATAATGCACTTCCTCTAGACATGAAACCTTCATAGGCTTAGCCTTGGCTAAATTCCCAAAAGGCTTTGACCCTGAAATGGCCTACCAGCTAAGAGAAATAGACCACTCAACTTTATAATATATGCAGAGGGGAGCCATGAGTGTAGAGGAAAATCTGATTGAGAAAAGAGCTAGGTTGAGAGTAGAAAAAAGAGTTACATACAAATATGATACAATGGCTTCAACCTCATCATCATATACTAAAATAGATAACTTAGTGAAGGTAATGGAGAGGATGCTAGAAAAGATAAATCTAAATGATAGAGTGCCTCCTAGAGAAAATCAAAACATAAATAGAAACAGAAATCTCAGGAGAGACCCTAATCAAGACAGGCAGAGAGAAAATGACCAGTATATTAGGCCTCCCTTTCAACAAAACTATGTTGATCAAGAATAAGAAAGGGAAGTTGAAAGGTTGGAAGAAACTCATGTAAACTTGATAGGATCTGATAGTGAGACAAATGTTTTTCTCACTGAAGAAGAACAAGGATTCTTCTCTTCAGAACAAACTGAATACAATAATGGGATTCTGAATATTACAGATTGGGGTTTCAAAATTCTATCATGGAGGTACACAATAAATACAATCTTAGAATCACAGGTATCCCAAAGAGTTCTAGTGACAAAAACACTAGTATTGCTGTTAAGAAAACCTCAAAAAATCAGCCTAAGAAGACAGCAAGTAACACCAACACTTTAGCCAAGAAAGCTGATCAAAATATAGACAAAAAAATTCAGAAAAGTGTTGAACAAAGCTGCCCTAGTACTTTTGCTAATGGCCCTAACAAATTTGTCCCAAATAACAGTTTGAATAAAGTTCAGCAAGTCAAAATTGCTGAAAGAGTTGTAAATGAAAAAACAGATGTAAATATGACAAAAACAATAGTTCCTTTCAGCCTTGAAGTGGAAATTGCCAAGATTAAAATCACCATACCCTTAGCTGAACTAGTAACTCAGGATGTTTATAAAAAACAAGTTTTGAAAGCTTTAAATATGGGCAGTGACACTAATAATTTAAACTTTCCAGATGATAAACCAGAATTATTGTTTGGTCTTGAAGTTGAAGGGAAATACCAAGAAGGCACTATCCCTCCCTTCTATGTCAGCTTGAATATACATGAGAAAATCTTGCATAATGCCATGCTAGACTCGGGTGATTCTCACAATCTTATGCCCAAAGCAATAATGGAAAGCCTAGGCTTAGAAATTACTAAACCAGACAAATACATGTATTCTTCTGATTCTAGTAGGGTCAAATTCTTAGGCCTAATTAAAGATTTGCGTGTTAACTTGTCACAAATTCCTACTAAGAGTTTAGCAATGGACATAGTGGTAGCTGAAATTCCCCCTAAATATGGCATGCTTTTATCTAGATCATGGGGAGCCAAAATTCAAGGAAACCTCCAAATGGACATGTCTTATCCCACCATCCCAGTGTTTAACCAAACTAGAAGACTATACAGGGAATCCCACATGAAATACATGGTGAGAAACATAGATAGACCAAACAATTCTCCTATTTACTCCATCCAATCAAATTTGGATTGTTTTATCTTATATAATGAAGATAAAATTAGTCAACAAGAAAAGGAAAACAAAGGAGAATTTAGTCTACCAGAACAATCAAATTTGCCATCAATTGAAGAAAAGAACAGTCCAGATTTTAGCAGCTTGGAACAACAAAAAGGAAATGAAAGAGTAATTGAAATACCTTAGAAAATAAACTTTGATGGCTCTTGTAGTAAACTAAGTGCAGGAGCTGGTGTATGGATACAAAACACAAACAGAGGATTCTCCTACAAACTGGATTTTCCATGCACAAACAATATTGCTGACTATGAAGCCCTCCTTATTGGCCTACACTTACTCAAAGATTTAGGAGCCAAAAGAATATCAGTCCAAGGGGATTCTGACCTAATTATCAGACAAATTAAAGGGGATTATTCAACAAAAAACCCAAAACTCAAATAATATAGGAATGCTACCCTTGATCTGCTAAAAACCTTTGAAAAATATGAACTCATTTTCATCCCAAGAGCCCAAAATCATCTAGCAAATGAACTTCCCTTTGATGCTAGTAATTTCCAAATACCAGAGACTAATGAAAAAATTGATGTAAAGGTAAAAAACATACCTGCAATACCTGATAATGAAGATTATTGGCAAGTGTTTGAAGGAGACAAACACAATGAATGACTTTGCCATGCCAACACCCATTTTAAGCCATAAGGAAAACTGTTTTAATGAAGAACAAACCCTTGAAAAAACACTGTCTTTTTCTGCTAATATAAACCATTTTGAACATCCATTTACAGTAGAAATAATTGACAATACGGACCAGAAAGACCTGGAAGTTTTACAATGTAAAAATGATGCAATTCCAAGAGGTCTTGCACCATTAGAACAACTTTTCGATTTCAATGATGTAGCCAAAGAACCAAGGATGGAGCCTATAGAAACAGACATAGAAGAACATAACATAGGTAGCCCAGCATAACCCAAAATGATCAAGTTGTCTAGCACCCTCCCAGCTCATATTAAACAAAAATACAAAGATTTGTTCAAAAAATTTAAAGATGTATTTGCATGCGGATACAAGGATTTAAAATCATATGATACCAGCATCATTCAACACAAAATTACTCTTGAGGAAAATCAGAAACATTTCAAACAAAAACTCAAAAGGATAAACCCTCTTTTATTGCCTTTAGTTAAGAAAGAGATTAAGAAAATGTATGAGGTTGGGATCATAGTTCCTATCAGATATTCATAATGGGTTTCCAACATAGTATCTGTTAGGAAAAATACTAGGGAAATTAGACTCTGCATTGAGTTCAAAAATCTAAATAGAGCCTCCCTTAAAGATAACTATCCCTTGCCGAAAATGGATCATATACTTCAAAGGGTGGTTGGGTCTAAAATAATTTCACTGCTGGATGGGTTCTTAGGTTACAATCAGGTTTTAGTACTCCCAAGTGACCAACATAAAACTGCTTTTACTACACCTTGGGGTACATTCATGTATGTCAAAATTCCATTTGGTTTAATGAATGCAGGGGCCACCTTCCAAAGGGCCATGAACATAGCCTTCTCAGAAGGCATAGGCTATTTTATAATCATTTACCTCGATCAAATTACTATTTTCTCTAAAAATGATGAAGAACACTTGATTCATTTGAGAATTTTTTTTTAGAAATGTAGGAGATATGGTTTGTGCTTGAATCCCCAAAAAACACTCTTTGGTCTCCAAGAAGGAAAGCTTCTTGGCCACATAATTTCTGAAGAGGGAATCAAAGTAGACCCTAAAAGGATTGATGGCATATTAAATATTAGCCATCCTAGAAACCTTAAGGAATTACAATCTTTCGTTGGGAAGATAATTTTTTTAAGGATATTCAACCCCAACCTTGCTGAGCTATTGAGAAATATCACAAACATGCTTAAGAAAGAGGTATGTGTTAAATGGACAGTACAGGCTAAACAATCATTTGAACTAGTGAAACAAACTTTAACTCAAACACTAGTTCTTATTAGTCCTGATTTCACCAAGGATTTTTATATCTTTTCTTTTGCATCTAAACATACAATAGTTGTAGTATTACTGCAAAAGAATTACATGGGGCAATAAAAACCAATATCATTTTTTACTAGGGATTTGAGAGATGCTCTACTCAAGTATAACATCATGGAGAAACAAGCCTTCTCCTTGGTAAAAGCATTGAAAGACTTTAGAGTCTACATTTTGCATTCTCACATCATTGCTTTTGTCCCACACACAGTTGTCAAGGATATCATAAGTCAAGACCTTAATGGTAATAGGGGAAAATGGATTGCTATCATTCTATAATATGACTTAGAAATCAAGCCTACCAAACTAATCAAAGGGCAGGGATTAGCAAAACTCATGGTTTAATCAAACTTCCAAGCACTTGATATGAACAGGTTGATGTCTTAGAAGAAATAAAGGAATTTGCAGCTCCATTCACTGAAGAAACATTTGTGAATTCACCTTGGTATGGTGACATCATATATGTGTTGCTTTATTTGAATGCCCCTCCTCCTTTTTCTAAAACTAAAGCTAGATTTTTGAAACATAAAGCTTTGAATTATTTCATATTAGTTGGGGTTTTATATTGGAAGAATGTTGTTGGAATATTGCTTAACTGTTTGCTTGAGAGTGATGCAGGAAAAATCATGCATGAGCTGCATGAAGGAGAATGTGATGGACATTTGTATTGGAAGATTACAACAAATAAAATCCTCAGATCTGGTTACTATTGGCCCACCCTTTTCCCAGATACTCAGAAAATTGTCATGTCTTGCCATAAGTGTCAATTTTTTTATGGAAAAAGAAAACTCCTACCCTTACCCTTACATCCCATCAGTGTTGAGGCTCCCTTTCAACAATGGGGCTTGGACGTCATTGGGGATATTCACCCATCGTCATCAACCCAACATAAGTGGATCCTCATTGCCACTGATTATTTTACTAAGTGGATAGAATCTATACCCTCTAGGAATGCTACTGACTCTGTCATTATCAAGTTCCTTGAAACCAACATACTATCTAGATTTGGTTGTCCAAGAAAAATTATCAGAGACAATGCTGCTGCCTTCAAATATAAGAAAATGGTTGAATTTTTCTATAAATATCATATCACATTGGGTCATTCCACTGCCTACTATCCCCAAGAAAATGGATTAGCTGAATCCTCCAACAAAAGTCTTGTCAATATTATCAAAAAAATATTGGAGCAGAATTAGAAATCATGGCATAATAAGCTTGTTCATGCTTTATGGGCTAATATATTAACCACCAAAAATTCAATAAATATGTCCCCCTATTAGCTGGTTTATGGCATGGATGCAATCTTCCCAACTTCACTAGGAGTTCCAGTCATGAAGCTCCTCCAAGAAGTGCAATCTGAGGAAAATGATATGCAGAGAAGGATAAATCAGACCATTCATTTACAGTAGACCAGAGAGGAAGTGTACAGCAGAACACAAACATTCTGAGAGAATATCAAGAAATTATTTGACAAGAGGACTAAAGAAACTAATTTCGAAGTTGGAAATGTAGTTCTAAAGTGGGATTCTAGAAGAGAAGAAAAGGGAAAACATGGAAAATTTGAAAATTTGTGGAAATACCCCTACATTATTCATTCTATCAAGGGTCATAATGCATTATTTCTACAAGAGCTGAATGGAGAAGATTTATTTGGAGGTCTTGTCAATGGTAGGATGCTTAAACGATATTTCTTCTAAGAGTCCTAAAAATTTCAAAGTTTTTATGTTTTCCACTGTGTATAACATTGTTGTTTCAATTTGAAAAAAGAATAAAAAACAAAAACAAAAAAAAATAGAAAAGGAAAAGAGGGCAGATTCAAAAGAGGTACAACCCCATACCCAAAAAGAAAATTTTCTGAAAGTGAGCAAATCTAAATGCCACTGCTAATTTAAAAATGACATATTGTTCAGTCGTCTAGCCTAATCATGGCTGCACATACTTTAAGTTTATGTTGATAAGTTAATAGAAGCACATATTTATAAAGATTTTTTCAAACTTGGCTTATCAGTAAAATGGATTAGGATAGAAAGGAAATGGTTCTAACAATCTCAAAATCTAAACCAAGAAAAGGAAAGAGACAGCTCTAAATAGATCAAAATCAGAGGTGGAAAAGGACTAGAAAGATATTTATAAATTTTCAGATCTTAAGCCTTCATAATTTTGTTTTATTGTCCTGCAAATAAGGTCTATGTGCAACTTGTATATATAGCCATAGACACCATAGCAAATCAGACAGTCTAATTCTGATTTGACTATTTTTAAATTTCCTGTTTTAAAAATACAGAATAAAATCTGCCAGACAGTTTAATCCTGACAGATAGTAGCTTAGGTAGAGAATTAATGGGTTCAACAGTTTAATCTGAACTCATGGAAGAAATAAGGATAGGATTAGATAGTTTATTTCTATTTTCAAAAATAAAATGTCAAAGAGTTTGCTAGTTCAAATGCACTCAAAAGGGAAGAAAAAATGCTAGGACAAAGTAAGATTGGGTAGGTAGAGATGTTGTTTGAAGATATTTCATGTTGCAGATTGATAAAAGTTTCCCTTTTCAGAGAAAGATCAGCAAGAAAATAAGAAATCTGCCCAATGGATAAGGCATTGGTCCACTAAAAGCCATAGATCTATGAACTAAGGTTTTGGACATCTAAAAGGATAGCTGTCCTCCCCAAATGGAGCCATTGTTAGTCATCCATAATTTTGAATTTATCCAAAGATGACTAAATGTAACAAACCCAGATTTATAGAACAAAATTGCAAGAAGATAATGAGTTCTAGAAATCTCACTGCCTTCATCATTTCAAGTCTATTAGTCCACTGAAATCTTCATGTATTTTCATAAAAAGATTATCTTGATGTTCCTTAGCAGCGTTTTTCTTTAAACAGTGTTGTTCCCTAAAAGTATTGTTCCTTAAGTGTTGTTCATGTTCATTATTCAAAATCCTTGAGAAACATTACTGAACAAAAAGAGACTGCATGTAGGCAATTTTTTCCATCATTTATGAAGCCTATTTCACTCATTTTTGCCCCTTTTTCATCCTTCATTTTCCTTTGAACACCTTCAAAATCCCTTTTAAACTCACAAAAAATCCTTTTTATGGTTTCAAAACCCCCATTTTACCTATCGGAACCCACCAAAATGATTAGAAACCCCTTTGTTTGGTCTAAAAAGATAATCTTTTACAACTAAGGGTTTAAGCCCCCGAGAGCTTAAAAATATTCGCCCCTTTTCCCCAAGTGTCTGAGCACTATGACCAAGCACCCAAACCCCTATCAAATCGGATTTTCCTCTTTGAATCCACATTTCCTTTGAAAATTTTTACCCAACAATGTGATTAACACCCTATCCTTTGCCCCTAGTCACATTTTCCCCCATGCGACCATACCCCAATGCCCGGTTATTAGACCCTCCATCGCATCGGCCTTTTCCTCACTTCTTCTCTCCTTTTCTTTGTTCCACCGTCGATGCGATAAGCGCCCTTACCCTGGCCTCTGGTCACTTATCCTCCCATGGGACCATGTCCTTGCACTTATTCCTAAGCCCCTATCACATCGGTTTTTCCATAGAGAACCCTCGTTTCCTTTGCAAACTTGCCCTCTCCGATAACGATACCCCGATAAGATCCAAGCTATAGATCTCTATGATCTAACGGTGATCATTAAAACCTTCCCCTTACCTTTTTGGTTTATCCATCGACCCTCTGCATTGATCTCCACCATTGACCTACATGATCCAATGGTCCTCATTCATCCTGACAACCCCACTCTTCTGAACCCACCATCCATTACCCAAAGCCCTCCTCCAATCACCACTTGCCACCTCTCCTCCACTAAGTTCTCCCCGCCGTGCACTTCTCTCCATCGCACTCCCTCATAGCCGTTGGATCTTCCCCCCCATATCCAATGGTCTACGATCAATATCGCATGATTTTTGCATCCTTGGTTTAACGTTCCAAAGACACGCAAAATAGGCGGTATTGCAAAGGCTACGCAATGCATTATAATTGGATTGTGTTCCCTCCGGGAAAAAATACTTTCCGCCCGAGGGTCACACGAAAGCTGCCAATGGTTTTCCAGAAACCACCTATGACCGTTTTCGCGCCATATGCAATTTTAAACCATATTTTTTCTAGTTTTCTACATAAAAACCTCCTCCGCTCCTCTTGTTGCATTTTTCGCTCCTTCTCACTGCTCCATTCACCTCCACTAGCCTCCAAAGAAATTTTACCAATCACGTAGGGTTTCATAACATGTTTTATGGTTTTGTGTAGGTTCTATGGCGGTTTTAAGGGCCAAAAACCCTCCCACAGTCCATCAAGGGATGGGCCATGAATTGATCACTGTCACAGTCCAAACAAAGGCCAAGTAACAAAGAAAGGGACTATCATGTTTTCGTTTTCATGGCTTGATCAGTGCTTATGAGCACAGATTATGCAATCAAACCCTCGGTGTAACAGAAGAAGCCGTACACACTACAGAACAAAGAAAAATCAATGAAATAGGAAGAAAAGCCCAAGGAACAGAGATTAAAGGATTGAAGATAAAAGAGTTATGCTTAAAAGTTGAAGGTTAAAGGTTAAAATACAGAGTTTAAAGGCTTGAATCAATCATAAAAGGAAAAAAGGGCAACAGTGTTACATTATAAAGGCCAAAAAACAATATCAAGGCCTGAAATCAGTTAAAAAGTCAGCAAAAGAACAAATGTAAACAAATTGAAGACCGAAGAAGGCGTGATCAACCTCAAAAACAAAAAATTAGTGTCAAAACAAAGTATCAAGGTATACAGAGACAGACATAAGTGTTAGAGGTTTAAATTAGCATATCAAGACTAAAAGAGCCTTAAAACACAGTTAAGTGATGAAATAAAGGTAGATTAGGCCTAAAGAGAAATTTTAGAATTAAATCAAGAAGACTTAGGCTTAAAGATAGCCTCGAGTACATCAAAGGAGCAGTTATTCACTTAATAAATCAAAAGTGACACCTTTCAGTTAATTTATACCTCAAAGGGAAAATTAGCAGTTATTACACAAAAAAATATTTTATAAACTGTCATATAGTTATTGTAAAAGGCAGAAAAGAGCCTCAAAGTCAATATTTTCAGTTATTTTATCCTCAGCCATTAAAGACATATTTAATACTTAGAGAAGTAGTTGAGAGACATTCCTACCTTATGCCTTGCATGGTTTTTAAGGATAGGAGTGCATTTACTATGTCATTAATGAAATTTTGAACCGTAGATGTTTCCACCTCCTCATTTGCAGCATAAATACTACATTCGAACTCATTTTATAGGGGCATTTGATAATTATTTGAAGTAATATATAGTTCTGCTGAGATTGAAAATAAATTGATGTATTGGAACCTGTGGATGTTTTGACCTGTTTGTGGATGGAAAAATATCTGTCATTGGATCCCTGAGCTTGGCCGTTGGTGAAGTATTCTGAACTGTTTAATGTTTTTCCTGTTTTCATTCTGTTTTCATCATCTCTTGCTTGCAGTAGAGTCAAATTTTTAGGCTAATAAATGTCTCTTGGAAGCACCTTAGACCTATTTACTCTTCACTGTCTTTATGTTTTTCATCTGGTGAATGTTTGATTGAGTAGTTTAACTACTTTTCAACCCTTAAGCTTGTCTATTTCAGAAGTAATTCAATACAGTTGGCCTCAAGATGATTTATGGTTTTACCTGCTTCTTGTTGTCACTTTAAAAACTATTTTTGAAGTCTCCTTTCAAAATACCATTGTCCAAAGTCTGCCAAAGAGGTCTGTTTTGATCATACCCTTTGTACTTGCTCAAATAATTATTTTGAAAGTCTTTATAATTGCATTCCTAGATGTTTAGGAGTTCCCTCTTCTACAAATGCAATTATCTGTTTATATTGAATGTTTTCTTATCCTTTAAAATGAAATCTTTGATGAAATATATCATTCCTCAACTCTTAGATTTCATTTTGAAAGTTTGTCTTGAAATTGTTATTTGCTGAAGTATGATTTGTAGAATTCATGGTCAGCCATGCCTATAAATACTATTTCATGTTTAAATGATGTTTTATGTCCCTTTGTTGAGAAGTACATATAATTAAGGATTCGTAATTTCCCTTAGTTCTACTTTTCATTCTAAACCCTTAATGTCCATTTCATTTTACCTAAAAGACTTTGTTAATCCAACAGCCAAGTTAGATTTTCCCTCTGATACCCCTGATTCATCTACACAATTGTTACAAACTTCCACTTGACTCCATTTCCCAATGACTTAGAGATTTCCCTTTTCTATCTATACTGCCTAGCTCATCATGTCCCATTAAAACAAATCAAACAAAATCAAGCTTAACAACTAGCCTAAAATAAACCTTTTACAAGCAAACAAGTCATATCTTTGCAAACATATTGAGAGATCTCTCTCCGAGACTAGGAGGGCTAGATCCTAGAGCTCTAAAGACTGGTTTACATGTTGCCTTGTCATTTGGTTACCAATCGGCCAAATCACAGTATCCCAACAATACACATACACATAGTGTGCATCACAGACATACAACCACACATGACATACAACACCATACAATACATGCACCTACACATGACATACAAAACATAAACCTACACCTGGCATACAATGCAAGACATACACTTTCACCTGGTGTACAACACAACACATACACCTACACCCAATGTACAACACAACACAATACATACACAAAGTACAACATAATGAATACACATGTCAGGATACAACAAATACGCAATGCACATATCAATACCACACATACACAAAATAACATGTACAACAGTACCACATGTACATCATGTAAATAGTACCACTTGTACATAGCACCAGATGTACACATCACCACCTCCACAATGTGTACACAACACCACATGTGAAATGTGTACACACCACCACCTGCATAATGTGTACACAACACCACATGTACACAACAGCATGTGCATGACATGTACACAACAACACATGTACACAACACCACAGGCACGGAATATACACAACACCACCTCCACACAACACCTCATCTACAACATGTTCACGACACCACATGTACAATCGTACACACAACACGACAGCTAAAATCGTACACACAACACCACAGGAACATAAAACCATATGTACAACATGCATACCATGCCATATGTACGCAAAAATGCATACAACTCCGTATATCCAACATGCGCACAACACCATATGTACAACATACACACAACATCATATGTACACTATACTACATTTTCTACATGTAAAAATTACCATAGGTACAATCATTGAATATACAACATGCATAAAATATACACAACAGTGACATTTCACATCCATAGCCATAGTGTCTCTACCAAACAACCTTTTTTTCAGGTGTTTCCACTATTCATGCATGTTCTCTCATGCTGTCAATCATCCTCCTTCCATTCTAGTATGTATCCCTTAGTTTCTCTTGTCCATAACATAAAAATAGGCATAATACAATGATATAATATCAATTCATATGGCCATGATACCGACCTTGAAATTTTTTTAGGACTACTATTCCACTTAATTCCTCATAAACTAGGAACCTCTTCATATAATACACTTGCATAGGTAATCATTCATCCATAATAATGATTCCGATTACTCTATTAGAAAATGACATACATACGTAGACATATGCATATATATAAAAATCAACATAATCATAGTCACAAAACAATTATCGTATATCGTAAGGTCAAGGTTAAGAAAACACCCTTTATGCATGCACAACATCCACAACATTGAGAATAACAGTTCCAAACATATCCAAGGCATATGATTCCTCAAATACATTCACTTTACCTTTCATGTTACCTTCCTCATGACGGTCCTACCACTGTACACTTATCCCAGTGGACACAACCAATCCAACTGGTTGTCATACTCTTGCCTTCAACTTCCGATTACTCATGCACCGAGCTTCATCTAGGCATTACACTATGGGTTGGGTTTCATTCAGCTCTTCTTGAAATCCATTAAAATTCATCTTTCCTAACTAACTCCCAAGCTTATAAAAAGATAAAAGACAAAATAAAGAAGAAACAAGAAGAAAACCATGAAAAATGATAACAATATGCTACCACAAACAAAGTGGCATGACCATGCACCAAAAATAAACAAAACTTCAAATCAAGTGGAAAAAAATCATAAAATACCGAAAGAACAAAAATAAAAACAAACACCATGACTCAAACCCGATGGTTCCTAGTTCTCCCAAATGAAAGCCAAACCTGAGCCTTCATCTAGACTCCATGGAATTATCTTTCCATGTAATCCCCTACATGATATTTCCATAACCAAATAATTGTCAGCGCATTAATAAATATATAATATACTAGCTATATTAACTTGTTGTTCCAAGAACATTTCGTTGTAACTAAACACATATGTGCCATCTCTGAAGGTATTACAATTCCCTTGACAGATCTAGTTATAACTAGACACTATTTGTTATACCAATCAAATACATGCTCAAGAATATAGCACGTATCTACATAAATTCAAAAAAAATAAAGGCTATGAATACTTTATGATTTCGTGCAAAGCACTCATTCATTTGGAATTGTGATTTCCAAATATAGCCAAAGGAATTCTGACCCAATTCCTTTATTTTACCTTTTACATTGCTACAATTGAGTTTTATTGTATGCTTATCACCTCACACAGTTTCTAGTTATATAAACAAATCAAATGTTACCTTTTCATGCTAATAGCAAGCATGTTTCCTTGCAACTTCTCACACATGTAAGTCACACATTCCAAATATTAAGACATCATATCTATTAATTTGAAATCAACCCTTTCCAAGAGTAACAACCATATCATAAACAATGGTCAACTCTGAGCCAGTAGTCCTAATAATACAACTAGCACCGAGTTACACTCAAGTACATATCAATTGTCTGAACACATATGTGTTATTGTAACCATATTAGAAAAAGATCATTCCCTCATGCAATCTTATAGATATCAAATCATATCATGCAATTAATAAAACATTCAAACAAAACATAGACGACATAGTAGACAACAAACACTCAAACACGAAATAGACGACATAATATAACATTCAAGAACCAAGTAAATGACATAAACAAACTCATACCTTAATGTATCTCAGGGGATCCTATCTTCTCTGCACAATCAATCTAGATTAGCATGATATAACTTCACAACTTATCAACTCAAATATAAATAATACCATGATGTTCATAACAATAACTAGCTAACATGTTCACATCATAAACTTATAAAAAATTATCATTCATGCATAACAATCACATATGCAGAGTCAATCTAGATTAGTATGACATAATATCACAATATATTAACTCATACCTGAATTTCATAACTTTAATCATCTGCATAGGTCAATCCAAATTAGCAGAAAACATAATAACATCAAGACCTTAGATGCAATTATCATAATCATCAAGCATGTGATCACAACACATGCAACAACAAGTTACTATCATTCATGACTACCCGACACATTTTCATATGACTATACTGATCAACTAATATTTATCATACATGTAACCACAAAAGCAATAGAATGACAGACATCTACATAGCTATAATGCTTATTAAACCATTAACCAACATACATGCATGACCAACATACAAACATGCATGATGATGTGCTCTTTCCCCGATGTCAAATGATGCAACATCGCTTTAATGATTTTCACCTCCTCCTCTATCCCATCCAACACATTAGCATCATAACATACCAAGAACATCATGATGATGTAAAATGCATACAATGGCCTCACGCATGACAACCATTCCCGTAATAATGCATGCATAGAAACATTCATAGACTGATATGCATAAAAAATGCATATACAACCAACATGTATTCATGATGACCACATTCTAACAAAAACACCATCCACTTTTGCATGATATCACAAAAGCATCCATGACCACCACCATGCATACAAAACAAGCACATAGAACATAATCATAATGAACACATACACAACTAACATGTATGCATGAAAAACACGTTCCTCCCATCCAGTATAAGGGGTGAACCATGCACTGATACCATTCTATGGTATCAAATATCACTCAAAGAAAACAAAAATTAGACACCACCCAAAGAGAATGAAACTCGTTATGATACCACCCTGAAGCCACCCTCCCCCCACATTTACCAAAGATAACTGGTCCATTTGGGTAAAAATGTGACGATAGACTACTATGATGTGGTTCAACCTGCTAGGTCACCTTAAGGAAGTGGAACTGACAAAACAAAACTAGTTTGACCTTCCACACATACTACAAAACCTTCAAGAGCCAACCAACGCTTCTAAGTGGTCAACCCTAGAGAAAACTCATCATTTGAATGATCTAGACCCTTAGCCACTCCCATGACAAGCCCTGAAAGTGGCTGAGGCCTTCGATTCGCTACCACAATAACGCATGCCAACGACTGTGGACTTTTCCAATTTCTTCTATTCCAGCGACCCTAGATTCTATGCAACGTTTTGAGGGCTGCGACTCACGAAAGCATGTAGAACTTCATGAAAAATTCAAAAATGATAGATAACATGGGAAAAAATATACCAATGAAAACTTGGATATAAATACTTGATATGGTCCCTACTATCCATGACAAATATTTCATCAAACATGTTATAAATATGTAATCTAGCGGCCATAAAATGAGATCTGAGTAGAGGGGTCTCATACTTATCTGAGATTTGTAAAGAAGAATTGCTGCCTTATCACAATAGTTGTATTATCATATATTAAGACATATATAAATTGTATATTCATTTTGTAATTAAAACATCATGAGAACCATACATCAAGTCGGTCATAAAACTTACTCATAACTAGCATGTAACCAACATATATAGAAAGGATATAAAAACCATCAAATCCACATATAAACCAGTACATTAAACATAAAATAGAAGGAGAAGAAGTTATTATTAATGAATGAAAAATCCAACCAGGTATGGGACTTCTACAAACCACCCGATGATCGATTGGATAAACCAAATATTTCTTTCATCCAGTAACCCCTGTGTCATATTCCAAGCATTACTATGGGATTCAAAACCAAACCAAACCAGGAATCATTAGGGTTTACTGCAAACCCCACTAGATCACTAGGCCCTAAACAAGCATTGATTCCATTGTATTTCTCTACCTACACGATGAATAATTTTCCTACCTCTTAGTTTCTAGGCTTTACCATATATCCTTCCATTCACCGGTCAAGGATTCCTAGGCTTAATCGAGACTCCACCCTCCACGATTTACTGTATATCCCATTATATACTGATCGAGGATTCTTAGGAATGATCGAGGGTACACACCTCTAGGATTCACCGTATATACCTCCATTCATCGGTTGAGGATTCCTAGGATTACCGAGGCACATAAAACCTGGTGTTACCGCAATTCCAGTCTCGTTCAGGTATTCCTAGGCCATGTGTTCATTCATTCAAATACCACCTCACTCAATTTCGAAACCCTATAACAATTCAACTTAACAAAATACAAGAGAACCCATCACACCATGGCTATCCATAAATTGAAAGACTAGGCTAAAGAACACTCTCACACCTAACAAATCTGATACCAATGACAACAAGAGAACCAAATACACACATGCATGTGCCATGCATTCCAAATCTAGCAAGGAAATCACACATGCAAATCGACACCTCCAACTAAACCCATCATAGTCGCTTGATCCCGCTCTTCCTTTCTTGATCTTTTCTCTCCTTTTCCTTCTTGGTCCTTCCTTTTCTTTCCTTGATCCAATGTTAGAGTGCTCCAAGAAAACTCTAAGTGTCCAAGAGTGTGAGAGAGAGAATAGAGAGAGAGTTCCAAAACTGAACTGACAAAAAGTTAAACTGACAAAAGCTACCAACTTATCCTCATAAGCCTTTTTATCAATGAGGCCTCTCATTTCTTTAATTTTCCATTATTTTCCTTCATTTTCCTCATCACATGCAACCTGTGACATTTCGCCTTCCTTTTCTCCTATTTTCCATTATTCTCATAAATAAATGTCACTTTTTCTTTCCAAAGCCTTTTCCATTTCCTTTTTCAATTTCTTTAGCCATAATAAACTGAAATGAACACCCACTAGGATGCTTTTCCCAACATTCAACTTGGAATACATGTCCCGTGACCTTGGTCTTATTTTTCCTTCATTAATTGTATTACATGGATTTTTTACTAAGGTTATTACACCACTCCCCCATACACAAAAACTCCTCTCAAGGGTATCCCCTTACTATGGTTGTCCATGCATTTGCAATGAGGGGAAGAATTATTTCATCAATGCATTATTTCATATATTTTAATTCGAAGGAATTCTTTTTCCTTTTCACTTCCAAATCTTTTAAAAAAATCTTCATACATCTCTTGTTGTTGCCTAGACTTTCTTAGCCTCTTGGCATTCCCCATTTGTTGGCTGTTGACATAATACGACTAAACAAACAAATCGACCTACATTCATAATGGTTGCATGCAAAAAAAATACCTATGTGGTGGCTTCTTTGTTGCTTATCTTCTACAGATAGATGGGTCTACAAATTCTCTTCAAAAGTTACATATTTAAAAAAACTTTAACAAACCGTTTATAATTTTAAATTGGAATGCCGAGGACGAATTTGAACAATGCCCTATTTTAATAATATCATTGTCCTTTTTGAAAAGAACCTTTAGAAATAAGGAATGGACCTTTTGTCTTAAATAAATCATTTTCAAAAATCAAACAATCCTTTAGTGTTTTATGGTTCCGATTGAATTCATCCACTGCGTTTAACCATTTTGTGTCTAGTTCTCCCTATTGATTGTCATGCGACCAATTTTTTATATAATATCTCAACTACACTCTTATAAAAACACTTAATTTTTTTTGTTTAGATCCATGGAGAGAATGACGACTTCGTTTCTCAAGAAAATTTGTTGTGTTAACTAGTGAGTGCACATCTAGAGATAGAAGTTTTGCACTAATGCAATTGGTCAGTGATATGTTGGGTCATTGTTTTTTGTAGTTTTCCATGGATATGTTGATAAACTCACTTTCTTTCTGAGCATGGGTGCACTAGTCACTAAAAAATGAATACTGCTATTTACTGTCATTTCCTCTTGACGTTGAGCTCCTCACGACTTCTGTGTTAACGACCTATGACAATATGCTACTCTCTTTGGAGTCCTATGTGACTAGGGGATTTGATACAATGAAAAATAATGAAAAAGGAAAAAATAAACAAAGAATGAACACAAATCGAATGAAGCTAACCTATATTGGAAATTATAAATAAACAACAATAGAGGAATGAGTTCTCTTTTCAACACAGTGAATGCAAAAATGTATGTGGAAATAAACAATTCACACACATAAAGACAACGAGAAAACACAGGAGAGGAACTCTTTTTGAAATCTATTCAACTCTTCTCTATTTCATTCATATCTCACGAAAAAATATGAAATTACATGTGTTTATACAAAATGGCTGAAGCCTGAATGTTTAATTGTTGGAAATATGATGAAGAGTGTTGTCCTTGATGGCAACCCACTGAATGAAGATGAATACATGCGACTGTTGACATGTGTTGTCCTTGATGGAAAACCACCTGATGAAGTTATTCTTGACTTGATGGACTTGGTAAAATGATGTAAATCTGATGTGATATGATGTTTGTTAACAATATGATGATGAGTGTTGTCCTTGAAAGGCAACCCACTTGATGAAGATGATGACAACTTACTTGATGAAGTTGTGATTGAGAGAATATGTTTCTGATGAAGAAAATATGATGTATCTACAGTGTGTACAAAAGGCAATGAAGAAAGGAATTCAGAATGTGCTCAAAATATGATGAAAAGAGTATGTCTCTTTGTATACGCGGATTGGCCTAGGGGAAGTCGCGTATGCACGCGGAAAATAACGTGCCAAGTCGCGTATGGGCAAAAACGCTCAAAAAGTGCAAAACCAAGGGTAACCACCATGGTATTGACCCATTGTATTGGGTAATGATCCGCCTAATTGACCCCGTCCAGGTAGTTTTGGGCTCATGGTATTGCTTTGGCCCATGGTATTGAAAAAGGGGCTCATGGTATTGAAAAAGGATAAGCCTATATAAAGAGAAGAAATTCATTGTGCAAATCATGGGTGTGGTGCAAGATGTCTGAGCTTGAATGAATACTCCTCTCTGAAGTAGATCTGAATGGAAAGGGTTACACTTGAAGATAAATCTGAATGTATGATTCACCAATGATGAAGAAGGGGATCTAGATCTGAAATGCACTTGTATCTACTAGATCTGCTTATGGAAGGCCTAGATCTGTGATGAGGCGAACATCTAGGCGAACATCTGTCTGAAGCAAAAGGGTAGATCTGAACTGAATATCTGATCTGATGAAGTATGTTGCTTTGTAATGATTGAAGATATATACGCTACTTCGCCGCAGAGGAAGCGCGTATATACGCGGCTTCAGTGAAGAGAAAGCGCGTATGCGCAATGAAATATACACTGAGGTATACGCTGGTTTGTGTGGACGGAAGGGCGTATATACGCGACATCAGTAAAGGGAAAGCGCGTATGCAAACTAGGGTTTGCTGAAGCAAGGGGTATGAAATATCTGATCTGTTCTGCTATGTTTTTGCTATTTGATCTGTGTTGATAAGTATCTGTTGGTAATGTATGTCTGTGCTTAAAAGTATGGAAAGGGTCCAGTTTGAAAATAGGATGAAATGTGGCCTGCAAGTGGTGTCCTAGTGGAAGCTTTGGATCCAGTGTGAAAATTGATGAAACATGGTCCAAGGTGGTGCTGAAGGTTGTAGCCTTCAGTCAGGGGGTTGTAGCTCCCTTCCAGGAGAGGCTGGTAAACGAGCGCAGGTGGGTGCCTGCGTGCTGGTCAAGTCTGCGCCAGCACATATGTTGTAAGATGTTTTCTCTATAATAAAATATTGAAGGCTGAGCAACTGCAGTGGTGGTTTTCTCCCGATTTGAGTTTCCACCTAAAAATCCTGGTGTTCATGTGTGATGCTTTGTGTGATGGTTTATTCTGTTCTTACTGCACATGTTTACTGTTTATTGAACATCTGATGAATGAATAATGGAATGATATAAGAAAAGAACTAATGGCATAATTAGATCTCTATGTATACGCGAGTTTCATGAAAGATATCCGCGTGTATACGCTAGTTTACTGAAGGAAAGTAGCGTATGGATTTTAAGGAATGAAAAAGTGAAAAGTTTTGAGTATGCAGTAAATACTGATTCACCCCCCCCTCTCAGTATTTTTCCCAACAATTGGTATCAGAGGCAGGTTCTTCTGCAGAAGCTTGATCGCTTGAAGGAGGATCCGTCACAATGGGAAGTATACAAACAAAAGTTTTGCTGAATTTTGGTGCAAAAGTATGGGCACTCATGAAGGAATGTGAAAAAGAGAAGGGTACTTTTGTGGATTCTCTAGAAGACAATAATCTTCTTGAAGAGAACACTCAACTCAAGGTAAGCCACGAAGAAAAGAACATAATCATAGAGACTCTTGAAAATCAGCTTAAAGCAGAAAAAAGGCGCAATGAGGAATTGGAGTGTGAAGTAGTGAGTCTAAGGAAAGATAATGAGAAAATGAAATCTCTCAATCTTAGATTTGCTAAAGGTTCAGAAACCTTGGATGAGATTATCAAGGCACAACGATCCCCTCTTATAAAAACAGGTCTTGGATATACTGGGGAATCTTCCCAAACATCAGCACCAAACTTTCTAAAAGCAGCCATAGCCGGTTCTCTACATTCAACCACTCAGCAGGGGAACAAAGGAACTTTACAGGTAAAGCATGATCATCTCAATGCAAGAAACACTAACAGGGAGATCTTTCAAAATGGATACAACCAACAGGTAAACTCTAATAGAAGATTTCATGATCACAGAAATTTCTACTTCAATGGACAATGTTTCTCATGTCACAATGTTGGTCATAAAGCTGTTCAATGTGTTGCATATAAAACCATCATGACAAGAGAAGCAAGAAAGATAAGGATGAATGACGAACCAAAGAAGAACACCTATAACAACTTTTCTCCTCTTCAAAACGAAGTTGAATGTACTTATTGCAATAACTTTGGTCATGAAGAATATGAATGTAGGAGCAAGGTCCAGCCAAAAGAGCATGATCTCTCAAGCTCTAAAGTGTGGAAAAAGGAAGAAATACCGGTTGAAAATTGTGGGATAGCGTTATTTGCAGAGGTTGAAGAAAATCAATGGTACATTGATAGTGGGTGTTCAAGACACATGACAGGTGACAAAAGCAAACTTCATACTTATAATGCTCTAGAAAAAGAAAAGAAAGTTACATTTGGAAATGATACTCCTGCTGTAATTAAAGGAAAAGGGGTAGTATTTCTAAAAGAAAAGGTGAAGGCTAAAGATGTCATGTATGTGGATGGATTAAGGCATAACCTTTTAAGTGTTAGTCAAATGTGTGATCATGGAGCAGAAGTGGTCTTCAGTTCCAAAGAATGTGTGGTTCGTGATCTTGATACAGGTAAAATCATTATAAAAGGAAAAAGAAATCCAAGCAACCTGTATGTACTAAACGGCATAGATCAATGTTACTTGAGCAAGTCTTCGGAAAATTGGTTATGGCATAGAAGGCTGGGGCATCTGAGTTTCTCCCAAATCAACAAAGCAAGCAGACTTCAAGCTATTCGTGATCTTCCCAAGATCAATCTTCCAGAAAATACCATATGCAAATCTTGTCAATTTGGTAAGCAGACCAGAGTTCGATTTAATGCCAAAGAAGGATCATCAAGTAAGCCTCTTGAACTCATTCATATTGAAATCTGTGGACCTATGAGGAAAAAGTCATTACGTGGGGAAGAATACTATATCCTATTTATTGATGATTACTCCAGAATGTGTCATATCGCGTTTATTAAACACAAAGATGAAGCTTTTGAAAAATTTCAGAATTTCAAAGCATTGGTAGAAAATGAATTGGATTTAAAAATCAAGTGTCTTAGATCTTATCGAGGAGGAGAATATTCATCAAATGAATTCTTTGAATTTTGTGAACAACATGGGATTAAAAGACAGTTCTCTGTAGCAGGCACTCCACAAAAAAATGGTGTAGCAGAAAGAATGAATAGAACAATTGTTCAAATGGCTAGAGCTATGCTTGCTGACTCTAATGTTCCTGACATGTTCTGGAGTGAAGCAACACGTGCAGCAATTAACATTCTCAACAAGGCTCATGTTCGGGTAAATAGTGACAAAACTCCATATGAACTCTGGTATGGTAATTCTCCCACTGTGAAGCATTTTAAAGTTTTTGGAAGTAGATGCTTTATCAAAAATAATGATGAGAAGCTTGGCAAGTTTGAACCTAGATCAGATGAAGGGATACTTCTTGGTTACTCATCTTCAAGCAAAGCATTCACATGTTACAATAAGAGGCTTCAAAAGGTTGTTGAATGTATTGATGTTGTTATTGATGAGTCTCCTGTAGCTCCTAAAGAAGAAAAACAAACAACAAAAGAAGATGATAGTGACATATGGCCTTCTACATCAGATGGAAATGATATAGATAGTGAATCCAATGAAGAACCTGGAAATGATCTATCTGAAAAAGCTCCATCCAGATACGTTCAAAAGAATCATCCTGAATCTCAGATTATGGGAGACAAGGAATCAGGTGTACGAACAAGGAGAACTTTTGTGGGATCTTCTAGTCATCAGGCACTTTTATCCACAATTGAACCACTCAATGTCAATCAAGCTAGCAGAGATGAAAGTTGGAACCAAGCCATGAATGAAGAGATTGATCAAATTGAAAAGAATGACAATTGGGATTTGGTACCAAGACCACATGATAAAAATGTCATTGGAACTAAATGGATCTTCAAGAACAAGTTAAATGAGAATGGGGATGTTGTAAGAAACAAAGCTAGACTGGTTTGCAAAGGGTATACTCAACAAGAAGATATAGACTTTGAAGAAACTTTTGCTCCTGTAGCTAGACTTGAAGCCATAAGAATGTTTCTTGCTTTTTCAAGTTATCAATAAATCAAAGTTTATCAAATGGATGTTAAATCTTCCTTTCTTAATGGTGATCTAGAAGAAGAAGTATATATAGAACAACCGGAAGGATTCATATTGGGAAATGATGCAAATCTTGTTTGTAGACTTAAAAAGGCTCTATATGGTCTCAAACAAGCTCCAAGGGCTTGGTATTATCGTCTTGACAAATATCTTCATCAACAAGGTTTTTCAAAAGGATCTGCTGATAGCAACTTATACACAAAAATTGAAAATGATAAACTATTGATTGTGGTTGTATATGTTGATGATATCATTTTTGGGAGCAACGAAGAATCTTTGAGTCAAAAATTTGCTTTTGTCATGCAGCAAGAATTTGAAATGTCTTGACTTGGGGAACTAACATTCTTTCTTGGCTTGCAAGTGCATCAAAAGGCAAATGGTATTTTCCTATCTCAAGAAAAATATCTTAAGCAAATTCTGAAGAAGTATGGCATGGAAGAATGAAAACCTGTAAGTACACCAATGATTACCGGATGCAGTCTCAGTTCTAATGATGATTCTCCCACAGTGAATCAACCAGAGTACAGATCGATGATAGGAAGTTTACTTATCTCACTGGGACTAGACCAGACATTTTGCATGCTGTTGGGATTGTTGGACGATTCCAAGCTAATCCAAAAGAGTCTCATCTTCAGGCTATTAAAAGAATATTCAAATATCTTCAAGGAACTCAAGACTTTGGTCTATGGTATCCAAGGAATGCTGATCTTACTCTTCATGCTTACACTGATGCAGATTGGGCTGGAAGTGTTGATGATCGGAAAAGCACTAGTGGTGGTGCATTTTACATGGGGCCTCGGTTAGTATCTTGGTTCAGCAAGAAGAAAAATTCTATTGCCTTATCAACAGCTGAAGCAGAGTATGTAGCTGCCGCATCTTGTTGCACTCAACTCCTATGGATGATGCAAACCTTGCAAGATTTTCAAATCAAATGTGGAACTCCTATCTCCATTATGTGTGATAATACAAGTGCCATCAGTATCTCAAAGAATCCTGTTATGCATTCGAAGACCAAGAACATTCCCATCAAATATCATTTCCTACGTGAACAAGTGCTTGAGAAAAAAGTGAAGTTGGAGTATGTTCCCTCCAAAGAACAAGTTGCTGATATCTTTACCAAACCCCTGCCCAGGGAGGCGTTCGAGTATCTAAGACAGAAGATGGGAGTGTTCTCTGCCAGTCAACAGAACAAATCTGCATAAATTTTAGAAGATGGCTTGGGATACGCGGGTTTCCTGAAACACATTCGCGTATGTACGCGAGTTCATTCACAGAAAACCGCGTATGTATGATTGCTGACAATTTTTGCTTGGAGTCAGCTCTCTTCAGCACAGCTGCAGTGCTGTATGGTATCTCTGATACTGTTTGGTATCTCTTGTGGTGTTCTAGTTCTCATAATTCTGTTTCTAATGTTTTGATAAAAATGCCTTGATGATTTGTTGGTGATGAAAGTGTTCAGGATGCACAAACTAAGGGGGAGCCTTAGTCATTTGGAAAGAATGCTTGGATGCACAGATTCAGGGGGAGCATTGGCTTTGCTGAGTATAATGCATTGTTGGCATTATGATGGTTCTGAAATATGTTCTCTTTCTTGAGGACTTTCTGGTGTTGGTCTTAAATGGTCATCTTTGTAATTTGTTGAAAAGGTCTTGTTGAGGCTCATGTTGTAAAATTGTAATATTCAGTCATGTAAGGACTTGTCTATTTTGTAAACCCACTTGGTTGGGTAGCTGAGTCAAATTTGTAAACCCACTTGGTTGGGTAGTTGAGTCTCATATGTAAATCCACTTGGATGGATAATTGATGTAAGTATGAGTCTTTGGTGATAGGAAGTTCATAGAGTCATGTACTTCACTGTCAAATATGTTTGAAGATTTAGCATGAACTCAGGGGGAGCTTGGCCACTTCAGCACATATCAGATCTGTAGAATGTTTCTTCCACATGAGGAGAAAAGGGGGAGAGTGTTGGTTTTTGATCCGCCCTTTGCCCTTGATGTCAAAGGGGGAGAGTGACATGGTGTTTGAATGAAGAGAAGATAATGATGTCAAATATTTGGGAGAAAGAGTGACATGGTATCTATCTGCTATGGTAACCAAACACCATCGTGGTTGCCATCAAGTCCGTGGTTGCCATCAAGTCCAAAGGGGGAGATTGTTGGAAATATGATGCAGAGTGTTGTCCTTGATGGCAACCCACTGAATGGAGATGAAGACATGCGACTGTTGACATGTGTTGTCCTTGATGGCAATCCAACTGATGAAGTTATTCTTGACTTGATGGACTTGGTAAATGATGTAAATCTGATGTGATATGTTGTTGAGTGTTGTCCTTGAAAGGCAACCCACTTGATGAAGATGATGAAAACTTACTTGATGAAGTTGTGCTTGAGAGAATATGTTCCTGATGAAGAAAATATGATGTATCTACAGTGTGTACAAAAGGCAATGAAGAAAGGAATTCAGAATGTGCTCAAAGTATGATGAAAAGAGTATGTCTCTACGTATACGCGGATCTGTCTAAGGGAAGTCGCGTATGCACGCGGGAAACAACGTTCCAAGTCACGTATGGGCAAAAGCGCTCAAAAAGTGCAAAACCAAGGGTAACCACCATGGTATTGACCCATTGTATTGGGTAATGATCCGCCTAATTGACCCCGTCCAGGTAGTTTTGGGCTCATGGTATTGCTTTGGCCCATGGTATTGAAAAAGGGGCTCATGGTATTGAAAAAGGATAAGCCTATATAAAGAGAAGAAATTCATTGTGCAAATCATGAGTGTGGGTGCAAGATGTCTGAGCTTGAATGAATACTTCTCTCTGAAGTAGATCTGAATGGAAAGGGTTACACTTGAAGATAAATCTGAATGTATGATACACCAATGATGAAGAAGGGGATCTAGATCTGAAATGCACTTGTATCTACTAGATCTGCTTATGGAAGGCCTAGATCTGTGATGAGGCGAACATCTAGGCGAACATCTGTCTGAAGTAAAAGGGTAGATCTGAACTGAATATCGTCGATGGCGTATACTGCTTTATGACGATTGAAGATATATCGCTACTTATTGCATGAAGACAGCGATATATCTGTAACCGATGAAAGAAAGCGGCGTATCTCAATAAAATATCTAACGAATTATCTGATAGTTTTATTATTGAAGAAGGAAAGCGGCGTATATCGCAGCATTTATCGATAAAGAAGCTGTATGAAAACTAGGGTTTGCTGAAGCAAGGGGTATGAAATATCTGATCTGTTCTGCTATGTTTCTGCTATCTGATCTGTGTTGATAAGTATCTGTTGGTGATGTATGTTTGTGCTTAAAAGTATGGAAAGGGTCGAGTCTGAAAATATGATGAAACGTGGCCTGCAAGTGTTGTTCTATTAAGTTGTTGGATCCAGTGTGAAAATTGATGAAACGTGGTCCAAGGTGGTGCGGGGGGTTGTAGCCTTCGGTCGGGGAGTTATGGCTCCCTTCCAAGAGAGGGGTGTGCTTCGAGACTTAGGCCATAATTCGTAGCCTCCTTCCAAGAGGGTGGTAGCAGTCGGGGGTTGTAGCTCCCACTCGGGAAAGTGAAATGGCAATGGCAGTGGGTGCCTGCGTGCTGGTCAAGTCTGCGCCATCACATATGTTGTAACATGTTTTCTCTATAATAAAATATTGAAGGCTGAGCAACTGCAGCGGTGGTTTTCTCCCGACTTGGGTTTCCACCTAAAAATCCTGGTGTTCATGTGTGATGCTTTGTGTGTTGGTTTATTCTGTTCTTACTGCACATGTTTACTGTTTATTGAACATCTGATGAATGAATAATGGAATGATATAAGCAAAGAACTAATGGCATAATTAGATCTCTATGTATACGCGAGTTTCATGAAAGATATCCGCGTGTATACGCTAGTTTACTGAAGGAAATTAGCGTATGGATTTTAAGGAATGAAAAGTGAAAAGTTTTGAGTGTGCAGTAAATACTGATTCACCCCCCCCCCCTCTCAGTATTTTTCCCAACAGTAAATAAATTCAATGCCGATCAAACTGTTAACAACCAAAAATGTCCTCCGCTCTATTCTATTGTTTACACACAAAACAACGTACAAAACACATAACAGTAGACCTGAAATATTATGGGTTCCAGATCTGAAAACACATCGCGTCCGGCGCTCCATCGCAAATCGCACATCTGCGATTTTAACATCTAACTTGGGTGCTTAGGGAAAAAAGTATTTTTTTGCAATTGCGATGTGACGTGGCACACATCGCATCACAACTTAAGTTCTTTATTTTAAAGGCGCTACCATCCTGAGCTTGCGGGCGCTTATATGTGCTATCCTCATGAGCTTAACACGTGCCCTTTGTGATCACATTGCAAATAAAATAAAACAACTTGTAGGTGGATTTAAAAGGTAAGTCTTAAATCTTGCGAAGTACAAGCTTCAGGCACCTAAACACCGGGTGGTGCGGTAAGAGAAAACGATAAGGAAATAAGTGATAAAAAAGGTTTGTGGTGGATTTCTAAGTGTAGTAAGCTATGGTGGGTCCTTCAGAATCGCATCAGTGGAGATTTAACATTCGAGGAAACGGTAAGAGGTAAACCAAAAATGTTGTGGGCTGCGAAGTGCGGTAAAAAAGGTAAGTAATGTGCCAGGTAAGAAATTTAAAGGCATAGTGTGGGCTCAGTACCCTGTTAGTTGATTTTGTGTGAAACACTTCCAAATTTTAAAACTGAAGCTTCGTCCTTCCCTGCACAAAAAATTAATTGAAGGTGTGGGTTGCTGCCACTTTATTCATGGCAGTGGTTGGGAGTATTTCCAACAATCTCCCTTAATCACAAATGTCATCATCAATCATTCCCAGACACTGTCTGAGATTTAAAAAAAAAAGTCTTTCCCAATGGCTTTGTGAGGATATCAGCAAATTGTTCCTCTGCCCTGCAATGCTGC
Organism: Pinus albicaulis; assembly: GCA_034641835.2. Taxonomy (NCBI): domain Eukaryota; kingdom Viridiplantae; phylum Streptophyta; class Pinopsida; order Pinales; family Pinaceae; genus Pinus; species Pinus albicaulis. The sequence continues at coordinate 640,556,815 of CM076571.1, forward strand.
AAAACAATTTCAGCAGTGTTAAATAATTCCCTTATAAAATGGTGTTTGGCATCAATATGCTTTGTTCTCTTGTGGAAAGTAGAATTCTTTGACAATGCAATTGCTGAGTTGTTATCACAGAAAATTGTGGTTCCCTTGTCTTGTTCATGACATAAATCTCTCATCATCCTTCTCATCCAAAATGCTTGACATGTTGCTGTTGTTGTGGCTACATATTCGACTTCTTCTATTGATGATGAAACTATTGGTTGCTTCTTGGAAGCCCATGAAATGGCTCCCGATCCCAAATGAAAAACATACCCTGATGTGCTCTTTATGTCATCAACACTTCTAGCCCAATCACTATCAGTGTAACCAATCAAATTAAAATTATCAGTTTTGGAGAATAGAACACCATACTCCTTTATTCCATTTATATACCTTAAAATTCTCTTTCATGCTTGCAATTGTGTCTCCTTGGGTGTCTCCATGAATCTGGATATGCGACTTATTGCATACATTATATCAGGCCTAGTTGAAGTCAAATACATTAGACTACCAACCATGACTTTGTACAATGTCGGATCGACATTCTTACAGCAATATTCGTTGCTCAAATTTAACCCCATGACAGTTGGAGTAGATGATGGCTTGTTATTCTGCAAATTGAACCTTTTTAAAACTTCTTCAACATACTTTGCTTGGGAGATAAAAATCCCCTTTTCTATTTTCTTTACTTCTATGCCAAAAAAATATCTCAGCAAACTCAAGTCAGTCATTTCAAACTCATTTTTCATGACTTCTTTGAAATCAGCAATGAGAGAAACATCATTTCCTATGAAAATCAAATCATCTAAATATAAAAAAACAAGAAGAATTTTATTGTCATTTTCTTTGATGTAGAGTGTGGGTTCACCATCACACTTGTCAAACCCATTGTCTATTAGGTAAGCATCAATCTTGCTATACCATGCTCGTGGTTCTTTCTTTAGCCCATAAAGAGATTTATTCAACTTACACACCTTGTGTTCTTGGCCTTCTATTTCATGACCAGGAGGTTGTTCAACATACACCTCCTCTTTCAACACTCCATTCAAGAATGATAACTTCAAATCCATTTGATAAACTTTCCATTTTTTTTGTGTTGTTATAGACAACATTGTCCACATTGTCTCCATCCTTGCAACTCATGCAAGGGTTTCCTCATAGTCTCTTCCATGCTGCTAGTTGTAGCCTTTGACAACTAGAGTTGCTTTGTGCCTTTCTATCTTGCCTTCAATGTTTCTCTCGATCTTATATACCCATTTCACTCTAATAATGTTTTTTCCTTGTGGGAGGTCCACTAAATCCCATGTGTCATTCTTTTCTATTGCTCCTATCTCTTCATTCATTGCTTCAATTAACTTTTCTTCTTTGACAACATCTTCAAAATGGATTGGTTCATCAACATGAAAAAATAATGCAAATAAAAAATCAACCAAGAATTACTATTAACTTCTTCTTGCTCATAAATTTCACTTAAATTTCTGAATCTTGGTCTTCTTGTATTTTTTGAAGATGTGCTCTAAGTTGCACTTGAATTCGAGGGAGTTGCTAATCCTTGTGGTGTGCTTGTAGAAGCACTTCTTTGGTTTTGCAATGTCGTTCTATTTCTTGCTTGTGGTGTGCTCTTTTGAGCTTGTGTAGGTGGAGGAGCCACCGTTGAGGAGTTTCTTTCTGCAATCAATTCCTCTTTGTCTTCATGTGAAATACATGTCTTCACATTTACTGTTTTCTCTAAACTTCCATCCCAATCCTCTTTTTCTATGAACTGAACATCTCTGTTGATTATTACGTTTTTGGTTGATGGATTATAGAGCTTGTAAGCCTTGGATTCATCACTGTATCCAATAAATATACACTTCTCCCCCTTGCTATCCAACTTCCTCCTTAATTGATCCGGGACATGTGCATATGCCACACATCCAAACACTCTCATGTGAGTGACAAAGAGTGACAAAATTCTTTGTTCCACTCCATGCTTCTTCTCAAACTCTGTTCATAACAGCTTTGGTTGGAAATATATTTAAGATATAAGCTACAAAATTGACATCTTCTGCCCAATATTCATTTGGAAAATGCGTTTCCTTCGACATACTTCTTACCATGTCCATGATGGTCCTATTCTTTCTTTCTGCTACACCATTTTGCTCAGGTGTATACCTTGTGGTAAACTCCTTGTGTATTCCATGCTCCCTATAGAAATGTAGAAAATATTTGGATATATATTCTCCACCTCTATCAATTCTCAACACTTTTATGTATTGTCCACTTTGCTTCTCAACAACAGCTTTGAAGTGGTAGAACTGTTCAAACACTTCACTCTTCTATTTTAGGAAATAGACCGATGTATTCCTTGTGTAATCATCTATAAATGTCAACATATAATGACTGCGAGCTAATGATGGCGTTTGCATTGATCCATATAAATCTGAGTGGACAATATTCAAAGGTGTATTTTCCCTTATACTCTTTCCTGCTGGAAATGATTCTTTGTGTTGTTTTTCCAAGATGCAACCTTCGCATAGGATATCTAGTTTCTATATAAGTGGTAATCCCTTTACCATGCCTTTTCTATGCAACAAGTTCAAACCTCTGAAATTGAGATGTCCAAATCTCAAATGCCATAACTAGTTCACATCTTTCACTTCTTCTTGAAGTATTTCTTATGTGGCAGCTACTACAACACCTCCTTCCTTTGAGTTCGATCTGATCTTGAGAGGAAACATTATATTGCTTGTCATATGCACTTTCGCAATGAGTTTCCTACTTGGAGGTATATCCATGATTGTGCACACATCATTTTTAAAAAACACATTGTAGCCCTTCTATATGAGTTGTCCAATGCTTAAAAGGTTACATTTTAGGTTAGGGACATGATATACATCTGGCATGAACTTCTTCTCTCCTCGATTTGTCAGTATGTTTACTCTTCCTTTCCCCATGATAGAGACTTTTCTATTAGTCCCCGTTGTTACTTCAGATTTTACACTTTCATATAAATTGGCAAACATTGCTATGTTTCTAGTCATATGGTTGCTACACCCTAGATCTAAGAACCATACATCTTCTTGTTTTTCTTGTGCTACATTACAAGCTAAAAGCACATTTCCTTGGTTTTGATTTTCTTTTATAAAATTTACACTAGGTTTATTACCCATGTCATTTTTCTTCTTTCTACATTCATTTGCACAATGGCCATACTTTTTGCAATAATGACATTGGACTTGAGATTTATCATACCTTTGTCCTTGTGCATGATTCTGGTTTGAGATTTGGCTTGGAATCTAATTGCTGCCCCTTCCACTTGTGCTTGCGCGACTGCTTCTTCCACCTCTGTGTGGGCTTCTTCCTCTTCCTCGGTAGTTTTATATTCCTCAACGTGTACCTTGACCACAATACATTTGTGTCTTAAATGAATGTTGCAATGAGGAGTTTGTTGCTCTGTTCAGTGTGTGCTCATGAGACATTAGTGATGCATGAAGGTCATCCACTGAAAATTGTGAGAGATCCTTTGTCTCTTTTATGGCCACTACAATGGCATCAAACCTTGATGATAGACTTCTTAAGACTTTTTCCACTATTCTTCTTTCTTCAAGTGTCTCTCCATGAGACCTGATTTTGGTAACCAACCCAATCACGTGTGTAAAGAATGAGTCTATGTTATCAGACTCTTTCATACAAAGAGTTTGAAAATCTCTTCTCATCATTTGAAGTTTTGATGTCTTCACCTTTTCCATGCCTTGATAGGTTGTCTAGAGAGTATCCCATGCGTCCTTGGACTTTGTTGCTACTGCAATCCTTGGGAAAATACTCTCGTGTACTGCTTGGAAAATATAGAAGAGGGCTTTGGAGTCCTTATTCTTATTTTGTCTCAACAAATATCTTTATGCTTCTGTCAAAGCATTATATGCTGTTGCATCTGCTGCTTCTTGGAAATCATGTTCCACCAGCTCCCAAATATCTTGTGAAAAGAATAAGACCTTTATTGTAATAGCCCAATAATCATAATTCTTCCCATTGAACTGTGCCTGCTACTATCATATTGATTGTGTAAACACACCTTCTCACTGGTGGAGAATCTGCTTCTCAAACAATCTTTCAGCTTCTTCAGTAAAGACTTGTTCTTTCACTGACAGCCTAGACTTTCTTTGATACCATGTTGGAAATTATAAATAAACAACAATAAAGGAATGCATTCCCCTTTCAACATAGAGAATGCACAACGTATGTGGAAATAAAAAACTCACACATAGACAGACAACGAGAAAACACAGGAGAGGAACTCTTTTTGAATTTATTCAACTCTTCTCTATTTCATTCATCTCTCATGAAAAAACATGAAATTACATGCGTTCATAAAAAATGGCCAAAGCCTAAACATTTAAAGCAATGCAATGCAGACTGGACTATTACCAACAAAAAATGTCCTCCGCTTTGTTCTGTTGTTTAGACAAGAAAAAACGTACAAAACAAATAAAAACGAACCTGAAATATTATGGGTTCCAGCTCTGAAAACGCATCACATCTGGTGCTTCATCGCAAATCGCACATCGTCGATTTTAACATTTAACTTTGGCGCTTATAGGAAAACTTATGTTTTTGCGATTGCGATGTGACGTGGAACATATCACATCGCAACTTAAGTTGTTTACTTTGCGGGCGCTACCCTACTGAGCTTGCAGGCACTGATATGCGCTATCCTTCTGAGCTTGTGAATGCTTATATGCACTATCTTCATGAGTTTGACACATGCTCTTTGCGATCACATTGCAAATAAAATAAAACAACTTGCAGACGACTTTAAAAGGTAAGTATTAAATATTGCGAAGTGTGGACTGCGGGCACTTAAACGTCGGGTGGTGCGGTAGGCTAAAAAGTTAAGGAAATAAGTGATAACAAAGGTTTGTGGTGGATTGGTAAGTGCAGTAAGGTATGGTGGGTCCCGCCGAGTCGCATCGGCGCAGATTTAACATTCGGTGAGACGTTAAGAGGTAAACAAAAAAGTTGCGGGCTGCGAAGTGCGGGAAAACAGGGAAGTAATGTGGCAAGTAAGAAATTTAAATGTAGAGTGTGGGCTTGGTACTCTGTTTATTGATTTTGTGTGAAAAGCCTCCAGATTTGAAAACTGAAGTTTCACCCTTCCATGCACAAAAATTCAATTGAAAGTGTGAGTTGATACCACTTTATTCATAGCAATGATTGGGAGTATTTGCAACAAAAGCAAATCATGTCCTTCCGCATGAGATATCACAAAGTTGAAAAGCCACACAAATTTGATTAGCTGCATTTAACGTCACCCTAGAAAATCCTCCTCAACCTTAAACTATCAAATGAATTTATGATTAAGAGTAAGTGAAGACTTTAAAGAATCAGTCAGGTCGAACAAAACTTGTGATGAAATCTTTACCCGCTTTTATTTCTCAACAGCTGCTTATGTGGTCAGCTTATATTTCAACCTGAATATGCTTATTCACCTCACGCCCTTTTAGCTCTCTTTGCCCTGCACTTGCACTTGGCCATGCCATTGTATCTATAACATATAGTCCCGCCGTTGTATTTATTCATAATATTAGGAATATTACTCTCGTGAGACACTTAGCAGAGATTAGCAAAACGGACATAATAAAGTTCCTAACAAACATATGCCCATCTGAGACGCGGTGATTGTTATTTTCATCGTAAGAGGCTAATATCGATATCCAAAAACGACATTGATATATGGAATTCACCCTTGTAAATTAAGCGTTTATGGATTATTAATATTAAGAGGATCAATAAAATTGACAGGTAAATAAATGTTTCCAATTAAGTTTTAATTATAAAATTCCAGATAAAATGATTTATTATTAATTATTTTATATTTTATCATCATGTATGCTTTATTTTTTTAATTTTATATATTCTTTTCCATTAATCATTATAATTATAATAAGGGTAAATTTATCTCATTTCTACATTAATTATATTTTAGGAGAGTGAAGATGAGAATGTGAAGAAGAGTTACCAGTATTTTTATGGAATAAATAAAAAAATTAACATATTTAAAATGAGAGGGTGTTTTAATAGTTATAACCTATTATATTTACTAATAATACTGTTACATTATATGGAATGAATTTATGAAATAATAAAAAGTGGAATATAATAAAAGTAATAAATCATTTTAATGTAGTGTATTGTAATTTTATTTTTATTAATAAAAATATAAATTAATTTTTAAGTGAAAAAATTAGTATATATTTTACATTAAAATAAGTTTAAATGATAATAATTTATATGCAGTATTTTAGAGAATGGTGGAGAAAGATTGAGCAAATCCAGAAGCATTTTATAAAGTATAACCTAAAAATTAAAAGAAATACACCCTATATTATTCTCCTTATAGAAGAGGGTATTTCCCCTATTGAGAGCCTAGTTATGTCTAGGTTCTTGTTGTGCAAGAAGAAAATCAATAACATGGGAGACCATACACTTCCTAAGATAACTTTAAATTCCAGCGAAAACCAACCAAGAGTCAAACTAGGTTGGTATAAAGGTATCAAGGGTTGGTTAAACCATTGGGAGATCCATGAAAATGTTGCATTGAAAAATATTAATAACATTAAAAATATTGTTACTTCTAAGTTTAAAGAGAAAATGTGGTGTGAAAAAGATTTAGAGACTAAAAGAAAATTAAGATATTATAAGGAGGTCATCAACCCTACTCTAGAAGATCAAAAGTATCTCTATGTTTTAAATAGCTCAAAGAAAAAAAGTAATATAGCCAAGATAAGAACAAACTCTCATGAGCTCCATAGTGAATTAGTTAGTTGAGAAATTCCTAAAACAACATGGGTAGAAAGGATCTGTCATCTATGTGAGAATATGAACATTGAGAATGAAAATCACTTCCGCTTAGGAACACAATTTTAAAACAAACTAAATAATTCATTTCTTTAGGTCAGATAGACCAAAATTTGGTCTCAATGAAAATTAACCATCATCATCATCATCAATATATATATCTCTCAATTTTACAAATATCAAATTAAAAAATTAAATAAAAATAATATATATATATATATATAATTAGGCTTTTAGCCTACCACATATATAATAGAATACATTTATGTTACTTAACTAAAGATTCTTCTTAATTTGCACATCTAAATATTTTAATAATGTTCCTAGTTGAAATCTTTCTCTTATTAATATTTTTTTAAATAAGATATAGCAATTATATATTAATAATTCAATAAAATAGATATGGAATTAAAAATCTATTAATAAAATATATTAATTTTTTTTTTCAATTATCTTTTCTTTTATATATCAAATTGATATACAATTATTTTCTTTCCATGGGACATTGAAATATTTTATTTTCTCTCAAAATAAAAGTATTATTTTTTTATTAATATTCTTTTTAATTGTGACATGTCAATATCATGTTGCTTTTATACTTTTTCATCAAGAAATTTTCCATCATATTAAACTATTTCACTTAATATTAATATTCAAATATTTTTTTATAACTACTAATACAATACTTTTCTATTAATAATATATTTTTTTTAATTTTCACTTATCAACTATATTTTTTTAAGTTTCTCTTATCAACTTCCTACTAAATAGAGAAGGAATTACCCATTTATTTGGATAGTAGAAAGCATTTATGGATGGAATAAGAAATTGTCTCATTATTGGAAGTAATGCCTCCATGTGTTTTAGATTGTTCTGAGTTTTCATTCTGAGCCCCTAGGTGTGATTATAGAAGTAGTTATTGATGTATATGTGTGAGTTGTCTATGAGTCATATATCAACCTTCTTCTGATCTTATCATCTAGAAGTTGGTGATCTACAACTATAAACTATATATAAAATTTGTTATGTGCTCAATAATAACAAATTATGTAATTTTTGTGTGTAAATTCTCTCTCAATATTTCTATTATTGTATGAGAGTTGATTCAACCCTGAATCTATCATGAGAGGGGTATAGATCATGCAATTTTAGAAATGATGCTCATTTTTACATAAATTAGTTTGATAAAGTGTTTGATATATTGTTTGTGTTAGTCTTTTGTGTGAATATTTGATTTACATGTGGATTGTGGATATTTTCATGCAAAGAAGAATCATGAAGATCAAGTATTTTTGTTGATGTATGAAGTTCCATTGTGGAAAAATATTTGTAAAAGAAGAGGAGAACTAGTTGCAAAGAATATGGATAGACATAGATTTTTTTTTAATCTAGTGTGAATCTACAATTGAGAGCAATGTCAACATGTTTTAAATGGTGGTTCTCAATATTATTAGATGGTGCAAGATGTATAGTTACGACATGCAGGTGGAATGTTTGAATTTCTCATTCTAGATCTGAACTAATAAAATATTGTGGTATTGTTTACCTAGAGATCGAGATCCAAACATTGCAAATCTAATGGAAAATATCAATATGCAAAATTATTATTATTATTATTATATTTGATCTGATTTCCACAGATAAATAAAGAGCAGTAATTTATTTTGTCTATGTATGTTTTCGTGGTTGGTGTTTGTGTTTTTATTGGCTATAAAAAGGGTTGGTGGTTATTAAAATCAAAGTCCTGGTGTCTAAAACATCAATTCTTGTGTGTTAGTAAGGTCAAGTTTTTTTATCAAATTTTGAACACATTCAATATCCAGACGTCCATCCCAACGAAAAGATAGCCGAAAGTGAAATATACGACAAATGGTGGTTGGTCTATATGATGATTCATTACTTAATGACTCTTATGGTAGAAGCCCTAATGAGCTAAGGTGTTAATATTGTTGATCTTGTGATGTTCATCAATGATAGTGAGAGGAAGTTACATTTTAAATGGAGGTGATTTGACAACTCAAAGATGTGATGGTGATTCCAAAGTGGATGTCAGTGTTGATGAAGACTAGTCAAACATAAATTATTCTTATTGTTGTAATATATGTTTTCAATATTTCCCATGTAATCATTAAGAGAGATTATTGGAAGAAATGCTTCCATATATTTTAGATTGTTCTGAGTTGTCATTGTGTGTCCCAGGGTGTCATTCTAGAAGTAGTTATTTCCCTATGTGTGCAGTTGTCTATGAGTCATAGATAAACTTTGTTCATATATTATTATCTAGAAATTGGTGATGTACAAATATATATGTAATTTTTTATGTGCTCAATAATAACAAAATGTGCTATTTGTTGTGATTGCTATCTCAATTTTTCTATCACTTTGTGTAAGAGAAATAAAAAGATATTAAATCATGTTATTTAAGATGGAAATTTAAGTATTTTATTCATGATATATTATGTTTTTTATTACTAATTTTTTAATTAATAGTTTTTGAAATACATGTCAAATTTATTTTTAATATGTATGGAATTTTACATTTCCCTCACTCTAAACAATACACATAATACACCAATAAAATATTTATATTTTATGGTAATTTTTATTTTATTATATATATATATATATATATATAAACATTCATGGTTAAAATATTCCATTTATAATTAATTTTTTTTAATAATATTGTATTGAGTATGGAAAATATATATAATTTTTTTATGCAACATGAAGACGAAAAACCTTTAAATATATGCTAAAATTTTCAAACATATATATTATAATACTACTTAATTCTTGTTATATATATATATATATATATATATATATATATAAAAAGGAAAAAAACCTTACAACAATGCTATCTTTTCAGTGTACATAAATACCAATAGTTTTATTTCGATTCCAATATTTGAATAATATTTTTACATACAAATATAAATATTTAGCGTAAGGTAAAGGAAATAAAATAAAAATTAATATAATTATAAAAAATTAAAGTCAAATTTAATATAATTATGAAAAAAATAATAATAATATTTTTATAAATAAAAGTTATATAAATGTAAAAGGAAGACATGAGGTGGATTTCAACAAAATATTTCATTTTGGTACAACTAATGGATTTCAAGACTTAGGAGACATATGTTGATTAAATTTATCGCTTTAGTATACACCTTCCTATATTACAAATGAAATCTTGGAAGTGAGTTAAGAAGTATTTCAATACCTGTGAAAGAGATTGAATGAATTGAAAGGATCCCATCTTTCCACACAGAATGTAATAGATAAGCCCCAAAAAACAAGTAGGATGAGGCTTCAAAGACATCCTTTTAGGGGTATCCTTAGTTATGAACTCAATGTAGAAACAACTCTCCAAGGATGTTTCAATACTTGTGAAAGGGATTGAATGAATTGAAAGGATCCCATATTTCCACAAAGAATGTAATAGATAAGCCCCCAAAAAACAGGGATGAGGCTTCAAAGACATCCTTAGTTATGAAATCAATGTAATAACAACTCTCCAAGAATAATATGTGAAGAATAATAATTATTCAAAGTATATATCCCAAAATTCCTTCATGAATGATTACAACTTAATGTAAGGGAATACAAAATATATATAGTCATTAGAAAGAATTGTCTTAAGCATTTATAATGACGGTTTAGCACCTTGTTAGTGAGGGCTACATTATAGGTTATAATTAGCTCCATTGTGAGCACTTATCAATTATTTACAAGAATTGAGGTTTTCCACTCTTAATGAGTTTGAGAAACAGTAAACAACAACACTTTGGATTTAACATTAGATCTTGGCTCAATGTTTGAGTTTTAAGAGTGAGTTAGGGTGGCCTAGGGAGTTTCTTGGAGAGATATTTAAAAATCACAAATTTGATTGAAGAATGCACATGATTAACACAAATGGGATAATACTATGGTAGTGGGTGAATATACTATAAAACTTGGTTACTAGTTGTTATTATGATAAGATAGACCATAGAGTGAAAGGGGACTAGTGGTGAAAAAATTTGTGGAAAGTACAGACACTTGTTAATAAAAAATTATTTATATTATTATTGTTATGCAATTGATTTCTAACATGGTATATTGTCCAAAGGAGAAACCTCCGGGGATAGGGCTAGTGTACTGTGTGTAAGATGAAAAAAAAATCACCATATACGTCTTCATGGATTATCCATTCTCAATGTCGTTATGGAGTGATATTGGTGGCTAACCCAGCTTTATTAATATGTGTAAGAGGAGATGTGTCTAGTAAATTTTTAAATATTAATTTTCACACAAGAAAATGATGAACACTTATAAAATAGTATCTTATTTTGTCGAATAAGGAATTTAGTTAGGATAAAATGCCAACATTTTCAATATTGACATAAAGTGACATTTTAGGTCACTACCCAAGTAGGCTTATTTTATTCCTTTCCTCCCATCAATTTGAAATGCCCACAAATTATTGGTGAAAGGGCCACAAACTGTTGGTGATTTGAGGACGGATAAGAACTACCCTAACAAAATTTGGGATCCTATCAAGGCTATCAAAGCCCAATCCCACCCTTGTTATAGTGGGATTAGATCTACAATATTGATCATTGTCATTAAATATGAACTTCCTGTTAAATAGGTAAGAAATCAAGTATCTTTCCCATAGTCAACAACGCAATTTTTCAATGTTTTGTCCATAATTTTTTTTACTGATTTTTTTTTTCTAATTTAATTTAATTTATAAATAATTCCTTTGTAAAAATTTATTATATTCTGAATAAGCGTAATAATTAAGAATATAAATTTTTTTTTGTCATCGACGTTCCATGCTGAACGGAGATTAGGATATGTTGCCATCATTCTGATGCTCCCTTATACAGTCAAATTGCCGCTAGGTCAACCAATTCCTATTCCATTTTTTATTTTTTCATCCTTCTTTTGAAATGATCAATGATTAAGCTGGTTAGTCTTTTTTTTTCTGCACACATGCAGCTGCCAAAGTCAGAGATCCATGAGAATGTCCATGTCCAGGAACATGTGCCAACGCATCTGTCCGAATGTCAACATCCAGACAAACACTCAAGCTATATCATGTTATCATCTCTGGAAGAAAATGTCTAAGCCAACTACAGCATACGCTCCACCCTCCCACTCCTGCTCATATGAACTTTTCAATTGGGTGCAACTTGGTGTTTGAAAGCATTCCCGTTGGGAATCAACGTCAAACAATTGCTACTGCAATTCAACGTTTCCGAGTCAATTACGTTGCACTCACTGAAAGTCAATGTTTGAAAGTTTTATCATTCTGTTTGAGTGTCAAATTATTGTATTGTAGGTTCGTGTCGTTGGAGACATCCAATGGAACAGCATCTAAATTTGTTTCTGGTCGCTGCGATGACCCGAAACTACAATCCGATTAAGGAAGTCCTGAACGAAGCACAACAGGAACGATTCAAAGCAATCCATGTCCTTTGCATGTGCTGTCGCAAAGTTGACAACTCACACAATTTCCATTAGCTGCGTTTAACTTCACCCTGCGCAATCCTCCTCAAGCTTAAACAGTGAAATGAATTTAAAATCCCTGCGATGACCCGGACCTGAAATAAATTTATGACTTTATTAAGGTTCACATCGTTGTGCTTGAATGTCAAGTTTGTTGCAGGTTCGGGTCATCGCACGGACAAACACAAAATTTGCTGCTGGTCGCTGCAATGACCCAAACCTACAATCCTATTAAGGACGACCCGAACGAAGCACACTTTGGAACCATTCAAAGCAGACCATGTCCTTCGCATGAGATATCGCAAAGTTGACAACCCGCACAAATTTGACTACCTGCATTTAACGTCACCCTCTCCTCAACCTCAAACAATCAGATGAGTTTATGAAAGAACAGAAAACGTTGAGTATGTGCTCAATTCAAGAATTTAAGGAACCGGTCAGATCTAGCGAAACTTGGGACGAAAGTTTCAAGGCTTTTACGCAGTTTGATTTCTCAACAGTTCTTTGGCTGGTCAGCTATTCAACCTGAATATGCTTATTCACCCCCCTTTTAGCTCTCTTTGCCCACTACTTGGCCTTGCCGTTGTGTATATCAATACATCGTCCTGCCGCCGTTGTATTGTATCTGTCTCCTTATAATATCTTTTGACTGCAGCTGATAACGGTTAGGATTAGTTCTGATCAATACTAGCCAGTTTTAAGAGGAGTTGTATTCTTGGTGCAATCTAGAGCTTTATTGCTTTGTTTTGAATAGAAGATCAACATACTGCACTTTTCATTACATTACGTCTTGATTGATTGATGTCGTGAGATGCACCAGCACTAATTTTATCAATATCTGAAGTATTATGTTAGAAGACGGGCCATGAAGAAAGGCAGCTGGTTTCTGTTATTCTTTTGGCTTTCAGTCGCAGCAATAGTATCGAATAAAGGGGCTGCCAATGCCGGTAGAGTCCTGAGAAACAGGAATATTGTAACACCCCAAGCTCATAAAAATCCATGTCATCATCACGATGTTCTTAATGGAGAATATGAAGTGCGAGATATATTGAAGAATAAACTTCCTTCTGGTCCAAGTGGAGGAGTTGGTCACAAATATATCAATTCCTTGGGACCTGTGAAGATGAAGGCAAGTAATGCAGCCAATACATTGAAGATTAACAAACTTCCTTCCGGTCCGAGTGGGGGAGTAGGCCACAAATACATCAATGCTAAAGGGCAGATGAAGCCATCCGTAGTAGCGTCACAGAAGTTAATTACTACGATGCCTTTCAACAAACTTCCATCAGGTCCGAGTTGGGGAGTAGGGCACAGCAATAACAATTGATGTTCGCGTTCAAAACTGATTCCTGACCAGGAAACTCAACCGCTGATCAGCACAGTGAATAAAATGAAAATGAAAAAGTCCGACATGTATTACTGTTGCACACTGATGTAAATATTAGTCGGATAGAAGTAGATATGATGCAAAAATTAGAAAGTCGACATTTCATTTTATAACCCATGATGGGAAATAATTAATACATCGGGCATTCCAATAATTAATTTAAGCAATCTTTTGTAGCCGTACGATTAAAATCTGGTCCATTTTTGTAATGTCAGTTCTGGCATCTTGTTTTCTTCAGGCAAAGTAAAGGATTACCTTTATGCAATCCATGGTATCATATCATATCTGGTAATCCTGCGCCTACCCTTTGCTTATGTTAGTTTCAGTAATTTTTTTCCTTCTTCTTGGAAGGTAGTTATGATCTTACAGATGAGTTGGTGTTAACAGGAAGGTTTACCCATGTAAACTATTTTTTTATTCAAAAAATTAAAAAATGGGAAATTAAGAAAATTGTGTTTTTGTTGTTGAGAATATTATTGAATATTATTTCATCTTTTATCTTGAATATGAATCCACTTTGGAATTGGAAACTTCTCAATATTATGGATAATCCTAAACTTCTTAACACTATAGATAATAGGAAATTCCTAGAACAAAATCTTAAAAGCAATCAATATTACTCTTACTCTTATCCCTTGTTACTCTCATCACACACATCTATGTGTCCCAATATTATCCATATACAATTAAAAAATTAAATTTTAAAAAATAAATGATGTCCAAAAATAGCCAATGTAATTATAGTTATTCTTAAGATTTATATGTATTTGTATTACTAGGATTTATATCTATTATTTATACTTTGGTATATATGGAGCTATAATAATTTTTTTCCCCAAAATATAGTTAAAATGAATTTATGTTACTTGATTTTCAATTGTATAATAGAGAGATTTCATTTAAATTCTAGATCTAAATATTTTATTTACGGTTTTAGTTTGAATTTTTTTTTTCTTATTAATATTTTTTAAACACTACATATTATTCTATATTAATAAATGATGAATTTATACATGAAATAAATATCTATTAATAAAATATATTAATTTTTTTATGGAAATCATGTTATTTAATTTAGAAATTTAAATATCTTATTCATAATATTAATTTTTTTTATATTAATAATTTGTTGAATAAATATTAATTTTATTTTTAGTATATATGGCATTACACATCTCCCTCATCTTTAATCATACACCATTAAAATGTTTTATTATAAATTTTCTCTTCTATTGTTTTTTTTTAATGTCTATCCATACATATAAATAAACATAATAAATAATTGAAAAAAATCACAATTAAAAATTTTCAATAATAATTAATTCATAATTAAAATATTTTAATTATATTCTATTGAGAAAAATATATGTAATTTTTTTATGCAACATAATATTCTATATAAAAACAATTTTAAAAATTATATATATATATAAGTGTATTAAAAAATAAATAGAAAAATCCAATTCCATTATGATAAATTTTTCAAACATATTTTATTAAATTTTTTAATATTATGTGAAAACTATCATATTTTACTAGTTAAATTAGTCGTGGGGATGATCATAGTTATTGGATGTTTTTTTAGGGATGTAGGCGTACTCATTATAGTTATTCAAGGAAAACTTGTCACTTAGAACTACCCATTGATGGTCTGTAAAGGAGTAAGCTTTCACTATTGCGAGATTTATTTAGGTGTCAGGCCTTCAATTTGATTCGTTATGTCAAACAAAACCAACTCTTAACCAATCAAAAGTAGTTTTAGAAAACATTCTAAACCAATGTAATACTAACTAACTCTATAAATAAAAAATGATATATAAAATAAATTTTGGTTTTTCTATTAAAAAAAAAACATGATACTCATATGAATTCCATTATCTAGATAATAATTTTTCATATCAATACAAATAAAATAATATAAATATATCTCCCGGCTGCGGGTGATCGGTAAGGAGTTTATGTTGACAGGACAGGGGATGGGCAAGGCAGATCGACACTTGCCCACCTAGGACGAGCACATTTACACGCCATCGCATGCCAGATCTTGGCATTTATTCAGCGTTGAGCTCAAAGGCACGGCTTCTGGGGAGATGGGAGCTCACACCATGGCTTCTGCTTGGAATCTCGTCTTCGCATGCTTTGGCATGCTGGAATTTGCCTCTATCATCAATGAGGCCATTATTGGGCAGGTGTATCGCAGCAAGAAGGGAGAGGTTAAAGAGCGGGGAGGCATGGAGTTTTATGCCGAGGTTCAGTTGCAGGGCTCCCTCTGTCGTATGGTCTCGCTCATTCATTCTTCTCCGTTGCACATTCACTCTGTTTTCCTAGTGTTTGATGTCGATCACCCAGTCTTTCTGGTGTCTGTTGTAATTTATCATATCCATGCTGCCCGGCGCCTCCTAGTCGCTGAGTCTCGTCCAGGTTTGTTTGTCACTGCGCCCACGCCAGCTTCCACCATGCCTCGGTTACGCCATCGCATGAGGAGCCGAAGGGGCAGCACCAGGGGCCTCCCTCCCAAGGCGTCTACCAGCCACTCGTCTGAAGTGCCATCAAGCTCAAGTGGCATGAATGCTGGTCTTTATCCGCGAACCCGCAGTGGGAGAGGGAGGTCCCTTCCGACAGCTTCTGTTCCTCTGCCCACCACTGGTAGCGTGCGTTTCATCTTTGACAGCGCCCTGAACCGTCCAAGAATTTCTGTTCTTTTCTCTGTCATTTTTCAGGAGGAGCCCCAACCGGGGGTGCCCATGGTTCCACCACCTGGCCTCGATCAGCACACTGCTCCTGGTTCCCATCCTCAGAGTGGAGCTGTCAACGCGCCCTTTCATCCCCCAAATGTGCCTACTTTCAGTGTGCCTGAAGAAGTGATAGAGACTGCGGAACAGAGGCCCTCGGTGTCTGAAGAGGCCCTGGCGAGGGATATGCAAGCGTTTGGTTGGTGCCGCGTAGTGGAAGTTCCGCCTGATGAATAGTTTGTGTAATGAATTTCCCACCTCTTTCTTTTTGGCCCATTCCTGGGGTTTTTTTTATGTTCAGATGGTTAAGGGCTCATCCCTGGTTTGTTTATGTTCAAACAGTTTTGGTTATGTTCAGATGGTTTTGGGCCTGTCTCTGGTTTGTAGTGTACACACTCAGAATGTCTATGATGCTGAACCCCTGCGTGGGTCTTGGTTCTCTCCACCAGGCCGGTCCCCATGTCAATGGGCAGTCTCTTCTCCAGTTTCTTCTTGTTAGAATCTGCCATCCCAAAGGCAGCTGTTTTTGACCTCGGTCATATTGTAATATTACGCACTTGTTAATAGATCAATATTATTTAGAAAAAAATAATATAAATATATCAAAACTATATGTTATTATAAATATATTATATGAAAAATATTATTTTATTTATTAATTTACTTTAATGAAAAATATTAATTTATAATTTAATTTAATGAAATCACATAAGGAATTTTTGGACCATCAGGATAATGAAGATTGGCTGATCTGACATACACATTTATACCAGGAAGAGACAAGCAACGGTCAAAACCCAAAGAGTTAAAAAACGGTAAAAAACAAGAAAAATTATAAAATAATCCAAAAATATAACTAACCCATCCTTAAAATTAAAAACGGTCAAAAATAGAACTAAAAATAAAAATATAAAAAAGACATAATTACCCCTTCATATAAAATCAACCTTAAAAACTAAATTAACTCCCCCATAGAAACAAGATAAACAGGTTATTAAGTGAAAAAATGTTCAAGTCAAAGTCATAAATTATAAATAAATAGAATAATAAAATGAAATCAATAAATAAAATAAATAATAAAAAAACACATGAATCAATAAAATTAGAAACCAGAATTAAAATACAATAAAAATAAAAATAGATTATTAATATTTTATTTCAATAAATAAATAAATTAACATACATAAACCAATAAATAAAATACAAAAATAAAATAAAATAAATAACAAAATAATAATAAAAAGACCAAATCATAAAAATAAAATTAAAGAATAAAAGGGCCCAATAAAAAGTAAAATAAAAACCAAAGAATTTAAGTCAAAGTCATAAAATAAAAATAAATAATTTATAAATAAATAAAATAATAAAATCAATAAAATAAATTATGAATGAATAAAAACTTTTTGAACAAAACATAAAAACCAAAGAAAAAAAGATCCTTACATGGAATGAAGAGATGTAATCCAATAACTGCTAATTTTCCATCCGTCATCCCTGTTCGACGTGCGGGACCTCTTGTCAATCTCAATCGCCTCCCTAAATTTCCGATGATGGAGATGGTCAACCCTAGCAAGGATTCTAGCGTCCTCCACACAAATGTGATGCTTCGTATTTTCTCCATGCTCAGCTAACGCAGAGGACTTGGTTCTACCGTGCCTAGTATCTGCAGCATGCTCCTAGATCCTCTTATTAATCGACTGACCAGTTTCACCAATGTAGGGAGTCCTGCAAGAGAACAGAATGAAATAAACATCTTTCACGCTTTTAGGGTCGAACTGGTCCTTAACCAATTTAAGGGAGTCTCAAATGGTGTTTAAACGTTTAAAAAAGAAGAGATCTTATGCTTCCTTAAAATTCGAGCGATCTTGTGAGTAGTACCTTGAATAAAAGGTAAATGAAGTTTACCATCAACATCACCACTAATCTTATTCAGTCTAGGACCTGTGCTCACATTACCTTGAATAAAAGGTAAATGAAGTTTACCATCAGCATCACCACTAATCTTATTCAGTCTAGGACCTTTGCTCGCATTCATGAAAGCCTTCAAACCCTGACTTCTCTCGAATTTTAAGGAAGCATAAGATCTCTTCTTCTTTTAACCTTTAAACACCATTCGAGACTCGCTTAAATTGGTTAAGGACCAGTTGGACCCTAAAAGCGTGAAAGGTGTTTATTTCATTCCGTGCTCTTGCGGGACTCCCTACATTGGTGAAACTGGTCGGTCGATTAATAAGAGGATCCAGGAGCATGCTGCAGATACTAGGCACGGTAGAACCAAGTCCTTTGCGTTAGCTGAGCATGGAGAAAATATGAAGCATCACATTTGTGTGGAGGACGCTAGAATCCTTGCTAGGGTTTACCATCTCCATCATCGGAAATTTAGGGAGGCGATTGAGATTGAGAAGAGGTCCCGCACGTCAAACAGGGATGACGGATGGAAAGTTAGCAGTTGTTGGATTCCATCTCTTCATTCCCTGTAAGGATCTTTTTTTTCTTTGGTTTTTATGATTTGGTATTTTTATTATTATTCTATTATTTTATTTTAATATTTAATTTATTTATTTATTAAAATAAAATACAATTAATTTATTTTTATTTTTATTTTTATTTTAATTTAATTTAATTTAATTTAATTTTTTTTATTGTTATTTTTATTGTTATTTTATGACTTTGACTTGGATTCTTTGGTTTTTTATTTTACTTTTTATTGGGTCATTTTATTCTTTAATTTTATTTTTATGATTTGGTCTTTTTATTATTATTTTGTTATTTTATTTATTTTATTTTTGTATTTTATTTATTGGTTTATGTATGTTAATTTATTTATTTATTAAAATAAAATACTAATAATTTATTTTTATTTTATTTTTATTGTATTTTAATTCTTGTTTCTAATTTTATTGATTCATGTGTTTATTTATTATTTATTTTATTTATTGATTTTATTTTATTATTCTATTTATTTATAATTTATGAGTTTGACTTGAATATTTTTTCACTTAATAACCTATTTATCTTGTTTCTGTGGGGCAGTTAATTTAGTTTTTAGGATTGATTTTATATGAAGGGGTAATTATGTCTTTTTATATTTTTATTTTTAGTTTTATTTTTGACCGTTTTTAATTTTAACTATGGGTTTCTTATATTTTTGGATTATTTTATAATTTTTCTTATTTTTTACCATTTTTTAACTCTTTGGGTTTTGAATGTTGCTTCTCTCTTCCTGATATAAATGTGTATGTCAGATCAGGCAATCTTCATTATCCTGATGACGAATTACAGTTGGTAGTTCCAAACGCGTCGGTTCCAAAAATTCCTTATGTGATTTCCCGGAAGATTTATAATTAAAATGTTATAAATCACAGAAGCTTGCACTCTCAGTATCTATAATATTTATAAAATTTAAGATATATGTTTTTAAATTCTATTAAATTTAAAACTTGTATCTCAAAATTTCTTCATAAAACCATAAAAAAATATCACTGTTCATATTATGTACAGTTTCAATTTGTCTCAATGGAAACTGGATTTATTGAACATGGGAGAAAGTTTAGTGAATAGAAAATGATAACCATTAACATTAAGAAACTTATTGTAACCGATCTTGTAAATATTTGTTTTTTATTTTTAATGGGCAAGAGTTTAGTGAATAGAAAATGATAACAACTATTCACATTATGTATAGTTTCAATTTGTCCCAATGGAAAGTAGATTTATTGAACATGGGAAAGAGCTCATTGAACATGGGAGAGAGTTTAGTGAATAGAAAATGATAACAACTAACATTAAGATTATGGTAACACGTCACGATCAAGTAAATAGTTGTTATTTAAGATTATTGTAACAGATTTGCCATTTAATATTATTGTAACATGGCAGCATCATGTAAATATTTGTTATTTATTTTTACTCTACACAATGTGGTAAATTTTAGACTTGGTGAAAGTCTAGAGAGGAAAATTTGGATATTTAAATATTATTTTATTTTATTAAAAAAAAGAAGAAGTTGTGGAAAATCATGGAACTATATGGAAATACTCTAAAAAGAAAATATTTGTTTTTTAAGTAGTTGGGACCATTACTTCCTCCTCCCTTAGAGATTAAAACATATCTCTCTATGACAAGAAGCTAGGAAAGGAAAGAGAGGCCTCACACAACTGAAATGAGAGAAGAATCCTTAGTCTTGAGGTCTAAGAACATATTATTGTCTATTGCTAGAAATCAAATAGGCTTAGATGAAGATTTGGACATAATAACCAATCTCGCTAGTTGGGTGGAGGAGTCTTCTTCCCATTTTAATTTTTTGATTGGTTGGATTTTTGCATACTAGCAATTGCACCACATGTTGCAAAGGAAATGTTGTATGGTTGTGGTATAGGAAAGAATAGCATATAAGAAAGAAGAGGTAGTAGGAACTTTCTTGGCTCCAACTGATCCTCCAAAATAAGCGGTAGACTAGACCTCAAATCAAAATATCCATATTGGGTAATTGATGTGGAACAAATTATTTTTTATTAATTGCATGTAAGATGTGCTTTTTCATAATGGATGAGACATTTTGGCCAAAGTACTCAAGACCTCTATATGACAAAATCTTCATGGTTTTTTTTTTTTTTTTTTTTTTGCATGAAGGATGCACTTGGTTTTTATGACCAAGTTGGGCAGACTTCACCCTTCCATGAAATTATTTTCTTCTATCACATTCGCAATGTTGAATTCCTCTGATACTACTCCTAGAACTCTGACTCTGCTCTACAGCTAGAATTATTCAATGGAATAAAAACTTATCACTATGACATGTTGTAATTCATAAGAGACTACCAAGAAGATTAAGTATGGTAAATCCACCTTCACATGCCATTTGAAAATAGAGCATAGAGTTATCTTAATCATCAATTTTATGGATAAGAGACATTTGGGCCCTTTTAACCATTGGGGATGATTAATTAATCTCAGTTCAGATAATTTATATTAATAAATTATCTACAATCATATTTCCATAATTCCTCTTTGAATGACCAATGTTCCACTTCTTTGGAACTTTTCACCTCAATCAGAATAGAAAACATCATGAAGACCCAAAAGAAAAAATTAGCTCATAATCAGGGAATCTAGCCACTTTTTCAAGGATCATAATTCAAGACTTTTGTGCCTTTTAAAGATCATTTATTTTCCCATCAAATAAAAAGAAACAATCAAATTTTGTAGTGACAAGAATGGGAACAAATTTTAAATCTAATAACTCCCTTCCTTAGTCATAGTACATTTTTGTTTTGAAATGAAATTATTTTCCCAATCTTTTAAATAATAGATTCCTCCCTAAGAGACCCTTTAGAGATACCTTTTTTTTCAACTGATTGCAATAGGTAAGTGTCTTTTGTCTAGTATTTTCTTACAATTGGAATGTTTCTCTTCCCATAACTCTATCTCCGGTTATAATTATAGATTTATTTATTTTATGAATAAATTGTCTCTATATCACTATTGTTTGTCTCTTTTTTAGCGCTTGTTGGAATCCATGAGATAATGTAGCTCATCTAGATTCCAAAATCCTTGAGTAACCCATTTTCTTAAGAGTCCTCTTTTGTTTTTAATTCTACTATTTGGTCCTCCATAGCCTTGTCAACAAAGTTTCTCTCTAAAGAATCATACATTCTTGATAAGTATCCATTGTTAGGCTTTTCTTCTTCCATATACTTTAGATCTAAATGAATGGAACATGAAATAAGATTCGTGACATTTTCCAAATTCCAAGATTTTTCATTGCACTTCTCATGTGTATTAGGGAAAATGGATTCCATACATTCAATATTATGCCTTTTTAGTGCTTGTTGTAAGGTTGGAAGCTTCTCTTCACCATGTCTCCTTTCTTCTGTATCTTTGACTTTCATACAAATAGTTGTTACCGACCCTAAATTTAGTGTTATTTAAGAAATGAGAATTATGAACATTCATCATTATTACTCAAGATAAATCATGTCCCCTGAAACAATTTGGAAATTTAAAAAATTT